>VZQC01010528.1:2476586-2537825 GCA_009823505.1 Rhizomys pruinosus
AAAAAAAAAAAAAAAAAAAAGCCCTAATACTAAAATGAGGAAGAAAGGAGGGAGGAAAAGAAGGGGAAAGGTAGAGATAAAAAGACAGAAAAAATACCAGGCGTGGTGGCGCACACCTTTGATCCCAGCACTTGGGAGGCAGAGGCAGGCAGAGCTCTGTGAGTTCAAGGCCAGCCTGGTCTACACAGTGAGTTCCAGGACAGCTAGGGCTTACAGGGAGACCCTCTCGAAAAGACCAAAAAAAAAGAAAGAAGGAAAATGAGATTTTTCTGAGCAGAAGTTTGTGCTTTTAATGGATCTTAAACCAGCACAATCTCAGAAAATCTATACTTACAGATTAGCCATTAGTTTTAGTTATAACAATGACCCCAAAGGACATTCAAATTTAAAGTCATAGTTACTATACTGAGTTATTATGAATATTCTAACATCAAGTGTACACACCTTCCAAATAACCAAGATTAATCATAATATCCTCAGCAAAAGACCTCAGTTACACCCTTATCCTGAGACTGCTTGTGATTGTGGTTAAGGGCTGGAGAGTCAAACCCAGGCTTGCATTCCAGCTCCACCAAACTGTGTCATCTGGACATCCAATTAATCTCTCTCGATTGTTTCCTAATCTATAAAGTATGGTAAGCAACAATATTTCATATAGTAACTTCTACTCTATAATGGCCATGCTGAGTTTTACACAAAGCAGACAATAAAGGTTTAATTCAAGTTAGCTATTAACATATACATTTTAAGAAAAAATATAAATATATATATGTCTTTTTGAAACAGGGTCTCCCTTTAGTCCCAGCTGGCCTGCAGCTCACTATGTAGACCAGGCCGGCCTTGAACTCACAGAGATCCACCTACCTCTGCCTCCTGAGTGCTGGGATTAAAGGCGTATGCCACCACACCCAGCTACCATTTTATTTTCAGAACATTCCAGTATTGTCAAAATGTGGCTCTTTCCAGAGTTTGAAGATTCTTTTCTTTTTTTCTTTTGCCACCAAAAAAGAAAAAAAATCTATCTTTTTGCTCAGTGTAATGATTTGTTCAAATAAGTCATTTAGGAATAGTATGTACCAAAAGGTTAGAAGGCAGAGCAGCCTCCTTCCATCAAGAAAAATGCCTTAATCTTAGCATATACAACTCCAACTACAACAACAGATCTTTTGTTGTTATCTTTTGAGTGTTTATGCTAAATGCTCTGCATTTATCAACTCATTTAGTCCAACTAGGAACCTAATACAGTGTGTCTCCAACTTAAGCGTGAGCAAAGACACAGAAGTCTACCAAGCTGAACCCAGGCTCCATGGTTACAGGTGACTCCATTCAGACAGAAACTCTGACAAAGTATGTCTTCATCTTTTTTTAATTGAATTTTTACAATTTTCATACAGTACAGTTTGATGGTACTTAGATCCCATGCCCTTGCCACACCATCCCCCAGTGCCCCCCACCCAATCAATGTACTCTTTTATATATATAATATAGCCCATTTACAGACAAGTGTACCTTTCACCCTGCACCAAAAAAGCTTCTTTCTGCAGCAGATGGAGAGACTATTACAGAGTTCTAGAACTGGTTAAACACAGAGAATAAGTGTGAGATGCTCAGCCCTAAGTAATACATCTTCAATGTAACCTCTACAGCTAGGATGAATATATCTCTTAACTCTCAGCAGAGAAGCCTCCTTATGCAGCATCTAGTGATCAACACAGAAACCCACAATTGGCTAGTGTGCAGAGAACAGGAGGTCATGGAGTGCTTATCCCTGAATAGGACATCTAGTTCAAACCCAAGGCTCAGAGATCATGGTGGAAGAGGAAGTGGAAAGATTGTAAGAGCCAACAAACAGGCTTCCAGACAGCTGGTCATTTACTCAAAGGAAATCACAGCAATGGTTAAAGCATACGCAAGTCCTACACAAGCTCAAATCAGTCAAAATCCCAGCACAGACATGGGTAAGTGGTTAAGAAATTCCAACTAAACCTAAGGAACTGGGAAGGAAAAAGACAGTGTCTTACAGACATGGGTCTTTTGCTGGGCCCAGAGAATGGACCCCTACTGAGGGACGCCTCCTTCCTGAAGATGAGCTCTCATGTATCAGAGAATATTATATAAACTGCCAAGGGAGAAAATCCATCAAAGGTAAAGCTCAATAAACAACAATGAACTGGCCCAGCAAAGTATCATCACTATTGGTCCAGTAGTGGGACTTTTCTATTGTAATCAACAGCTGTCTAATTGGAATTACCAGCTCATTTACTGGGAGGGAACTCATGTGCCGAACTGTAAATGTAGCCAAATACACATGGCTAGAGAGGTCATAGATCCTAAAGAAAAACCCATTTTTACCACCAATATCCCTATATCAACATAATTTCCTGCTCTTCATCTTTACGCCATTATTCTTTTATTAGTTATTTGGAAGCTCAAACACAAAAACATAAAACATACTCTTCTCTGTCTTATTCCTCTTCCTAAGATCTATAACACTCCCTGGTCTCCAAATAAGAACTCAGGAGAAAGGTCTGTAAGAAGCCAGATGTGGTACTGCATTCCTATAATCTCAGAAATTAGAAGGCTGGAGAAGAACCACAAGTTGGAGGTTGGGGGCCAGCCTGGGCTACATATCTAGACTGACCCTGTCTCAAAAAAAAAAAAAAAAAAGGTAAAGGAGCTTCAAAGATCAGAACACAGCATGGGTTCATACAGACCCTAGAACAACACATCACTGACCAAAAAACATTCTAAATAAACAGTGCCCAGCTGGGAGCAGATTCTAAATGAGAGCCCACTCTAAACGGAGTCAAGGACCACCTACAGTGACTAAAGCATTTCAAGCCAGTCTGTCTCCTTCCCAGTCAAGCCTGATTGTAATTATTTTTCCAGGCAGCCTACATTCCTACAAGAGATCAGGCTGCTGGAGCAAAACTCCAAGAGTGTAAGATTTATCTCAGGTGAGGCCCCAACTCCAGGGGTCCCTGGTGATTTCTTCAGGACAAGACACAGGAACATGCGCTCTTTTCTATTCAGGGAAAAAAATACACTTGTTCTAATTTCCACATAATAGGTGCACAAAATATACAATTCCAACCAATTCTATCAAAAATAAGGTAATAAGTAGCAGAAAACCAATCCAAAGTGTCTTGCATTATTTAACAAATATCCAGACATGGCTTCAGGCATAGAATGATCCATGGCTACCATATGACATCAAGAACACAGATGTAATTAGCTACTATTTCCTTGCTCTCAGGCTGGCTCTGGTCATGGACCAAGTGGCAGGCAGCAGTCCTAGCCACCACAATCCAAAATGAAGTAGAAGAGTGACTCCTTTTTTTTTTTTTTTTTTAATTTTATTTATTTTTGTATGTGTATGAATGTACTGTCTGCATGTAGGTTTGTGCACCCATGTCGTGCAATGCCGCGGAGGTCAGAGAGGGTCTTGGATTCCTCTGGAACTGGAGTTCCTCTTGAATTGGAGTTACAGAAAGTTCTTAGCCACCATGTGGGTGCTGGGGATCGAACCTGGGTCCTCTGCAAGAGCAGTCGGTGCTCTTAACCGCTAGGCTATCTCTCCAGCCCCGGAGTGACTTCTTTTAAGTCCTCCTTGGCAAAAGGAAATCCTTCCCCCAAGTCTCTGGCAGGCTTCCTCTCAGTCTCATCCAGAAGTAGAATCCTCATTCTTTCATCTATCCTGGGATACGGACGAAGTAGCCAAGGATGTGCCAGAACTTCTGATCCACCTACCTCTACTTCATGACTGCTGGGATTATAGGCCTATGTCACCATGCCTGGCTTATGAGTCCTGGGGATTTCAGGCATGCTAAGTAAGCACTCTACCAAGTAAGCTACATCTCTAGCCCTTGGGATCTTCAATGTTAAAACCAGCTACCAAACCAGAAAATGGATTTACCAAAACTGAGCTCAGGTTTAATGATCTGTGATTGATTCTCAACCACATACACGTTTTCGGCCTATCCCCACCCCCACTTCGGCCCTTGTCTTTATGGTGCAGCTAGAACCAAGCTAGATTGATCAAAATTATACCCAATTCTCCTTGAGTCACATGAAAAAGTGTGGTTACCTGAACAAAATCTGGACCAGTGGAAATTGAAAAAGACTATCAAAAAAAAAAAAAAATAGAAAGACTCAAAGAAAACCAAAATTATTTTCAATCTTCCAAATCATAGTATAATATGTAATGGCATCTTAACTTCCCCAAAAGAACATCTCTGAACCAGTACATAGAAAGACAGCTGTTCTATTTTCTCTTCAATTGCTGTGACAAAACACTCTGACCAATACCAACTTGGGGAGGGGAAAGGGTTTATTCATCTTAACATCTCCCGGATTCATCACTTAGGGAGCGCCCAAGACCAGTCCAATGAAGCCAATTCCCCAACTGAGGCTCCCTCAACCCAGGTGTGTCAAGTTGACACTAAAGCTATCCAGCACAACAACAAAAGAGATTTTTTTTTCATGTTTTTATAATCGAAAACAAAAGTCACTAAAATCCACAACTGTAAAAGAAAAATCAAAGCCAAGTCTAAGGAGACCCAAAATCTAGACCTGGCTCTGAACTAGCAAAGTTCCTTCTGTCCTTTCCTTGCCCGTGAGGAGAGCAGCCTCCATTCTGCAGCCCCCCACACACCCCCCGCCAGCTTACACACAGCAACAATCCAACTTTACTAAAGGTTTTCTGTAACCACAGAGTGACTGATAATAGTAAGAACTGTTGGCTGACACTGTTTCTTTAGGCATTCTAAAGAAAATATATCCTAATGTAAAATTTATGAGTACATAAGTATCACTGCAGTTCCTGCCAAATATGCTATATATTTGTATGACTCACAAGCACCTAAAACTAGGTATCACATGAAAAGTTTACAAAAGTTTAAACTGCACTGAAAGAGGACACTGGTTATTCTAGGAAAGGGAAGAGTGACAAAGGCAAGAACTAAAAAGCCATTTGAACAAAGAGTCCATTGAGGGAAGTGGATGACCTCTAAATCCACCACGTAAGTCACAAGCCCTCCTCCCTGGAGCGCCTCCCCTTCCCACTGCCATGTCCAAACTCATCCTATGCACTACCACCTCCAAAACATGTCCTTCCCCTCATGCCAAGCTTCTACCAAAAATCTCTGACCTTTCCAAGAGATAAAGTTCACACTCCCAACCTTGCTCTTACAACCCTCCATAATCTGAAATGAACTTTTCCATTCATTTCATTCTGTTGATATGCAATCTCCATTCCATCCAAACTGCTCACCTTGGCCTTCCCAACCTAGCAAGTGTTGTTGTTTGTTTTTTTCCTCAGCTGTCTGCAATCTAACAAGGTTCTTTTCTTCCTCACATAAAACTCCAGTAAGTTCTAACTTCCAGCAAACCCTCTCTGCTCTAACCCACAACACAAGCTTGTTCCTGCCAAAGTTAGGATTCTAGCAGTCATTAATCTTTATTCACACCTCTCACTATACAAGCCAGATTGGCCTTGAATTTACAATTCTCCTGCCTCAGCCTCCTAAAACTATTCAGATTACTGGACTGCACCTCCACATCGCAGGTGCGACTTTATTGCTTCGTATCCTTTATTTCAAGACCTTAGCATGGCACAGACAATTCAAAAAACGTGCTTTAAAGTGAAGTGAATTCAACTGCAGAAATCAACTGCAAGGGCCTCTATTCACTGCTGCTTTGCTATCTCAACACAGCTTTAACAAATTATAGGTGCTAAATATTTGCTCACTGCCATATAATAGAACTTGGCAGCAAGCCTTCAGGTCCTCCAGTCCTTCGACTTCTTTAAATATTCCTGCAAGATTTCAAAGACATTTCAAGACATCCAAAGGACAAGTACTTACTACAAGTGGGTGGCATCTTCCAAGCCAAAAGCAGAAATCCTTTAAACACACAATCCTAACAAAAGGCTTTGTCTTGCAAACCAAAGGATAAATCATCTGGAAATAGAAGCAATTTGACCTAGCTGATTGTTACTCTTTCTGCAGGTCCTCCTCCTAATGTTCTTCCTTGAATCACTAGTCTCCAATGTCTCAGAAAGGCTCAATTGGTTAAGTGAACCAATGACCTAAGTTAACATTTCCAGTGAACTCATCGGGCCATTTCCATGCTGGAGAATCCAACCGAGGACACCCAAAAAAAAAAAAAAACAGAGCAAGAGAAGCATCACAAGAATTGCATGACTCAGGCTAGAGATCTGGCTCAGTGGTTAAGAGCCCATGCTCTGAACCTAAGTTCAGTGTCCAGCTAAGTTCAGCTCCCAGCTCCTATGTCTAGCAGATCACAACCACCTACAACTCTGGCTCCAAGGAGATCTGATCCCCTTCTTCTGCTTTCTGTGGGCACTGCATACACATAATTAAAAGTAAAAAAAAAAAATCTTAAAAAAAAATTACATGACCTGCCAACTGCCAAGCCAGAGCATAGCAGTGAGGAATTAAATGTCAAGTCTCCTTATTTAAGCCCAGGATCCTTTTTATCTCTGCTAAGAATGAAAAGACAACTTTATGGGCCAAGTGGGAAAAAGCAGGGTCATCTGAACTTGCCAAAAGAACATAAACTAAAGCTGCTATTGTTGTGGGAAAGAATTTAAAGGAAAAGAGCAAAAGGCTACAGTCTAGTTACTCTCTTAAGTAAGATTATTAGTTTTGTTTATCAGTGTTAACCAGAAGAAGCAGAAGGAATAAGCCATCAAATCACAGAGCCCAAAAGATATTCTTTGGAATGAGAGCTATCCCACTCAGATCCTCCGGCCAGCCGCTGCTAGAACATGAGGCATGCTTCCTGCCAGTGAAGCAGCTAATGTGCAGCACAGAAATAGCTTCCTACCAGTGGCCAAGCTGGCTTTGCCATCTGCCCCTCTCATCTCACTAGCTCCGGGGGAAGCCACTACAGCTAACAACATAACAGGCTGGTGGGATGGCTCAAATCTGGAACCTGAGATTGAGCTCCAGAGCCCACATGAAGACGGAAAGAGAACCAACTCCAGAAAGTTGTTCTTTAACCTCCACATGAGCGAACATGCATGTGCCATGTGCATGTGTGCGTGTAGAACGCACGCACACAAACACAAAACACCCTTTTTTTTTATTTTGTAAAGAGAAGCTGGAGAGATAGTTCAAGATTAAGAGCAGTAACTGCTCTTGCAGAAGACCCTGGGTAAGTTCCCAGCACCCACATGGCACTAACAACAACAGTCTTTAACTCCAAGTCTGATTATCTAACCTCTTCTGGCCTCCGAGGGCATTGCATACATGGGTGCAGTTATAGATATGCAGGCAAAACATTCATACACATAAAAAAAAAATAATTCCTGAGCTTGGTGGTGCACGCCTTTAATCCCAGCACTCAGGAGGCAGAGGGAGTTCAAGGCCAGCCTGGTCTACAGCGTCAGTTCCAGGCCAGCTGGGGCTACAGGGAGACCCTGTCTCAAAGACAAAAATAATAATTTTTTTTTTTCTTTTTGGAGACAGGGTCTCCCTGTAGTCCCAGTTGTCCTGGAACTCACTCTGTAGACCAGGCTGGCCTTGAACTCACAAAGATCCGCCTGCCTCTGCCTCCCAAGTGCCCGGCCAAAAATAATTATTTTTTAAGAAAGACATTACTGGTCCCCATCCCCATCTAGTGCTGGATAGCACTGAGCTACGTGGGGAGTCCTAACATCCTAACATCCACTCAATCGCCCACTAATGTTCTACGTTCACAGCTCAGTCCACATTCACAGCCCTGACTGCTTCCCACACAGCATACATACTTCCCTTCTGAGGGCCTGGAAAAAGCCATCTACCAAATAAACCCACTCATCACAAGTGATTACCAATTCTGGTTTTGCAACATGTAAGAGGTCACAGAACCAAAAGGAACCTTGGAGATGGTCCAGAGAAATTGAGTGACTTGCCTCCCAAATTACAGGGATGGCTCACTAAATTCTTCCCATTAAAATATATTTCAACGCATTCATTAAGTGGATATTAACTGGGCCAGTCACTCGGATGGGTTGATGAGAAAGTATGCTATGTCTTAACCTTCCTGAAAGTAACAACAAGGGGTAAGAGTGGACACGAGATATTTTTCTCAGAGGCGATGTCTACAAACAAGTGTACCTGGGACAAACTCCCAAGGATGGAAATTACTGAACCAAGGACTCTAACAAAACTGGCCCAGGAGTCTGTGCATGGCTGCTATATAGGCAAGTCTTTCTAAGAGGGAGAAGGGGTGCCCACAGTAACCCTAGAAAGGAGGGGGCTATGGGTTCCAGCAGTGATCAGGCTGCAGGCACCTGGCCCTGGGAAACTTCTCCCCATTTCTATCGACATTACCACTATTTCTGCACAAATTTCAGCCCCCCCCCCAACTTTCTAACAGCTATGCTACACTTCTATTTATGCTTTCTTCAGAGGTTGGTTGGTGGGTTGGTTGGTTGGTCAGAAGGAATGAGGTGAAAGTCATCAAGCCTGAATACAGTGAAATTCCCTACTTACAGGCAGTGCTCCCCCCCCCCCAGCCAGCGGGCAGTCCGTCTGCTGACCCTTTCAAACCTCAATCTTTGAACCCATCTCAGCACAGGGGAGAAGGAATGTGCAGAAGGCAGCACAAAGCCAGGTAGACTTTCTGGTTTGGCACTTGTACGACGTGGGTCGAGAATGTCGGGGAACGCGGAAAACGCACACAAAAGTACAGCCTAAAGTACTTGTGAAGAATTCAACATCCAGCAGTCTCAAAGAATCCCCAAGAAAGTTCCTTGGAAAGGTCATGGTTCAAAACTGTCGAAGTGATGCCAGTTTCTTGGAAGGCTGCGAGCAGCTTTGGGGCGCAACAGAACAAGAACTCTGGAGCCGAGACTCGGTTCGGTCCGGCAGGGAGCGCCCCCGGCAGTGCGCTCCCACGCACGGCTCCCCGCTCCCGCCCAGCACGGGCCGGGTGGTGGTGAGGACCCGCCCGGGCCGCCGGGGGGAGGAATGTCCTCCAGTATATCCCCCAAGGAATCTCCCATTCCTCAAGCCCTGGCCCAGGGCCGGGGAGACGCTCCTCCCGCCTCGCCACGCCGCAGCCCGGACGCGCGGTGCCTGCTTACTTTTGGTGGCAGCGATGAGGTTCTTCCCGTCCTTGATGAGCTCTTTGATGAACTTGTTGGTCCTCTCGAGCTCCGCTTCGTGCGCGCGGATCCTCTCCCGGAACCAGGGGCTGTCGAGGTAGCAGTCGCTGAATTCCAGAGGCTGCAGCCCCATGACGGCGGCGGAGGGCGCGGGGCTCCGGGCAGCGGCCAGGTGCTGCGGGCAGCCGGGGCGGCGGGGAGCCGGGGACAGCTAACAGGGCAGGGCGCGCGGCGCGGGCATGTCCCGCCGAGCCGAGCCGAGCCGAGCCGAACCTGGCCGCCGAGAGGAGCCAGCAGCGCCCGCGAGTGCCGAGCGTAGCGCCCCAATCCCGGCAGCCCCCGGCAGCTGCAGCGCCGGCCGCCCCGCCCAGCCCCGGGCGCCGCCCGCCCCGCCCCCTCTCCCCACGCCCCTGCTCGTCCCTCCCGGGTCCTGCCCCTCTCCTCCCTTCCCTCCGCGACGCCTCTTCCTCCTCTTCCCCACGCGCGCTCGCCCCTCCTCTTCCTTCCTAGGCGGACCGGGTGTAGAGCGGTGTCCGCGCCCAGCACCGTCCGCGCCTCCCGCTCGCCTGCCGGGTTCCAGGTGACTTAGTCGGATCCCCAAGTGGGCGTCGGGAGGGAGGAGCTGGGAGCAGCGGTAATGGCAGGCCTGGGTCCCCGCGGCCAGAGGACCTGACCCCGAGACGGCGTGCTGGAGGAAGCGGTGGACTCCCTCGTCCCGGTCACCCGGCGCTCGCTCGCCGCCTGCAGACCCCCCGCCCCCCGGCCTCTGCAGGGGTGCGTCCTACATCTCCCACTGAGCACTGTCTGGTGGCCCTTCTCTTGCTTTATCCTGCGCGTCCACACTGAATGACTTAGAGCGTAAAGCTAAACCGCATAAAACGTGTTTTTGTTGTGTTCAGCATGGACATGGATAGGTAGAAGTGTTTTTACTCTAAAAACACCCTCCAGAAAATAAATGCCAGGATTTATGTGGGGTTTTTTTCACCTGATGGATGGCAGGGGAGACCCATGAGAATCCATTTCACTGCGCCCACGAAAATCCTTTGCTATTCTATGTTCTAAAACAACAGTGTCCCCTAAAATGTTGACGGTTTAAAGTATTAACATTTGTACCCCAAAACCCCATTAAATTATTCACTAAAACTTTTCATAATAGCAGCCAACAATTTCTGAAGCGATTGCTATGTGCCAGGTACACACATCACAAACCTTTTTCACAAACTCACAACACATGTTTACATGTAAAGGTTTAATGAGGGTAATAGTACCAAGAAACTTCAAAGTGATTCTTTAAAACGTTCTGACTGAGCACAGTAATTAAAAGTCTGTTTAGCCTGCAAGCTGTAGGAATCTAACCCTAGGGAAGAAGCTAAATAAGCCCACTCATAAGCTCTTTTGTTAGAAAACAGGACCTCTTGACTGCCTAACCCACAGGTAAACCATATTACTTTAATGTCCTCCCAGTTCAAAAATGCTTACAAATAACTTTACAGTTTGAAAGGTTCAGGTCCTACGAAAATCAGCAAGGGATTGGAGTCCACAGAGAAGAGAATAAAAGAGGTAACAAAAGGAAAGGAAAGATTCCCAAGGCCTGGCAAAAGAGCCAAATCTTCTCTAGAGACACACATCTCTATCCACGTTCTCTGCACAGGAAATCTGGCCAGGCCTTGTGACTCAGGCACACAGACCCAGAACCTCACCAGGCTGAGGCAGGAGGATGCTGGAGTTTAAAGCCATCCTACCTACATGCTGAGTACCAGGCCAACCAGGGCTACATGGCAGAATCCTGTATCAAAAAAGAAAAGGGGGTGGTTTGATGGCT
This sequence comes from Rhizomys pruinosus, assembly GCA_009823505.1. Lineage (NCBI taxonomy): Eukaryota > Metazoa > Chordata > Mammalia > Rodentia > Spalacidae > Rhizomys > Rhizomys pruinosus. The sequence continues at coordinate 2,487,524 of VZQC01010528.1, forward strand.
CAGTGGGTAAAGGCACTGCTACCAAGACCCACATTGCTGAAGGACAGGATTGACCCCCACACTGTCCTCTGAACTTTCACACACACACATACATACACACACATATACCCTTTCTCTTTTTTTGAGACAGGGTCTCCCTGTAGCCCCAGCTGTCCTGGAACTCACTATGTAGACCAGGCTGGCCTTGAACTCATAGATATCTGCCTACTAGTGCCTCCTGAATGCTGGGATTAAAGGCATAGGCCATGGCTAGACATACCTTTTTTGAGACAGGATCTCACTATGAGACCAACCAGGCTGACCTCAGACTCACAGAGGTCCACCTGCTTCTGCCTCCTAAATGCTGGGATTAAAGGCATCTGCCATCATGCCTGACCTAAATAATTTTTTTTTAACAAACACCCTAAACCTATCCTCTAAAGTAGTGCCTACAGAGACTTATTCAAACAGCGCTGAAATTTAAAACTCCTATTTATTTTATTTTACTTGTTACAGGGATTAAAGGTACATGCCACTACAACCAGCAAATAGGAATCTGAATTCAATAATAGATAAGTCTTTTGTAAGGATCACAAGTGGAGGGACTTAGTTTTCCTTTCTTGAACTGTGGCTTGTATGATGCCTGACAGAGATGATCAATAAATGTGATGTGAATGAGTATAACCAAGTGAACAGAAACCAGTACCCACTAGAAAGTTATTTGGAAGCTTCAGGTGTGGCTTCACTACTTAATAATTGTGAGACCTTGGCAATAGTACATTTCTCTAAACCTCAGACTTCACATTGATGAAATGGAGATGGTGACATCACAGCTGTGGGTTGATTGAGACTTAATGAACTTGGACTTGTGGAGTGCCTGCGAAAAGTTTCATGAGGATACAGAGGAGGAGAAAGAAGCTGTGGGGAGGACTAGGTCAACAAGATGGAGAGGAAGGGATGATTATATCCCAACTGGAAGGGGAAAACTTGGCAGACAGGGAACATTAAACCACGTGAGTCAGAATTTAGGGAGAGCCCACAAAAGCAGAGTTCCCCAGTTTCCTCTTCATTCATTAACTCCTTTTTCCCGAAAATCTGTGTTAACTTGGGAGGTATCAGTGGTGCAGAAGCATGGCCAGCTCCTGTCTCCACTGCACTTTTGGTCTCAGGAAGGAGACTAATACAGTCCACCAAAAAGATGTCACACAAACCCAATTAAAAGTTAAGGTTTCAGGGTTAAAAGGGTAGCTCAATGGTAGAGGACTCCCTTGCCAAGCATCTGTGAGGTCCGGAATTTGATCTCCAGCACTGTAAACAAGTAAATAAAATAAGTAGGAGTTTAAATTAAAATGCCATACAGTTAAAGAGATGTATGAGAGATTATATTTGTAGACCTCGATGCAGACAGGGAAGGGGTCAAGGAAGTCTTCATTGAAAAGGTGTCATTTAATCAATGACTATGATCAGTAGTAGTTAAACACTAAATGGGGTGGGAAGCAGCCTGTGCAAGCCCATGAGTCCATGGGATCATACTAGGGATTGGATGAGAAGGCCAGGTGGCTGAAGCACTCTTTAAGGGCATGGTCACTGCTAGAGACTGGACAGGGGCCGGATGTGCGGAGCATCATATGACATGCTTAGGACTGTAGGTCGTATCTCTATGTTATTGGAAGCCTTTAAAGGGAGGTGGTAATGTGATCTGGCTTGTGATTTCTCTCCCAGAAGCTGAATGGAGAATCTGAGTCCTGTAGGAAAGCTATTACAGTTGTCTTGGAGGATTAAGCTATGGTATAGCTTAATTGGTATATTAAAGCTATGGTATAGCTTAATCCTCAAAGGTGACATTGGAGACAGAAATAGAAATGAAATTTATTTTAGAGGGAAATTTTGGACTTTGACAATTGCCTGAATATTGGAAATGAGACGTGTGTCAAAGATGGCCCTAGGTTCATGGCATGTCAGGAAGGATAGACAGGAATATAATTTACTAAAAGAAGTCAGTTTACTAGTGGGAGTGGTACCCAGGATGGTCAGGGCTAATTTCAGAGTAAGATTTGTGAATCTGAGGTGCCTGGGAAATATTCAAGTTGTCAGATGCTGACATCATCCAAAACAGCATTCTTTTTTTTTTGAGACAGGGTCTCCCTTTAGTCCCAGCTGGCCATGAGCTCACTTTGTAGACCAGGCTGGCCTTGAACTCACAGAGATCCACCTGCCTCTACCTCCTAAGTGCTGGGATTAAAGGCATGTACCACCATGCCCGGCTAAAACAGCATTTTTATACTTTGCTCAGTGCCTAGGTTAGTTATTGACTGAATCAATGCAACCTGGTCAAGGTTAACTCAGAGGAAACTCCTTCCTTTACACAGGCCCTGCTACATACAGTAGTCGTTCCCAGATGATTCATAAAGCTGCCACCTCTAAAGTCAAATATGAGTTCTACTGAGTGATTGCTATGTTTCAGGATATGAGTCAGTCAGGTTTGGACGAATTGTAACAGAAAATCCAAAATAGCAGAGAGGTTTTTGTTGTTGTTGTTTTTGTTTTTTTTTTTATCTTTTCGAGACAGGATCTCCCTGTAGCCCCAGCTGTCCTGGAACTCACTCTGTAGACCAGACTGGCCTTGAACTCACAAAGAGGTTTTATCTATATGTGTTTCTCTTTAAGCCAGCCGTGAGCTCAAACCCCCCACCCTCCACCACCTCCTCTTAAAAGAAGCCCAAAAGTCAATAGTCTAACATGATGCCACAGTGGCTGGGGAGCCATTAGCTTCCTGAGCCTGTTCTCACCATAGAGTATACAGCGTGGCTCCCAAGGTGCCTTCTGGGGAAGAGATGAAAGGATAAAAAGTACCCCCCCCCACCTCCAGCTAAGACAAGCCAGCTTTTCTCAGCCTTCCTGTGTGTCCTAGTTACCTGTCTGTTACTGAAATAAAACACTCGGGGAAAACCAATTTGGAGAGAAAAAGTTTTATTTCTGCTTACAACTGCTAGCTTTCAGTCAGTCGATCCCTGAGGGAAGTCAGAGCAGGAATTGAAGGCAGGAGCTGAAGCAGAGACCATGGAGAAACACCACTCAGTGGACTGCTTTCCGGGCTCACTACTCTTATACAGCCCAGGCTCCGGTTCCCAGGGACAGCACTGCTCACAGTGGGCAGGATGGGCTGCACCCTCCTACATCAATTAGCAATCCAGACAATGCCCCATCGACATGTCCACAGGCCAGTGGAGTCACTTCTTCAATTGAACACACTTCTTCACAGATACAGACGACTTCAGGCTTTTTGTTTTGTTTTTGTCAAGTTTACAAAAACTAACCTACATACTATGCATCTTATAAAAATATTTTTGCTGGGGCTGGAGAGACGGCTCAGCAGTTAGGAGCACTGGCGCTCTTGCAGAGGTCAACACTCTCTTCTGACCTCCTCTGGCACTGTAGGATACAGGTGCACTTACATACATGAAGGCAATATACTCATTCACATAAAATAAAAAATAATGAAAAATTTTGCTTTTCAACTCTTTTCCAGACCTTAATTATCTGGTCACATCTTGCTGCAAAGAAAGATGGAAAATATGTTTTTTTTTGTTTTGTTTTATTAATTTTTATTTATTTCTGTATGTGTATGAATGTACTGTCTGCATGCAAGTTTGTGCACCCGTGTCGTGCAATGCCGCAGAGGTCAGAAGAGGGTCTCGGATTCCCCTGGAACTGGAGTTCTCCTGGAATTAGAGTTTCAGACGGTTCTCAGCCACCATGTGGGTGCTGGGGATCGAACCCGGGTCCTCTGCAAGAGCGGTTGGCGCTCTTAACCGCTAGGCCATCGCTCCAGCCCTTCTTTTTTTTTTAAACAGGTATATGTCCAGCTGTCTCGAAAAAACCAAAAAAAAAAAGGTATATGTCCAGAAAGAGGAAAGGGGCAGTAAATTTTGAACAGGAAACAGTCTCTGATGCAGAATGACACCTTTATGAGTGAGGTATATAAATTATAGCTGTGGCGGGGGCTGGAGAGATGGCTCAGCAGTTAAGAGTACCGACTGCTCTTGCAGAGGACCCGGGTTCGAGTCCCAGCACCCACATGGTGGCTGAGAACCATCTTTAACTCCAGTTCTAGGGGAATCCAATGCCCTCTTCTGACCTCCGAGGCACTGCATGATACAGTGCGCAGACCTACATACAGAGAGTACATTCATACACATAAAAATAAATAAATAATTTTTTAAAGAATCAAAATAAAAGTAAAAAAAAAATAAAAAATACTATTTAAAAAAATAAAATAGCTGGGCGTGGTGGCGCATGCCTTTAATCCTAGCACTTGGGAGGCAGAGGCAGGCAAATCTTTGTGAGTTCAAGGCCAGCCTGGTCTACATAGCAAGTTCCAGGACAGCCAGAGCTACAGGGAGACTCTGTCTCAAAAAAGACCAAAAATAAAATAAAATTAAATTAAATTAAAATAAAATAGGGGCAGGAGAGATGGCTCAGTGGTTAAGAGCACTGATTCCTCTTGCAGAGGACCCTGGTTCTATTCCCAGCACCCACATGGTGGCTAAGAACCGTCTTTGACTCCAGTTCCAGGGGAATCCGACGCCCTCTTCTGACCTCTGTGGCACTGCATGACACGGGTGCAATAACCTGCATGCAGACAGTACACTCATACACATAAAAATAAAATAAAATAAATTGCAGGGCATGGTGGCACAAGCCTTTAATCCTAGTACTTGGGAGGCAGAAGCATGCAGATCTCTGTGAGTTCAAGGCCAGCCTGGTCTAATGAGCAAGTTCCAGGCCAGCTGAGACTAAAGGGAGACCCTGTCTCAAAAACACCAAAATAAATAAATAAAATAAATAAAATAAATTATAGCTATGGCAATACATAAATAATAGAATGAAGAGAAATAAATTATTGATTTTGGGATATCTTTTAGACTCCATGAGGCTTCTCTCACAAAACAAAGAAACAAAAATACCAAAGTACCTTCATGAGTAAATTATTGGACCACATCTCTGAACACCCCCATTCAGGGGTAAGTCAGACAGTGACACAGTACTGGTACCCAGCCCCATCCTTCTGCAGCCCTCTCATCACAACCCACCCACATTGCATTTTGACTTCAGCCTCCAGAAAGCTTCCTTCAAGGGAACCAAATGGACCCAACATTTCCAGACACCCATGAGCCATATCTTCCTAAGCTAGAAGAATTCACCATTACAGCCACTTCGACCTATGATTAAACCAGTTTAGGAGACTTCCATGGTCTGATGCAGAACAGCAGGCTTACCACTCACCCAGGTACTGTGCCGAAGCTGTGGGCAATACCAAGCAGGCCATGCAACTCAGAGACCACCATGTGACCAGGGGACAGAATAACACACCAACACATAATGAAGCTTCACAATGAGCCTCAAATATTAATAGTATTCAATAAAAAGCACAACAGTGACTCTTGTACAACAGTGTAAATATACTCAATTCCACTGAACTGCACACCTAAAAATCATTATAATGGTAAATTTGTGTTATGTCTATCTTTTTTTTTTTTTTCCTATGTGTATGAATGTACTGTCTGCACGCAGGTCTGTGCACCCGTGTCGTGCAATGCTGCGGAGGTCAGAAGAGGGCGTCGGATTCCCCTGGAACTGGAGCTCTCCTGGAATTGGAGTTACAGACGGTTCTCAGCCGCCATATGGGTGCTGGGGATCGAACCCGGATCCTCTGCAAGAGCAGTCGGCACTCTTAACCGCTAGGCTATCTCTCCAGCCCTGTATGTCTATCTTATCACCATAAAGAAGCATATAATAAAGAGAACAAGACTCCACCTCTCTCCTCTTCCTACGCAGAGCTACTCTTTGAAACTGGTGCTGTACCTGTACTGAAAAGACAAAGTACCACTGAATAATTAATAACCATACAAATCTATTTGATCTAGTCATTGTCTCTGAATTTCTTTATTGAATAGTTATTCAAAGTTTATGGCCTCAGTCTGAGTAAAGCAGATTGAGAATGACTGTGCAGATCACATTATTTTGGGTAAGTGCTACCGAGAGTCAGCCTCAAATCTCTGCACCTTCCAAGATTTTAGTGGGCACACCATGTATTGTTCTTGCCATCAGAAATTAATGATGAGAGCCCGTCACTTAACAGTGAGAAAACAAGCTTTGTTGCTACCTCGATGAAAGGTAGCCTTCAGCAAAAAGAACTTATCTAAAAGTACAAAGTGCAAATGTTAAAGGGAAGCTCAGAGCAGTGCTAGGAAGCTGAACATAGTCCTCCACAGGGGACTTTGGACTCTGCTGAGATGCCAGTAAGGAGCTGGCATTTGAGTCTCTACCTGACGGATCAGGAGTTAATAGGTGGAGATACAGATGGTATGTAAAGACAAAAGAAGCATTTGCCAAGAAGAATTGGCTGGAAAAAGCCATATGGCTGGAGCACGGTGGGCTGAGATGGAGCTTAAGAATGAAAACCAAAAAAAAGAATGAGTGACATGTCCATGTGCTTTGTGCAAGCGTGCTGCTTGCTGTGAGAATGTGCAGAGCCTGGGCTTTGGGCATCCCTGATTATTCCTAGGAAGATAATGGCTTTCCCAGAACTCTGAGACATAATTTGGAAGAGTTTGGGACCTTCAGGAAGTTCTAATATGCACTTACTTGGGGACATTTGGTCAGCAAATATTAAGGACAGCGTGGGCAAGGCACTAAAGTATTGTCAAGAATCACTAAGGAGAAACTCCTAGTGAGAGGGTATCTACAGTCTGGTCCTTGAGCCAAAAGTATTAAGCTAGCACGTGGACACTCACACAACAAGCACACTGTTGCAGCTTCTTCCAGCAGCCTGCTAGCCTGGCTGAATAGTGAGTGTGTATTCTAGTGAAGCTGGTAAAGTGGGGAAATGGGTGTGAGGGGAGGCAAATCTTCCCAGTCCTCTCACATTTCTATCCATATCCTCTAAAGAAATCTGGAGCTCTAGCCAGGCATAGTGGCACACGCCTTTTTTAAATATTTTTTTTATTTTATTATTTTTTAAGGGATTCACAATATAAGAGCACAGTTGTTTTCAGATCACATTAATGTTGCTCCGTTTGCCATACAACTAGCGGTAATTATCGCTAGCATCCACAGATGAGGGATACCATTCTTCACTTGTTTTTCTAGGACTGTGTTACTTCACTTAGCATGATATCTTCTAGCTCCATCCATTTACTTGCAAAGTTCATGATGTCATCTTTCTTTACCACTGCATAGAACAACATTGTGTAGATGTACCACATTTTCTCTATCCACTCATCAGTTGAGGGGCACTTGGGTTGGTTCCAGCTCTTTGCTATTGTGAAGAGAGCTGCAATAACATGGCTGTGCACGTATCTGTACAGTAAGATGAGTCTTGTGGGGGTGCAAGCCTTTAATCCTAGCACTCAGGAGGCAGAGGCAGGCAGATCTTTGTGAGTTCAAGGCCAGCCTGGTGTACATAGTACCAGGACAGCTGGGGCTACAGGGAAGCCCTGTCTCGAAAAGAACAGAAAGAAAGAAAGAAAGAAAGAAAGAAAGAAAGAAAGAAAGAAAGAAAGAAAGAAAGAAAGAAAGAAATCTGGAGCTCTTACCCTTTTAAATTTGGAGGTAGAAGAACCCAGCTCAAGGAAATGTGGGTCATGGCACACGCCACCCTCCCCAAGTGGAATTCCCTGTCATTAGCATAGCTACTGCTTCACCAGCCACCCTCAGCTATTAGAGACACTTGGCACGTAGGCGAAGGCACTGGACAGGTCATAAAATGTGCACCCACATGCTATATGTATCAGCAGGCATTCTTCAATGCCCACAGACTCCTCAGGCAAATGCTGCCCTCTTTCCTGTGAAACTTGGATTAACTGGCCTGAGAAGTGACCTTAGAATTTGTTTTGTTCAGATATTAATATCAACTAAGTTTGTGTACATATGCAGAAGGAAAAAGAAAGGCTCTGGAAAAGTACGCTTTTCCCAGGACCCAAAGTCTCCTTGATATGACCCAGAGAAGTTTCCACAGTATGACCTTCAACCAGGCAAATATCCAGCCCCTGGAAAGTTAACCTACAGAAAGTCAATAAGTAAATTCAGTAAAACAGAAACTGAAAACTATGATTGTGAATGGTCCTAGCTATTGGAAATGCAAAGGACCGTTAACTTCATACCTGCACTTTGTCCTAAGAAATGTTATTTTTAATGGATATGCTTGCAAGAGGGAAGAAAATGGATGGAAGAGGAGAAAGAACTGACGGAAGGGGAAGTAGAAAGGGAGAAAGAGGAAGAAGAGGAGGAGAAGGTGGCAGGGGGAGGCTGCTTCCACTACCACTTCACAATTGGCACATACTAACTTAACATCAACACAATAAATCAACTCAACTGGCTCACAGGTTCATGGGCTTGAGTTCCATTAAGTTCTAATTTTTGTTTTAAGTGGTGGATGCTGGTGTTTTCTGCATGCTTAGCCTTTCTTCCCACTTCCCAACAGTGACCTGATTTCCACCTGGGTAACCATTTTCTCAGATATCATGCACTCTTGGTAAAATTCCTGTCCCTGCCTCCAGCTAGAGAATCTAAAGAACTCTCTGGGCACTTAAGGTGTATATGTCATCCTCTTGGACCTGACACAGCCAAGGGCCGGGCCCATGACTTAACCTCAGCCAATAGCCACTTCTCCCCAGGACTTTGACTTCTGCACCTAGTAAAACACTGACAGAAGAGGCAAAGTTCAAGTCTCCAGCCAAGGGTGTTGAAAGACCTGCTTCTTCACAGGCTGCCTGACTTCTTCCAGGCTGGCAGCACTCCTTTAATACCTCACAGCAAAATAAAATGTCTTTGCTTCAGTGACCAGAATCCATGTTTTGTTTTATTTTTTCTTGTAACCAAAGAATATTGGTATTTAGGACCTTCTGAACTGATTAGCTATTATAGAGCAGAAAACAACATTCTTTCTATATTCTGAAAGAAGAACCTATTAAACTTTGGTTTACACCAAAGAAAGAAGTCATTAAGTTATTAAGTTATGAATCAACTATGATCACTTCACTATAAGTAACCAGAATAATTCCTTCTTTGCCTGGTCCTACCCTGCTTTATATTTAGCATTCTGGTGTTTCCTTCCTTCATCACTGTCCTGTGGGCTTTGTTTGTTTGTTTGTATGCTTGCTTTCAAGACAGGGTCTTCCTATAACCCAGCTGGCCTGGAGCTCATTATGTAGACTAGGCTGGCTTCGATCTCATGGAGATCTGGTTGTCTTTGCCTCTTAAGTGCTGGGATTAAGGCATGCACCACCATGACCCCCAACCCAGATAGTTTATTTTAAAAATGAGATCTTGCTAGGGCTGGAGAGGTGGCCTAGCGGTTAAGAGCACTGACCACTCTTGCAGAGGACCTGGGTTCGATCCCCAGCACCCACATGGTGGCCGAGAACCGTCCGAAACTCCAATTCCAGGAGAACTCCATTTCCAGGGGAATCCAACACCCTCTTCTGACCTCCGCGGCATTGCACGACACGGGTGCACAAACCTGCATGCAGACAATACATTCATACACATACAGAAATAAATAAATAAATAAAATAAAATAAAAATAAAAATGAGATATTGCTATAATGATTACATTGAAAAGATTTGATAAAAATCAGCTGGGATGAGTTTGCTAGATCTCTACCCTGAATTTCCAACTCATGCAGTATCATATGAGACACATGCCCCTTGAACAGAGTTCTTTGACACATAGATGATCTGAAAGCTAACCAAGGCTAACTCATCTTTGTATAGTTACAGGTGTCCTTTGCATAAGCAAAGAACACAAACACCACAAACTTTCAAGAACAGCAGGAATGAGGACATACTGCCATTTACTGTAGATGAGGGTAGGAGGATCAGGAGTGCAAGGCTACGCTAAGCTATACAGGAAGTTCAGACCAACCTGAGCTACATGAGACCCTCAGACATTCCAAACCAAAGTAAAAGAAAACAAACAAAATAAAACAGCGACAAAAAGAACAGCATGAAGGACACCAGAAGGTGAAAGGAGTTCTAGACCTGATCGGGCAGAGGAGTCATTCCCGCAGTCACCGTGGCAGCTGGACATCTGTCAACACTGCCCTCTCATGGTATGTATACCTGCCAGGCTCAGAGTGACACATGCCAAATGAATAAAGTTGCCAGGACGTGCCAGTTAGCAGAGCTGGCAAACACAGAGAATATAGACAGGTTTAAGGAAATGAAGGCAAGCAGAGCTGCCCGAGCGTGCTGAAAGTAGGCCGAACCTGGCACCATAGTTCTTTGTTACCATATTGTGCAAATTGGTGATTATTTAAATAGCTACTGTTTGGTCATATTTTTACCAAAAAATTAAAACCTTTGGCTAAAAGTGTGGATATTTAATGAAAAGCACTGATTACAATTTTCTCAAAGATGTTACTAATGGGTATGTATAACATTTCCCTTTTTTAAAATTTACCTTATTTTCTTAGGGGTGTGTGTGTGTGTGTGTGTATGTGTGTGTACTTGATATAAGTGTAGGTGTGTGTGCCATGGCCCACATGTGGAGGTCAGAGGACAACTTTGTAAAATCAGATCTCTCCTTCCTACCTTTAAGTGACTTGCAAGGATTGAATTCAGATTACCAGGCTTGAGTGGCAGTCACCTTTATCTTGCTAGCCAAGTGTCTTTCAACACTTACCATCTTTTCTTTACATTTTTTTTTTTTTACAATACAAACGTTTTATTTAACAGTGGTAGGTCGTCTCATGGGCCAAATGGTGGATATCCAGGACCCAGCAGCCATGTTTAAGCGAAGCCTCCGAGCCTCTCTGATTCCTCACAGGGTGAGCACATCACCCTCTCGCACTGGGCCTTTCTCATTTCAAATGATGGATCGGCTGGTGTCGATAAATTCTACCTGTACCTGCGTGTACTGTCCCTGAGAACCAGTCCTGCCCAGCACTTTGGTTACCCTGGCCAGCTTGATGGGCTGCACACGACTGTGTCCATGATGGTGGCCATCTGGCAGAGACCACTTACCATCTTTTCTAGAGCATGCATGGTGATGGAGTAACCACATGACAACCAGAAGTCCTAATATTGTTGGAAAGCCATTAGCACTGACTTCAAAAAGCCTTATTAAGAAAGCTAGGCCCACCGGGCATGGTGATGCACGCCTTTAATCCTAGCACTTGGGAGGCAGAGGCAGGCAGATCTTTGTGAGTTCAAGTCCAGCCTGGTCTACAGAGTGAGTTCCAGGACAGCTGGGGCCATAGGGAGACCCTTGTTCAAACAGCCAAAAAAAAAAAAAAAAAAAAGAAAGCTAGGCCCTAAAACAACCATTCAGCATGTTTTGCCACAGCGGAATGTTCACACATTATCCTATGAAACATACTGAAATCAAAACACTAGTGCAATTAATTCTGCACTTTGTATTCCTAAATGTCCCATGATATTATGAATACAAAACAACGAATGGATTCTATACATTGATAAAAAAATCTTTGATGAAAATTAAGTGAAACCAGTTTTATATCAGTATAGACATGAGCAAAGCTATAGAACCTCCCAGCACATACCCACATCCAGTTCTGTTTTAAAGGAACAGGAGGAAGTTAGCTTCTTTCCTTTTACCATGTTACCAGCTCTAATCACATTCTGGCTGTATTTAGGTGACATGTGATGTTCAAGATGAAGCACTTAATTTTTGGTACACAGCTCTGCAGCACTTTCTTGCCATGCTGGTAACTTTGAAGTCATCATGATCCTAATGGGGAAGATAGGAAATTATTGAGCCCTTTGTTAGTCTACACCTCTAAAAAACTGTGAAGCAAATCCTAAGTAGCTTAAAACATTAACTTGAATGAGAAACTTTTACTGAATAGCCCAAGGTTTTGAAGATGTGGTTACCAGGAGAGAGTCTGATCCTTTGTGACTTTTGCAGACCTCCACAATCCTAGAAGAGGAAAGAATACTGCTCATGGGAGTATAGAACACACGATAAAAGAGTGGGAAAATTAAGAGCTGAGAATGGTGACTGACACTTGTTATGGTACCTAGTCAGTTCCAGATTTTAAACAACTTTTTAAGTTTTATTTTATTTTTTTTTGTCTAGTGGACAAAGAGTTCCTGGTTCGAACAAAGAAATCTCTAAAAATGGAAATGGTGATGCTTGCACAACATTAAGAATCTATCTAGGGGCTGGAGAGATGGCCTAGCGGTTAAGAGCACCAGCCGCTCTTACAGAGGATCTGGGTTCGATCCCCAGCACCCACATGGCGGCCGAGAACCGTCTGAAACTCCAATTCCAGGAGAACTCCATTTCCAGGGGAATCCGACACCCTCTTCTGACCTCCGCAGCATTGCACAACATGGGTGCACAAACTTGCATGCAGACAGTACATTCATACACATACAGAAATAAATAAAAAAAATTTAAAAAAAAAGAATCTATCTAATGCCTTTAATCCCACCACTCAGGAGGCAGAGGCAGGCAGATCTCTGTGAGTTCAAGGCCAGCCTGGTCTACAGAGTGAGTTCCAGGCCAGCTGGGGCTACAGGGAGACCCTGCCTCAAAAACACCCCCCCGCAAAAGAATCTATTTAATGTCCCTTGAGAGTTATATACTGAAATATATTTAAACTGAAGTGGTAGATTTTATCACTTTATCACAATAAAATTTTTTTATAAGTTTCTTGATGAAATATCTGGGTAGTAATCAGAGTTTGAGAAACATACAGTTGTATATTGGTTTTTAAAAAATTTTGTTATACTTTATATTAACTTTATGTATATGGGTGTTTTGCCTGCCTGTACATAAGCTTACTACATGTGTACAGTTCCTATGACGGTCAGAAGAGGGTGTTGGATCCCTGGAACTGGAGCTGCAAAAGGGTGTTAGCCTCCTTATGGGTGCTGGGAATCAAACCCAGGTCCTCTGCAAAAGCAGCCAGTGTTCTTAATCACTGAGCCGTGTCTCCAGCCCCTACAGTGATGCTGAGAAATATAGATAAGCAATTCTTTCTGGAATTTGATGGCACATATCCTTAGGCTTGACATGCTATGCTTTTTGGTTTATTATTTCTCCTTTGGAAATTTTTTTAATTTGAAGTTTTGTGTGAAGTGCTTATAATTCAAGCATGGTTGTGGCATTTTGTTGCTGTTTATTGGTTTTAAGGAAGGGTGTCATTTTGTGTTCCAGCTGGCCTGGACCTTATGATCTTCCTGCCTCAGCATCCTGAGTGCTGAGATTTCAAGCATGGGTCACCACGTCTGACTCCCAGTATGTTTTTTAGAGTGTTTGTTTGTTTGTTTGTTTGTTTTTGAGACAGGATCTTACTATATAGCCCTGGCAAACCTTGAACTTATGTATACCAGGCTGGCCTAGAACTGACAGAGATCCACCTGCCTCTGCTTCCCCAGTGCTGGGATTAGAGGCATCCACCACCATGCCTAGCTTCCTGGTAAGATTTTTTTTTTTGTCTTTTTGAGACAGGGTCTCCCTGTAGCCCCAGCTGGCCTGGAACTTACTCTGAAGACCAGGCTGGCCTTGAACTAACAGAGATCCATCTCCTCCTGCCTCCCAAGTGCTAGGATTAAAGGCAAGTGCCACCATGCCTGGCTCTGGTAAGATTTTTAAAAGCCAGAACTTAAAAGTCTGAACTTGACCATGGTAAATTTGTTCAGTAATTTATTATATATTCATGTAATTGAGTGCTATATAGGTATTTTAAATTACAGTGCAGGAGACTACTTAATGGTAGAGAAGTGCTCCTATATAATGCTAGTGAAAAGGTGGGAAGTTTAGGCCTTGTGCTGAGCACTATGTGCTCACGTGTTGAGTTTATTAAGTTTTTGTAATTTACATTTATGTAAGGTTACTTTGACAGCAGTAATTCTCAGTGAATTTATGGCAACTTCTTGTCTACAAAATAGTTTGTAAAATTATTAGCATTAGTTACAAGACTAAAGTGTCTTAGGATGTAATTATCTGGGTCTAAAACCAAACTCATTAAAATAGCAAAGTTGTGGGGCTGGAGCGATAACCTAGCGGTTAAGAGCGCCTACCGCTCTTGCAGAGGACCCGGGTTCGATCCCCAGCACCCACATGGTGGCCGAGAGCCGTCTAAAACTCCAATTCCAGGAGAACTCGGTTCCAGGGGAGTCCGACGCCCTCTTCTGACCTCCGCGGCATTGCACGTCACGGGTGCACAAACTTGCATGCAGACAATACATTCATACACATACAGAAATAAATAAAATTAAAAAAAAATAAAATAAAATAGCAAAGTTGTTTGGGGGTTTTGTGTTTTTGTTTTAACAAATCTGCTATTTTTTCCTTGGATTTAGATTTTCCTCCTGACATCCCTCTTGACCCCCTTCTACTTGAAGGTAGCTGGGAAAAGAATTGGAAAAAAAAAACCCACAAAAATCCCCCCAACTTTTTAGTTAGTTCTGCTTTCTCTGTTTTATTTATTAATTTTTTAGCATTACAACATCTTTTCCTGTATCTTTTGCTATGAACACCACCTTAAAAGGCTATCTTTTATGCTGTGCTCTAGTGTTTAGGTAAGTCCACCCTCTGTGGTTGCCTCACTGTGTGCATCCAGTAGAGGGGTGCCTCTGCAAAGACTTCTGCTTTATGTAGGTGCCTTTCTGTCTTTAACTTCACTAGTGGGATTATTTAAGACACCAGGATCAACCTGAGTTACAGGAACCCCTAAAGTTCTATGAAGACTTTCTAAGGAGCAGATTCTCAACTTTAATTTGTCCCTTCTCCAAAATGTGATCCCTTTGGGAAAAAAAAAATTTGTTTCCTATATCCCCATTCTTATTGTTTTTCCCAAGAAAGGGGGGAAAGTTGAAGAGCACAGTCAAAATCACTCCTTCTGTATCTTTGCCCCAATATATTTTTTAAAAATCCTCATGATACCACCGGGGAATAATTTTAATTTTCTTTCTAGAAGTGCTGTGAAATGGCACAGTATAGTGCTTTCTGTCCTTCTCTTTCTAAAGGACATATCTGGTCAGGGTAAGACACACCCCTGCCAGGCGTGGTGGTGCACGCCTTTAATCCTAGCACTCAGGAGGCAGAGGCAGGTGGATCATTGTGAGTTCCAGGCCAGCTGGGGCTACAGGAAGACCCTGTCTCAGAAAAAGAACAAGAACAACAACAACAACAACAACAACAAAAGACACACCCCTAAAAGCTATCCAATTAAGTTCTGAATATATTGTGATGTAGTAGAAATGGATGGTAATAATTTCTTTTTCCTAAATTAAAAACAGTTTTACACTTTATTTCATGTGCATTTGCATGCACACCCTTGTCCCATGACACTTGCAGTTCAGAGTCAATTAGCTCTTTCTACCATGTGGGTCACAGAGATCAGTCTCAGGTCATCAGACTTGTACAGTAAGTGCTTTGTTTGCTAAGCCATCTTACTAGTCAGAATGCTGGTTCTTGAGAAAGATACATGAAAATAAAGAAAAACAATGTCTTAAAAAATATTATGCTTTAAGTGCAGCTCAGGTGTAGAGTGCTTGGCCAGCATGTGAAAGGCCACAGGTTGAATTCACAACACTGCAAAAAAGAAGAAAAAGAAGGGGAGGGTGGGGCAAATGTAGAAATACAGAACTGAAGATAAGCTCTCCTGTTCTCTTATTTGTAATATAAATGTTTTTTTATTTCTGTATGTGTATGAATGTACTGTCTGCATGCAGGTTTGTGCGCCCGTGTCGTGCAATGCCGTGGTGGTCAGAAGAGGGTGTCGGATTCCCCTGGAACTGGAGTTCTCCTGGAATTGGAGTTTCAGATGGTTTTCAGCCGCCAGGTGGGTGCTGGGGATCGAACCCGGGTCCTCTGTAAGAGCAGTCGGTGCACTTAACCGCTAGGCCATCTCTCCAGCCCCAATATAAATGTTTTATTCAGTCTTCTTGATATTCTTCTATAGAATGTGGTATCAGAAAAGAGAAGCACCTTTGAAACAATTAGTCTTGGGGATCTTTCTTCATTTTTATTTATGAGCATGAATGTGTCTGTATGGCACATGTGTACAGATGCCTTTGGACTCCACAAGAAGCTCTTGATCCCCTGGAACTGGAGCTACCATTGATCATGAGCTGCCTGATACAAGTGCGGAGAATCAAACTCAGACCCTTCCTCTGGAAGAGCAGCAAGTGTTTTTAACCACTAACCAGTATCTCCAGGCCCCTTGATAATTCTCAAAAATATAACCAGAATGTCCCCCAGTATTTCTAAGAAAACCTTCTACAAAAAATTTCACTTGGGGTTTTTCAGAATAAGTTAACATTATGCAATATGTGATTAGTTTATATCATGAAATATTTATTCCATCTTTCTGTGTTTGTGATCCCTCCTCTGTCAAATGAAGATAATAACTATACATATTTGATGAGGTGTTTTGAAGATTCAGTGAGTCAATATGTAATCAATGCAGAATATGCCTGGTCCACTGTAACTGCTCAACGAGTTGCATTCCTTTCCAGCCCTCAGCCTTCCTCTGGCTGTGCTGACTTCCTTGGACTCAGTCTCCTAGGTTTAAAATATCAACTACATTTAATGAGTCCCAAATTTATGTTTGCGACACCTGACTGCTCCCCCAGAGCTCCAGACTCATATTCAGTGCCCACTGGACATCTCTATTTGGATACTTAACAGTATCCCCTCTACAAACTAAGTTCCTGCTATCTGTTTCTAAGCCTTTTCCCTGTTATTTGATATCAACATTGTTCTTCCAACTGCCAAGATCTCAAAAGCTTAGAATTCATCCACATTCTTCTCTGTCTCATACTCCACAGCCAATCTATCTGACTGCAAAGCTAGAACCTGACCACCATTTCCTCCTTCTTCTGCTGCCCCCTGCTGTAAGGCACTATCATGTCTCTTGAATTTCTGAGAGATGCCTTGCTTCTATCTTTGTATCTCATAGTAAAGAAACCAGCCTGATCCTTCTACAATAAAAATTAGGTCATATCATTCCTCTGTTTAAAGTCCTTTCCAACTTGATTGAACATAAAAGCCCCCCCCCTTCCCGGCTGGATGGTGGGACCAAGGGGCTGTGTGGGTTTGGGCACAACTGCTTGCAAATTGGTTTTACAAGAAGTATGCTTGTACCCATAAATTATCACTTATTGCTAAAAAATGAAAAAAAAAACTGAAAGATGCAGGACAGTTATGGCAGAATGCATGATCTGGGATGGGGTGGGGTGAGGTGGGGGGAGGGGAAAGGGAAATATGCCTGTTATGTTTTTGTAATTTACATTTATGTAAGGTTACTTTGACAGCAGTAATTCTCAGTGAATTTATGGCAACTTCTTGTCTACAAATAGTTTGTAAAATATTAGCATTAGTTACAAGACTAAAGTGTCTTAGGATGTAATTATCTGGGTCTAAAACCAAACTCATTAAAATAGCAAAGTTGTGGGGCTGGAGCGATAACCTAGTGGTTAAGAGCCGACCGCTCTTGCAGAGGACCCGGGTTCGATCCCCAGCACCCACATGGTGGCCGAGAGCCGTCTTAAAAACTCCAATTCCAGGAGAACTCGGTTCCAGGGGAGTCCGACGCCCTCTTCTGACCTCCGCGGCATTGCAGCTCACGGTGCACAAACTTGCATGCAACAATACTTATACACATAAGAAATAAATAAATTAAAAAAAAATAAATAAAAAGCCAAAGTTGTTTGGGTTTTGTGTTTTGTTTTAACAAATCTGCTATTTTTTCCTTGGATTTAGATTTTCCTCCTGACATCCCTCTTGACCCCCTTCTACTTGAAGGTAGCTGGGAAAAGAATTGGAAAAAAAAAACCCACAAAATCCCCCACTTTTTAGTTAGTTTGCTTTTCTGTTTTATTTTTAATTTTTTTAGCATTACCAACATCTTTTCCTGTATCTTTTGCTATGAACACCACCTTAAAAGGCTATCTTTTATGCTGTGCTCTAGTGTTTAGGTAAGTCCACCCTCTGTGGTTGCCTCACTGTGTGCATCCAGTAGAGGGGTGCCTCTGCAAAGACTTCTGCTTTATGTAGGTGCCTTTCTGTCTTTAACTTCACTAGTGGGATTATTTAAGACACCAGGATCAACCTGAGTTACAGGAACCCCTAAAGTTCTATGAAGACTTTCTAAGGAGCAGATTCTCAACTTTAATGTCCCCTCCAAATGTGATCCTTTGGGAAAAAAAAAATTTGTTTCCTATATCCCCATTCTTATTGTTTTTCCCAAGAAAGGGGGGAAAGTTGAAGAGCACAGTCAAAATCACTCCTTCTGTATCTTTGCCCAATATATTTTTAAAAATCCTCTATGATACCACCGGGGAATAATTTTAATTTTTCTTTCTAGAAGTGTGTGAAATGCACAGTTATAGTGCTTTCTGTCCTTCTCTTTCTAAAGGACATATCTGGTCAGGGTAAGACACACCCCTGCCAGGCGTGGTGGTGCACGCCTTTAATCCTAGCACTCAGGAGGCAGAGGCAGGTGGATCATTGTGAGTTCCAGGCCCAGCGTGGGCTACAGGAAGACCCTGTCTCAAAAAAGAACAAGACACCAACAACAACAACCAACAAAAGACACACCCCTAAAAGCTATCCAATTAAGTTCTGAATATATTGTGATGTAGTAGAAATGGATGGTAATAATTTCTTTTTCCTAAATTAAAAACAGTTTTACACTTTATTTCATGTGCATTTGCATGCACACCCTTGTCCCATGACACTTGCAGTTCAGAGTCAATTAGCTCTTTCTACATGTGGGTCACAGAGATCAGTCTCAGGTCATCAGACTTGTACAGTAAGTGCTTTGTTTGCAAGCATAACTTACTAGTCAGAATTGATTCTTAGAAAGATACATGAAAAAAATAAAGAAAAACAATGTCTTAAAAAATATTATGCTTTAAGTGCAGCTCAGGTGTAGAGTGCTTGGCCAGCATGTGAAAGGCCACAGGTTGAATTCACAACACTGCAAAAAAGAAGAAAAAGAAGGGGAGGGTGGGGCAAATGTAGAAATACAGAACTGAAGATAAGCTCTCCTGTTCTCTTATTTGTAATATAAATGTTTTTTTATTTCTGTATGTGTATGAATGTACTGTCTGCATGAGGTTTGTGCGCCCGTGTCGTGCAAATGCCGTTTGGGGTCAGAGAGGGTGTCGGATTCCCCTGGAACTGGAGTTCTCCTGGAATTGGAGTTTCAGATGGTTTTCAGCCGCCAGGTGGGTGCTGGGGATCGAACCCGGTCCTCTGTAAGAGAGTCCGTGCACTTAACCGCTAGGCCATCTCTCCAGCCCCAATATTAATGTTTCTATTAGTCTTCTTGATATTCTTCTATAGAATGTGGTATCAGAAAAGAGAAGCACCTTTGAAACAATTAGTCTTGGGGATCTTTCTTCATTTTTATTTATGAGCATGAATGTGTCTGTATGGCACATGTGTACAGATGCCTTTGGACTCCACAAGAAGCTCTTGATCCCCTGGAAACTGGAAGCTACCATTGATCATGAGCTGCCTGATACAAGTGCGGAGAATCAAACTCAGACCCTTCCCTGGAAGAGACAAGTGTTTTTAACCACTAACCAGTATCTCCAGGCCCCTTGATAATTCTCAAAAATATAACCAGAATGTCCCCCAGTATTTCTAAGAAAACCTTCTACAAAAAATTTCACTTGGGGTTTTTCAGAATAAGTTACACATTATGCAATATGTGATTAGTTTATATCATGAAATATTTATTCCATCTTTCTGTGTTTGTGATCCCTCCTCTGTCAAATGAAGATAATAACTATATAATTTGATGAGGTGTTTTTGAAGATTCAGTGAGTAATATGTAATCAATGCAGAATATGCTGGTCCACTGTAACTGCTCAACGAGTTGCATTCCTTTCCAGCCCTCAGCCTTCCTCTGGCTGTGCTGACTTCCTTGACTCAGTCTCCTAGGTTTAAAATATCAACTACATTTAATGAGTCCCAAATTTATGTTTGCGACACCTGACTGCTCCCCCAGAGCTCCAGACTCATATTCAGTGCCCACTGGACATCTCTATTTGGATACTTAACAGTATCCCCTCTACAAACTAAGTTCCTGCTATCTGTTTCTAAGCCTTTTCCCTGTTATTTGATATCAACATTGTTCTTCCAACTGCCAAGATCTCAAAAGCTTAGAATTCATCCACATTCTTCTCTGTCTCATACTCCACAGCCAATCTATCTGACTGCAAAGCTAGAACCTGACCACCATTTCCTCCTTCTTCTGCTGCCCCCTGCTGTAAGGCACTATCATGTCTCTTGAATTTCTGAGAGATGCCTTGCTTCTATCTTTGTATCTCATAGTAAAGAAACAGCCTGATCCTTCTACAATAAAAATTAGGTCATATCATTCCTCTGTTTAAAGTCCTTTCCAACTTGATTGACATAAAAGCCCCCCCTTCCCGGCGGATGGTGGGACAAAGGCGGTGTGGGTTTGGGAACAACGGGCTGAAATTGTTTTTACAGAAGGTGCTTGTACCCATAAATTATTACTTTTTGCTAAACAAAAAAAAAAAAACTGAAATGCGACAGGACATTATGGCAGAATGCATGATCTGGGATGGGGTGGGGTGATGGGGGAGGGGAAAGGGAAATATGCCTGCATTGAATTGGAAAATGATGTATGAAATACACAAAGCATCAATAAAAAAAAATAAACTGAAAAAAAAAAGAAAACTTAGCAACTGACTTCTGAATTGCAATGATGCCTCTGTCAAATGCTGTGCTTCCCACGAGAGTGTGTCTCTGTCATGCTGCTTACTGGCCCTACCTTCTATTTCTGCCGTCTTTAAAGCCACAGCTATATTATATTTAAATGTGTGGCAATGTGAGTCATTCTTTATTCTCCTTCCGCATCCTCTTCCCTCAGTTACTTTTGTTTTGCTTTATAATTTTCTTTTGAGCCATGAAATAAAAATGAGTATGTCCAAAGGAAATTAGATTTTCTGGTAAACTACAATTTTGTAGTATGTGATCAGTTCTCTGGAGGATCAGGTGTATAGAATGAATAGATATTATAAGGATGTAAAATGGCTTGCACAATACAGGCTGGATAGTCCACAATGCCTTTTTGCATACTGCAGTGGGGGTTTATAAGCTGGATGCCTGAGTAAGCCTGTTGGCTCGGAGGTCTGGAGGATTTCACTAGAAAGACTTCTGCTCTTNCATTGAATTGGAAAATGATGTATGAGAATACACAAAGCATCAAAAAAAAATAAAACTGAAAAAAAAAAAAGAAAACTTAGCAACTGACTTCTGAATTGCAATGATGCCTCTGTCAAATGCTGTGCTTCCCACGAGAGTGTGTCTCTGTCATGCTGCTTACTGGCCCTACCTTCTATTTCTGCCGTCTTTAAAGCCACAGCTATATTATATTTAAATGTGTGGCAATGTGAGTCATTCTTTATTCTCCTTCCCGCATCCTCTTCCCTCAGTTACTTTTTGTTTTGCTTTATAATTTTCTTTTGAGCCCATGAAAATAAAAATAGAGTATGTCCAAAGAAATTAGATTTTCTGGTAAACTACAATTTTGTAGTATGTGTATCAGTTCTCTGGAGGATCAGGGCTGATAGAATGAATAGATATTATAAGGATGTAAAATGGCTTGCACAATACAGGCTGGATAGTCCACAATGCCTTTTTGCATACTGCAGTGGGTTGTATGAAACACTTGCACACTTGTAGGAAACACTTGTATGAAGCCGCAGCAACAAAGCACCTCTCGCTCGTTCTTCTCAAAGCTGTTTATTATTCAGGCAGGCAGGTCTTGTCAGAACGGTTTATTCAAGCACATCTTTTCTCCTTCTCCAAGCTTCTCCCTCTAAGCCTTCTCCTTCCTCAGGCAAGCAAGCTTCTCTCTCAGACTAGAAAGGAGAGAGAGAGAGTCCCTCTATCTAGAAAGTCCCTCTATTTATCCACCTTCCCAGCCCAGGTTGCGTGGCTGGTCTATTGGTATCATCTGGCCTGATCTTGTATACAGGGTGCACCTGCACAGCTCAAATGGTGAGCGTGGCTTTACTTTGAGGTAGGAGGGAATCAGGTGTTAATCATAAGACTCAGGTGTTAGTCATAAGATTTTGCTAAAGTCTCGGGTGCCTTCTTAGGACTGTCACCACACCTGCTCTCCACACTCTTCAGTACACATTGGACTGGGTGGTCAAAGAAACTGGGTTCTAACATCAGTGAAGGATTGAAGAGAAGTTGCAGCAACAGGTTAGACACTCACCAGCAAGGAGCATAGGTAGGCAAGCAAAAAAAAAAGCACTCTTTTGGGGGGGATCTCCTTATATCTGGGCCCCTGGAAGCTGGAAGATAATGCTAGAAGATTCTGGAGGAAGGTGTTCCTTCCCCAGTTAATCCTTCCAGGGAATACCCTTAGATCTTCATCTAGATATGTGTCTTTTAGTTGATTACAGATCCAATCAAGTTGATAATCAATATTAACCATAATAACATGGCTCAAGTATTGCATGGAATAAGCCTATAACTAAAATAATATTTATTTGAAGTCTGGGCAGGTGGCACATACCTTTAATCCCAGCACTCGAGAGGCAGAGGCAGAGGCGGACAGATCTCTGTGAGTTCAAGGCCAGTCTGGTCTACATAGTGAGCTCCAGGCCAGCTGGGACTAAAGGGAGATGCTGTCTCAAAAAGACCAAAAAGAAAAAGAAAAGAAAAAAAGTATTTATTTGAAATTCAAATGCGAATATTTTAATGGCAACCCAATTTCAATTGTGAACTGTATTATAGTGACTTTTTGAAGTTAATTAAATCTGCTTATTATACAGGGTGTGGTGGCACAAACCTTCAATCCTAGTACTCAGAATGTGAGACAGGTAGATCTCTGAGTTCCAAGCCAGCTGGGATTACATAATGAGATCCTTTTTCAAAACAAGAACCAAAGCAAAACCAATCTGTTTATCATATTCATATGTACAAGCATTTTAATTAATTTGTAATAAAAGTCTAAATTTACTTCTAAAAAAAATAAAAAAAATAAAGTCCTTTCATATATCCCCTCCTATACTGCAACATCATTTTTTGTTTTGTTTGGGGACAGAATCTCACTATGTAATCTTGACTAGTCTGGAATTGACTATGTAGAGCAGTCTGGCCTTGAGCACATGGTAATCCTCTTGACTGTAACCCGCTGAATAATGGATTATAGGCATATGCCACAATGTGCAATATGCAATGACTTTTTTTTTGAGACAGCATCTCCCTGTAGTCCCAGCTAGCCTGGAACTCACTCTGTAGACCAGGCTGGCCTTGAACTCACAGAGATCCACCTGCCTCTGCCCCTTGAGTGCTGGGATTACAGGCGTGTGCCATCACACCCGGCAGCAACTGCCTCTTTTGCAGGACTATCAGAGTATTTCACATGAATAGACAGGTATTTTATTAGATTCGTTGCTTTAGAAAATCATTCTTATACAGCATACTGTATAAACGGGGGGAAAAAATCTTCTAATGCTTTTAGGAATTAGGGGCCTTTTTAGATCTTTGCCAGATCAGGAAAAGTTGAGCTATTTTTGCAATGACTGATAAGAGTTTCCCAAGAGTTTCTTATCAGTTCTAACTAGTTTGATACAAATTGCTTGTCCTGCTTAGAGCCTACATCCAGTTTTTATCTCACATTTTTCTTGGACTTTAAATGTTGATCTTAAAAAGTTAGTTCTTAGAATTTTATGTATTTGTTAGTTACCAAATAAGGTAATCAAAAGATGAAAATAAAATTTAAATTCACATCCCTTTTTGGTTTTTTTATTTGGGTTTCACACAGAGAACACAGTAATATGGTTACAAAGTCCAAGAAGGAGGCAGATGTGGTAGCATATGCTCCAGCCACTCCAGAGGCAGAGGCAGAAGGATTCCTTGAGTCTGGGAGTTTAAGGCCAGCCTGAGCAACACAGACCTCCTCCCTCCCAACTAGAGAAGGAAAAGGCCTTCTGCCGTTTTCTTTTCCCTTTCTTTCTTCTTTCTTCTTTCTTCTTTCTTCTTTCTTTCTTTCTTTCTTTCTTTCTTTCTTTCTTTCTTTCTTTCTTTCTTTCTCCCTTCCTTCCTTTCTTCTTTCTTTCTTTCTTTCTTTCTTTCTTTCTTTCTTTCTTTCTTTCTTTCTCTCTTTCTTTCTTTCTTTCTTTCTTTCTTTCTTTCTTTCTTTCTTTTCTTCTTTCTTCTCCCTTTTCCTCCTCCTCCTCCTCCTCTTCCTCCTCCTTGTACTTACAACTGCAGAGTAGTAAAAGGACACTTGTTTGTCAACACACAAGCTACACAAATAATGAACTCTAGTCTACTGGCCTCTCCCTGGCCACAGCTTCTCCCATCTGGCCATCTTACTTTCAGTCACTTTTGTGTTGCTCTATCAGACTCAGAATACTTTGGGATGCTAAATGTCCTGCCTGGGTAGGAAACTGTCTCAGTCATTTGCCTCCATGTATGGTAATCAGGAACATTGGCAGTAAGGCCTGCTGAGAACAAGGTGAAGGCCCTTCTCTAGAGTCTTCCCTGTCCCAGGGAAAATTTCTGTCCTCTTAATTGACTCAGGAGCCTAGACAGGGTATTACTCTTTCCTGGGCACCTGAATTCTAGTTACATGCCCTTGAATTTTCTTCTTCATCACACCAGGTTAAAGCTTTATTTCCTTTTGGTAGGTAACTGCAAACTTTCTAACTGAATGCCTGAAGTCTGTTGTATAATTTCTCTGAGCTAAACAATAACAACAACAAAACTTTTCTCTGTGTGTAAATACTACCACCACTACCACCACCAAACATGGGCTTTATTATTTTTTAGTTAAATAGTGATTAGAAATATAGTTCAGTGATAGCTTGCTTAACATGCAAAAGGCCTGGATACAAAGAAAGAGTGGGGTAGGGGAGAGAGAGAATCATCCATCATGACCAAGTCGGATTTATACCAGAGATTCAGGGATAGTTCAACATATGTAAATCAATAAATCTCATAAAGCACATAAATGGACTGAAAGACAAAAACCACATGGTCATCTCAATTGATCTAGAAAAGGCCTTCAACAAAATTCAACATGCCTTCATGATTAAAGTCCTAGAAGGAATTGGACTGGAGGGAACATTCCTCAATATAATTAAAGCTATATACACTAAACCCACAGCCAACATCATTCTGAATGGAAAATTTAGAAGCATTCCACTTAAAGTCAGGAACCTGGCAAGACTGCCTGCCCCCTATCTCCACTTCTTTTCAATATAGTGCTTAAAATGCTCACTAGAGGAGCTGGAAAGATGGCTCAGTGGTTAAGATCGCCGAGTGCTCTTGCAGAGGACCTGGGTTCAATTCCCAGCACCCACATGGCAGCTGAGAACCATCTTTGACTCCAGTTCCAGGGGGAATCAATGCCCTTTTCTGACCTCTGCTGCATTGCACAACACAGGTGCACCAACCTACATGCAGACAGTACACTCATACATAAAAAATAATAAGCTGGGCGTGGTGGCACACGCCTTTAATCCCAGCACTCGGGAGGCAGGGGCAGGTGGATCTCTGTGAGTTCAAAGCCACCCTGGTCTACAGAGTGAGCTCCAGGCCAGCTAGGACTAAAGGGAGACCCTGTCTCTAAAAGACCAATAAATAAATAAATAAATAAATAAATAAATAAATAAATAAATATATAAATAAATAAAATGCTCACTAGAGCAATAAGACAAGAAGGGAAAAATAAAGGAGTACTAATTGGAAAAGAGGAGGTCAAACTATCCCTTTTTGCAGATGACATGATAGTTTACCTAACAGATGCTATAAACTCCACCAGAAAGCTCCTAGAAACTGTTAGTTTCAGTAAAGTGGTGGGATACAAATTTAACCTAAAAAATAAGTAGCTTTTCTTTATACCAACAACAAGAAATTGGAGAAGGAATACAAGGAGACCTTCCCATTCACAATAGCCTAAAAAATAATCTCAGAACAAACCTGACCAATGATAGTAAAGATCTCTACAACAAAAAATTTTAAACCCTGGAAGAAGGAGACTGAAGAAGACACTAAAAGATGGAAGGACCTCCCATACTCATTGATTAGAAGAATTAATACAGTAAAAATGTCCATTTGACTCAAAGTAATATACAGATTCAATGCAATCCAAATTAAAATCCCCATGAGTTTCTTCACAGACTTAGGAAAAAAAATCCTAAAATTCATATAGGCTTTATTTTTTAAAGCCTACAATTTCAACTTTGAGTTTATTATTTAAAATGTTTATATTTATTTGTATTTCTTTTGTGTTGGAGGCTGTCACTTCAGGCATGTGGAAGTCAGAGGGCAATTTATAGAAATTAGTTTTCTCAGGGCTGGGCATGGTGGTGCATGCCTTTAATCCCAGTATTCAGGAGGTAGAGGCAGGAAGATCTCTATAAGTTCAAGGTCAGCCTAGTCTACATAGCAATTTCTAGGCCAGCTGGGGCTACAGAGAGACCATATCTCAAAAAGACCAAAAAAGAAAAAAAAAGCTTTTCTTCTATCATGTGGGTCCCAGGGATTGAACTCAAGTTCATTAGGGTTGGCAGCAAGCACATTCATGCACTGAGCCACCTTGCCAGTCCCAAGTTTAACATTTCATTGATAACTGTAGTTGTCTGTTCTTGGCTTGTGACTCTTACCAGGAAGCAATGAATGCTATTGATTCAATGTGTGACAAAGGAAGAGAGCCATAAATTCTAACCTTCCGATCTCCACGTAGAATCCTACTCTAGTCATCGGGAAGTGTGTATTGGCACATGTGTGAGATCCATGGTAATCACAAACTACACAGGCCCCCTGCAGACACTGAGAAATCTGCAGGACACGGACAGTTCCGATAGCAGGGATTTAGCATTTGGTGGGCAGAGGAAAGGGACAGCAAATATCCTGTTAATATGCAGAACACTTCATACAAAATTCCAATAGCTTCCTGATATAAAGTACCCGAAGCATTCTTCTCTGCTGAGGTCTTTCCAATCTCTGGTCCCATTCTTGTTACTCTGCATGCATTGCAGGATCCTCTTCTTTGGCACCAGGAGCTATTCACCTGCTTCTCAGAGCCTGATGCCCACAATCCCTTGGGATGAGCCTGACTTCCAATGCATCCTTGTATCTGCGCAGCCTGGATTGTTTAGGAGAGAAGCAAATATGCTTCTAACATGTTCTAACCCTTAACTTTATTTAGGTTCCTCCTCTGTCCTGAGTTCAGGGAATGGCTTTAGGATTTTTACTGTGAGCTTGCTTTCATATCAGAAGAACATACAAACATTATTCCTGTGGATCCCATTGATGGGCCTGCTGTTACTATGTGGAAGAGAAAGTGTAAAAAAAATAAAACACCCTATATTTGAGTCCTATCACTGTCTCCAGGATTTTAGGCCATTTGGCTTTCCTGAAACACTGGTTTTGTCTTTCCTAATTACTTTAGAAGTCAGTAGAGCTTTCAGCAAAGAAAATGGTGTGAGTAATACCAGTTTACATATCACTTTGTGGCGTGTATTGGTTATTGTGCTACTGGATTAAAACATAAAACCCAAGCTGGGCATGGTGGTGCATGCCTTTAATCCTAGCACTTGGGAGGCAGAGGCAGGCGGATCTCTGAGTTCAAGGTCAGCCTGGTCTACAGAGTGAGTTCCAGGATAGCCAGAGCTACAGGAGGACTCTGTCTCAAAAAGACCAAAATAAAAAACCCCCATAAAACCCAAAGCTGGACATGGTGATATGTTCCTGTAACCTATAGGGTTACAACCCTGGCACTTGGGAGGCTAAGGGAGGAAGATTGACATAAGTTTTGAAACATCTGTACTTCACAGTAAATTCCAGGCCAGCTTGAGCTACAAAGTGAGACCTGTCCATAAATAAATACGAACAAATAAATGTCATATCTTTAAAGTTATTATTTTGTGTTCCACAATTGCTTAGTCTCCTATCTGCTCTTGCTTCAACAATACATCCTGGAAATATTTATTGATTATCTGTAAGAAAAAAGGGGCATATATGGTTGAATCTATGCAGGCATGAACCCCGGATAAAAGACAGACACACCAGGCTTGAGGTCACTCTGGGACATATTTACTTCAGAAACACTCAGGGCTATCCGTTGATGGAAACATGGCTGGCAGCATGTAGGATGGCTGGTCAAGCCCTTTTAAATGACTCGGGCGGGGCCTCAGGTAAAGGGGAGGTGGGGTTACTGACTAACAGCTTCTGGAAGAAGTGGACATCTGTGTGTCCCTTGGAATCCTGGGAGAACCAGATCCAACATGATCTGTTCTGTCCCACCGTGTTCTATTTGAAACAGTGTTGGGGATTACAATGAGCAAAATAAAGTCACTGCTTTCAGAGAGCTGCTGTTCCAGGGCCTTGGTGCTCAAAGCTGGTCCTGGGTCTCTAAAAGTCCCCAGTGTTTATTGCAGGGGCTCTACAAGATCAAGAACATTTTCATAATTATACTAGTATATTGTCTGTAATTTTCACTGATGGACAAAACAAGGGTGGATTAAACTGGTGTTGTGGTATGATCCAGGCAGCTGTGCCAGCTGCTTAAGGAGTTACTATATTCTTCACCAGCCTATACCTGCAGGGGAATAAAGCTTGAATCATTAGAGATGTTTGTAATGAAACACTAAAATTTGCTTTTATTTATTTTTATTTTATGGGCATGAGTGTTTTGCCTGCATGTATATAAATTTACCCATGTGTGTTGTGCCCACAGAGGCCAGAAGACGGTGCTGGATCCTATGGAACAGATGATTGTTAGCTGCCATGTGGGTGCTGGCAACAGAATCCAGGTCCTCTGCAAGAGCAGCCACTGCTCTTAACTGCTGAGCCACATCTCCAGCCCAAATTTGCTGAATTTATATTGTTTCATCCCTTGAGTATACATCTTTTTAATATTCTGTGGGGAAAAAACCCCACAAAACATGGATAAAATACTTTATCTGGGAATACTAACTTGATACGGTAGGCCTTAACATAAATGACAGAATGTGGGGCTGGAGAGATAGCCTAGCGGTTAAGAGCACTGACTGCTCTTGCAGAGGACCCGGGTTCGATCCCCAGCACCCACATGGTGGCTAAGAACCGTCTGTAACTCCAATTTCAGGAGAACTCCAGTTCCAGGGAAATCTGAGATCCTCTTCTGACCTCTGTGGCATTGCACAACATGGGTGCACAGACCTACATGCAGACAGTACATTCATACACATACAAAAAAATAAATAAAATTAAAAAAAAATAAATGACAGAATGTGTGTGAGTTCCAGTGGGAGAACTATGGGAGGGTGCCAGTTGGGAAGGGGACATAAAGATGAGTAAGACTGATTGAGATGTTCTGTATGAAGTACACACAAAAAACTTTTCAATAAAAAGTCTACCAAAAACCCCACTTCTGTTGTATGGATTATGAAGCTGATCTTGAATAAAACCACATGTGAGTCTGAACTGCGAGCTGATCCCAGTCACTTATCTCATGACATCTTATCTTTATTTGAAGGAAAAAAATGGAAGACAAATTATAGCTATTTAAAGTCAGAACTTTGGACTGGAGTGATGGCTCCATGGTTAAGATCATTTAACTGCTCTTGCAGCAAGCACTAACCCACTGAGCCATCTTTCCAGTCTTAAGACCACTAAATTATAATGTAATAATATGAGGATATTCTTGATATATTTTCAGATTCCATATTGGAATTAGCCTTTTAGCAACTGTTACTTGCTAAGTAATGTACCAAGAGAAAAAATATTTCCCCCATTTTAAAAAAGCCGTTTGTGTGTGTGCGTGTGTGTGTGTGTGTATGTGTGTGCAAGTAGACATGTGAGACCTTGGGGAGATAAAAGGTTACCTCAAGGGTCCTCTTCAGGTGATATCTGCCTTGTGTTTTGAAACAGGGTCTCCCACTGGGACTTGGGGCTCACCAATTCTGCTAAGCTAGCTGGCCACAGTACCCTAGGGAACCCCCTGTCTAGCATGGGGACAGGGGGTGCTGCAAGACACAATTTTTTGCTGTTGTGCAGGTGCTGGAGATTGAACTCAGGTCTTTGTGGCTGCATGGCAAGCAATTTATTGAGCTGTCTTGTTTTAAGTAAATAAATAAACATTTTTAAAAAACATGTTTTAAAATCCTGGTGTGGTAGAGTATACCAGAACCCAGGGGGCAGAGGCAGGCAGATCTGTGAGTTGTAGGCTAGCCTTGTCTACATAGTGAGTTCCTGGACAATCAGGGCTATGTACTGAGATCCTGTCTCACAACCACAACAACAAATTTAAAACTTAAGAACAAAAATAAAACCTGGTTTCACTAGCATGATGATATGTACCTTGACTCATAACACTTGAAAGGCAGAAGCAGGGGGAACTCTGAGAGTTGGAGGCCAGGTCAGTCTCCATAGAAAGTTCTAGGCCAGCTGGGACTACATAGTGAGGCCCTGTCTCAGAAACGAACAAATAAATCTACTTTAGTTTCTAATAAGATAATGGAGATAACTATAACCTATATAAACAAAAGCTCCTAAACATCTTCTGCTGTTCTGCATTTCATTTATTTATTTATTTATTTATTTATTTATTTATTTATTTACTTACTTACTTACTTACTTATTTGGTATTTTTAAGACAGGGTCTCCCTGTAACCTCAGCTGGCCTGGGACTCACTATGTAGACCAGGCTGGCCTCCTTCCTCTAACTCCCTAGTACTGGGATTAAAGTTGTTTATTTATTTATTTATTTATTTATTTGTTTGTTTGTTTGTTTGTTTGTTTATTTATTTATTTATTAGATAAGGTGTCCTAGTTAGCTTTGTCAACTTGACAGTCTGGAGTCATCTGAGAGGAAAGCCTAGACTGGGGAACTGCGTGGATCAGACTGGCCTGTGGACACATCTGTGGGGGATTATCTATATTAAGCCATACCAGAAAGCCCAGCCAGTGTGGGAGGTACCATCACAGGGAAGGTGGTTGTGGGGTGTATGAGGAATCTCCCTGAACATGAGAGGACAAGGGAGCCACAGAGCGAGCCAGCAAGCACTGGTCCTCTAGGGTTTCTTCCTCTAGCTTCTTGCCTTGTCTGTCCTGCCACCCCTAAATGATGAACTGTGACCTGGAAGTGTATGCCAATGAGGCCTTTTCTCCCCAAGTTGCTTTTGGTCAGATTGTTTTACTAAGGTAACAGAAGGGAAACTGGTAGCACCCCAGGATTCACTCTGGCCCTAGCTGACCTAGAACTCTCTATGTAGGTAAACCAGAAAAGCCTTGAACTTGAAGGAATCCTTCTGAGTGCTGGAATCACAGGCATGAGCCACCACACACAGCTGGTGTACAGTTTTTTTGTTTTGTTTTGTTTTGTTTTTTGTTTTTTTGAGACAGGGTCTCCCTGTAGCCCCAGTTGTCCTGGAACTTGCTTTTGTAGACCAGGCTGGCCTTGAACTCACAAAGATCCACCTGCCTCTGCCTCCTGAGTGCTAGGATTAAAGGCGTGCACCACCATGCCCGGCTACAGTTTTTAAGTATGTATACGGATCCTGATATCAAAAAGTTTGAGATCCACTGATCTAGATAAAACTCTTCACTTGGTTCAATGTGTCTCTCATAGGAGCATCATTACATTTGTGACAGGGTCATTATTATTCATTTTCAGAAAGCTACAAAACAGGATTGTGCATGTTTTCATCACCAAGGACTAATAAATGTTTGAAGTTATGGATATGTTTTAAAAGATTTAAGCATTACACAACATATAGATGTTTTGAAACATCACCACATGGTGCTCCATAAATATGTACATTTTTGTGATTTTATGTTAAAAATTTGATTTAAATTTTAAAAAGAATAGCTAGTAATAGTAAGATATTTTGTGACTTGT
The DNA here is from genome assembly GCA_009823505.1 of Rhizomys pruinosus. Taxonomy (NCBI): domain Eukaryota; kingdom Metazoa; phylum Chordata; class Mammalia; order Rodentia; family Spalacidae; genus Rhizomys; species Rhizomys pruinosus. The sequence continues at coordinate 2,519,374 of VZQC01010528.1, forward strand.
ATAAATATCCAGTGAAAGCCATACACAGTAATTCCTAGAGAAGGATCCTGTTACAATAAAGTAAGAGTTGCATTTTAAAATGTTTTATTTGGCTAGAGTGATGGCCTAACACCTTTAACCCAGCACCCAGGAGGCAGAGGCAGGCAGATCTCTGTGAGACTGAGGCCAGTCTGGTCTATATAGCAAGCTCCAGGCCAACTGGTGCTAAACAGAGACCCTGTCTCAACAATGCCCTCCTCCAGAAATATACCGCATTTATAGGGCTCATGGTGGATGGATTTCTGTAAATTCAAGGCCATCCTGGTCTATATGTTAAGTTCCAGGTTAGGGTCAGCCAGGGCTACATACGAGACCTTGTATATTAAAATACTGTCTTGGGGCTGGAGAGATGGCTCACAGGTTAAGAATACTAGCTACTCCTGCAGAGGACACGGGTTCAATTCCCAACACTCACACAGTGCCTGTGGTGGGTCTTCTCTCCACCCCTGTTGTGGTGCCTAAGAGGCAAGGGGCGGGCCCCACTCATACACCTGTTCATGCAGTCAGTTCTCATAATATTCATAGGAGGACTGTGACATGGCATAGCTTGTAATGTTATCTGACTCTGCTCTTCAAGATTCACAGGTCTTTTCTCTGTGGCTCCTCGCAGTTGCTTCTGAGTCCCTATCCTGTCTCTCCTGGCCTGTACTACAAGGAAGAGTAGCTCAGGACTTGCAGCCAGGATGCTGCCTATGGGTGTCTGTCATCTGCCTCTTCTGTGCTGGTGAGATGAAAGGAAAAAAAAAAAAGGGAGATTATTTCATTCAGGCTGGACTCTTCCAGTCTGGGGCTTATTTCTCTTCTCTCTTAAAGTAGTGTTCCTAGGTGTCAGGACAGGTGATGAACTCTCTCCGACCCCCTTCCTTGCACCCCTTTCCCCACCCTTCTGAGGGCATGGGTTGGAATTTATCTGTAGATGACTATCCCTAAGGAAATGCTGTTCTAGTCTGCATTATTACTAAAAAGAAAGGACCCCTGTCACTTTTTTTTGAGTTAGAATGTCTATTGCTCCACCGCCTCCTTCCTCAAACATGCTCCTCAGGAGCTCAAAGAAAAGTAGGGAACAGTAAGACTGGTGTATTTGGGATCCCCATATAGAAGGATAGAATATGATAGGGGAAAGGCCTCAAGTTTCAAAGTTTTAGTGTATAAAAAACCTTCAAAAATAGTTCTGTCTGAAATCAAGATGCCTGATTGTACCAGAATATAAAGGGAGACTGGACAAGTCCATTTCAAGGACATATAATGATATTTAAAAGGCCAGAGAAGGATACTATTTATTTATTTATTTATTTATTTATTTATTTATAATGTATTTATTTATTTTTGGTCTTTTTGAGACAGGGTCTCTCTGTAGTGCCAGCTGTCCTGGAACTCACTATGTAGACCAGGCTGGCCTTGAACTCACAGAGATCCAGCTGCTTCTGCCTCCCAAGTGCTGGGATTAAAGGAGTGTGCCACCATGCCCTGCAGGATAATTCTTTACTACAAAATGTTTCAGTTTAAAATGGAGGGACTTATGTTCTGGGCCATCCAATATTTATAGTAATGACTGAGTCACTGTTAGCCATTAAAAGAAATATCTGCCCATGAAAATAAAATTTAAAAAATTTTTTTAATCTCCTTAAGGTGAGGCATAGAACAGTGCTGTTCCTGCCTTCCTGTGCCTGTTCCTTCTCCTATACCTGTTCCTTCTCCTATACCTGTTCCTTCTCCTGTATCTGTTCCTGTTCCTGTACCTGTTTCTGTACCTGTTCCTGTGCCTGTTCCTGTTTCTGTGCCTATTCCTGTGCCTGTTCCTTCTCCTATACCTGTTCCTGTGCCTGTTCCTTCTCCTATACCTGTTCCTGTGCCTGTTCCTTTACCTGTTCCCCTACCTGTTCCCATACCTGTTCCTGCTCCTATACCTGTTCCTGTTCCTGTTCCTGTTTCTGTGCCTATTCCTGTGCCTGTTCCTTCTCCTATACCTGTTCCTGTTCCTGTGCCTGTTCTTTTTCCTGTTCCTACTCCTGTACCTGTTCCTGCTCTTGTACCTGCTCCTGTTCCTGCACCTGTGCCTGTTCCTGCTCCTGTGCTTGTACCTGTTCCTGTTCCTGTTCCTGTGCCTGTTCCTGCTCCTGTGCCTGTTCCTATGCCTGTTCCTATGCCTGATCCTGTGCCTCTTCTTGCTCCTGTAACTGTTCCTGCTCCTGTACCTGTTCCTGTTCCTGCTCCTGTACCTATTCCTGTTCCTGCACCTGTGCCTATTCCTGCTCCTGTTCCTGTACCTTCTGCTGTGCCTGTGCCTGTTCCTGCTCCTGTATCTGTTCCTGTGCCTGTTCCTCTTCCTGTGCCTTTGCCTCTTCTTGCTCCTGTAACTGTTCCTATACCTGTTCCTGTGCCTGTTCCTGCTCCTGTACCAGTTCCTGTGTCTGTTCCTGTTCCTGTGCCTCTTCTTGCTCCTCTACCTGTTCCTGTACCTGTTCCTGTACCTACCCTCCTGTACCTGTTCCTGTAACTATTCTTGCAACTGTTCCTGTGCCTGTTCCTTCTCCTGTACCTGTTCCTGCACCTGTTTCTGTACCTTCTCCTGTGCCTGTTCCTGTACCTACCCTCCTGTACTTGTTCCTATTCCTGTACCTGTTCCTGTAACTGTTCCTGTACCTACCCTCCTGTACCTGTTCCTGTACATACCCTCCTGTACTTGTTCCTGTGCCTGTTCCTGTTTTCCTGTACCTGTTCCCCTACCTGTTCCCATGCCTGCTCCCATGCCTGTTCCTGCTCCTGTACCTGTTCCTGTGCCTGTTCCTGATCCTATAACTGTTCTGTTCCTGTTCCTGCTTCTGTGCCTGTTCCTGTACCTGTTCCTGTGCCTGTTCCTGTTCCTGCTCCTATACCTGTTCCTGTCCCTGTTCCTTACTTGTTCTTGCTCCTGTATCTGTTCCTGTACCTATACCTGTACTTTCTCCTGTACCTGCTCCTGTAACGGTGCCTGTTCCTGCTCCTGTACCTGTTCCTGTTCCTACTCCTGTGCCTGTTCCTGTACCTGTTCCTGTACCTTCTCCTGTACTTGTTTCTGTTCCTGCTCCTGTAACTGTTCTGCACCTGTTCCTGCTCCTGTGCCTGTTCCTCCTCCTGTACCTTCTCCTCTACTTGTTCCTGTGCATGTTCCTGCTCCTGTAACTGTTCTTGCACCTGTTCCTGTGCCTGTTCCTGCTCCTGTAGCTGTTCCTGCACCTGTTCCTGTACCTTCTCCTGTGCCTGTTCCTGTACTTTCTCCTGTACCTGTTCCTGTACCTGCTCTCTTGTACCTGTTCCTGTACCTACCCTCCTGTACCTGTTCCTGTTCCTGTACCTGTTCCTGTACCTACCCTCCTATACCTGTTCCTGTACCTGTTCCTGTACATACCCTCCTGTACTTGTTCCTGTGCCTGTTTCTGTTTTCCTGTACCTGTTCCCCTACCTGTTCCCATGCCTCTCCCATGCCCGTTCCTGTGCCTGTTCCTGCTCCTGTACCTGTTCCTGTGCCTGTTCTGTGCCTATACCTGTTCCTGTGCCTGCTCCTGTATCTGTTCCTGTACCTGTTTCTGTGCCTGTTCCTGCTCCTATACCTGTTCCTGTCCCTGTTCCTGCTTCTGTACCTGTTCCTGTTCCTGCTCCTGTTCCTGCTCCTGTAACTGTTCCTGCACCTGTTCCTGCTCCTGTGCCTGTTCCTGCTCCTGTAACTGTTCTTGCACCTATTCCTGTGCCTGTTCCTGCTCCTGCACCTGTTCCTGCACCTGTTCCTGTACCTTCTCCTCTGCCTGTTCCTGCTCCTGTAACTGTTCCTGCACCTGTTCCTATTCCTGTTCCTGTGCCTGTTCCTGCTCCTGTACCTTCTCCTGTACTTGTTCCTATGCCTGTTCCTGCTCCTGTAACTGTTCTTGCACCTGTTCCTATGCCTGTTCCTACTCCTGTACCTGTTCCTGCACCTGTTTCTGCACCTGTTCCTGTACCTTCTCCTGTGCCTGTTCCTGTACCTACCCTCCTGTACCTGTTCCTGTACCTGCCCTCCTGTACCTGTTCCTGTACATGCCCTTCTGTACCTGCTCCTGTACCTTCTCCTGTGCCTGTTCCTGTACTTTCTCCTGTACATGTTCCTGTACCTACCTTCCTGTACCTGTTCCTGTAACTACCCTCCTGTACCTGTTCCTGTACATGCCTTCCTGTACCCTATCTTCTGATCTTGGGGGCTGAATGCTCCCATCTGTCTTTTGTCAGAGACTTTCTCACCTTTTAGTCCTGCTGGCCTGATCAGGACTGACTGGGAAGAAAAATGAAAAGCCATGAAATGGAATAACATGGCAGACCTCAGACCACCCTTGCTGTTCTGTAAATGGATCTGGGGAATATTAAAAAAAATAACCCTGAGTAATTATGAATGCCAGTGAGGCACAGGGTCTTTCCTTCTTTAGTCTATGGTTGTTCAAAAGCTGCTGCTACTGCATCTCTGTCTACACAGGGTCTCTTGGGTCATGGCCTGGATTCTAGCTTAAAGAAGCAATGACTGTTCTATGGGCTTCAGTATGCACTGGCAGTGCCCTAAACTACAAGACAACTCTCCATAACCTTTCTCCATGTGGCCAGGCTTCCTGCTGCCCTTGCCTGCAGCAGGCAGATCAGTAACCCCAACCACCCTCAGCTGAACTGTGAAAGACTGTCCAGGGATGTCTCTGTCAGTGCCAGTTACTTAGTGCTGTGTTACATACCCAAGATGCTATGAATGTGTACAGTTGTCCTACCAATTCCAGCTCTGTCTTTTTTTCCTGAGCTCCAGTCCTGTCTGAACCCCAAGGGAGGAAGGATATGCAGGACCTGTGGCTAAGGTGATGGCAGAAACTGCTCTGTTGCTGCTTCTTGATACCCTGAAAAGGTCTTCACCACACACCTTTCTTTGAAATGAGGGCTCTACTGTCTGTTTCCCAACCCCAGGTATACACTGGGTTTCTCTCTCTTCTCTTCCCTCTTAAGAACTGAGGGCCTCCCTGCCCCTACTGACCCTGGCTGAAGTCAGTGATTAGGGGATCCAGGATCTGGGATGCAGGGTCCAATGAGGGACCTCAGGCCTTGGGGCCCTGCATCTGGTCTCTCCTGTTTTCTGAAAAGCCTCAGGTCCTAACTGCTCCCAAGCTTTGGTACCCTCTTTGCTAGCCTCTTCTCACAGGAATCAGGGGACAGCCCATCACACAAGTCTATCCCAAACCACAGAGGTTCTTCAGGGGCCTAAGGAGTCCTTTTGATCCTCTGGCCATAGAGAATACCTGAGTTCTAAAGTTTGGCCTTTGTTCAAAGTCCCTCCATGATGTTTGGGAAAGCCCTTCAAAAGAACTTGACAAGCCTCAGAACCCATCACCTTGACACTGCTCCGATATGTGAATAACCTCCTGTTAGATGCTTCTGACCCAGCCACCTGCCTGTGAGATACACCCAAGACCTGCTCCAGCTGTTCTAGGCCTTGAGGTACACTTTCTCCATGACAAAAGCTCGACTTTGCAAAATAGAAGTATCTTACTTGAGGTACAAACTCTTTTGAGGCAAGAGGACCCTTACTGCAGCCTGGAAGGAATCCTTACTTCAGGTCCCCACACCCCAGACCAAAAAGGAGATATGCAAATTCCTGGGAGCAGTAGGATATTCTCAGCTTTGGACCCTGAGTTTGGCTAAAATAGCACCCCACCACCACCACACTCAGCCACAGCTGGGAGACCAGTCCTTAAAGTGGATAGAGAAAAAGGAACAGGCTTTCCAACAGGCTTGGCCCTGATCCAAGCCACAGCTCTTGTGTTGCCTGATGTCCACCTTTTTATTCACAAAGCCTGGGGTGGGGGGGTTGCAAAAGGCATGCTTACTCAGACTTTAGGACCCTGGCAAAGGCCCGTAGCGTACTTGTCCAAGCACCTAGACTCAGTAACTTCCTGTCTACATACCATAGCAGCTACTGTCCTGCTGGAGAAGGAAGCTGACAAACTCACCTGGGGCCAAGACCTAACCCTCAAATGCAATGAAGACCTTCCTTCTGGGAGCACAGAGCCAGTGGATGCCAAATGCCTGCACCACTAAGTACTAAATTCTGCTCCCTGATCATTCCAATTTATCTTCTCAGTCATCCAGAGCCTGAACTCAATAATATTGATGTCTGACAATAACGTGGAGATGTCCTTACATGACTATGAAGATCTGCTCCCAGGCCAGACACCCAGACCTCTAAGACACTCCTTTACCAGAAGAAGATGCCAACTTGTTCGTGGATGAAAACAGTTTCATGACAGAGAGGACTTAGAAGGCTAGAGCCATTATGATGGCCCAACAGGATGTCATCTGGACCCAAGCCTTGCCCCAGAGCACCTCTGCACTAAAGGCTGAACTGATCACCCTCACACAGGCTCTATGTTGGGAAAAGGATGAGCAGGTGGACGTCCTCACAGACGGCAGATGTGCTTTTGCTATCCTTTCATGTGTCCATAATGATCTACAGGAAACGAGGACTTTGACACCTCCATGGCAAAAGGCCAATTGCACAAATGCCTGCCAGACTCCCTGCTGAGTCACTCCAGCTCCAAGGAAATAAAAAATGACCCAATGGGATGACTTCAGAATCATCTTTTCTACAGCCCTTGGATGCTTTCTTGTGGACCAGCTTCATCAGACATCCCCACTGAACTACCTTCTGGTATTTATGGACACATTCTCTGATTGGATGGAGGCTTTTCCCTCGCAACAGTAAAAACAGATAGTGCTAAATTAATCTTAGAGGCTGTCGAGAACTGGCCCAACCTCCTGCCCCTGGTCCTCCTCCTCCCTGTTTAGATATATTCTCTACAAAATGGGTTGCACTCCTTATAAGATTATGTTCAAAGGCCACCTCCTCTACTTCCTACACTAAGGCATCTATTCTGAAAAATTACTCATCACTCTCTCTTAAAGTATCTCCAGTCTCTCCAACAAGCTCATACTACAGTCCATTCTAATGTATGAGACGTCTTCCTGATTCCCTCCTCTACATCCTGCCATCTGTTCCAAAAGGAGAGGCCAACAGTTCCTGGTTCCGTTGCTGGTTTGATTGGAATCAAACTGTTTCCAGCCCTAATGACCTCTTCTCTTCCTCTTCCTTAGCTCAAGAATTGGGCCTTCCCTAATTAGCTGATTGTTACCTATTCTGAAAAGAAAATTACAGTCCATTAGCCTGTCAAATTAATATGTCTGAGAGTCCAGTACAACCTGCTGTCAATTCAGACTAGTCCATGCGGTGAGTCTGCCCTGAGGCCATGGGAGAATGAAATGGCAAAAGTAACTCCATTTTGTTATAGCTGGCTTTTACTTTACCCTGTGTTTTCAGCCATTCCTGCTGCAGCCAGCTAGGCAGAATATCTCATGCAGGTAGTTTCAGCAAGTACATTGTTTTTATAATACTGGGCAGCTTACAGGTAGCCAGGTAGTATGTCCTGATAGCATGTCCTTCCTCTGCATTCCATATACCTGCATGTCTATGGAGTCCATTGTTTCTACAAATCTGAGAAATGTTTTTGCCTTATTGAAACTATTTGTTGGGGCTGAAGGGATGGCCTAGAGGTTAAGAGAGCCGACTGCTCTTGTAGAGGACCCAGGTTCAATCCCCATCACCCACATGGCGGCTGAGAACAGTCTTTAACTCCAGTTCCAGGGGAATCTGACACCCTCTTCTGACCTCTGCAGCACTGCATGACATGGGTGCACAAACCTACATGCAGACAGTACACTCATACACATAAAAAATAAGTAAATAAAATTTAACAACAAAAAAAGAAACTATTTGTTAACTAAAACCTCTGGTTTTATTATTATTATTTGTTTATTTTTAAGGGATTCTACAATATAATAACACAGTTGTTTTCAGATAACATTGATGTTACTCAGTTTGCCATAAAATTAGGTACCTGGTGCATTTTGCAAGTATCTATGTCCATATTTTGAACAACACCATAGTCCAGTTGGAGAAGCTTGTATGCACAGGCATGTTGATCAATTAGGAGTCCAGACTATATTGCTGTAGTCTCATGATTCACCCCTATCTTTCCGCAGCCCTTACATTCTACCATGCCTCCTCTTCCTCAATTTGTTCCCTGGGCTTTGGGAAAGGGACACAGTGGGTGAGAAGAAAACAGTCTACTTTCTTTGGAGATGTCATTTTGGACTCTAGTCTGTTCAGGTTGTTCCCTTCATGGGTTGACAGCTGATCCAGTGATACCTTTTTAGTCCTACTAACAAAGCACAAGCAATTGGATGTACAGGCATTTAAGCAGTACTAATTATTATGGCAAGCTAAGCTGTGAGCATAGACACAGATGCTTGGATGGTATGCTAATCCACAAACTGTGGTTTCTCTATAAAGGGTGCAAGTTCTTATTGTGGCTTATAACATCTCCTAACCACTAGAGGAGCAATACAGCAAAATATTGGTCTCCCCAAGACAAGCAAGACTCCTCCATCAGTATCAGCTACACCTCAACTGCCTGGAGATACTATGCAACAGTGGCAGCCATGTGTCTATATATATACCAAATCTAATTGGCTATTACCTCTCTCCTTGGAGGAATAACTCACAGCGAATGCCACAAACTTAAAACCTCTTTGTTAACTGACCTGGTATAATTATGGTGATCTGATGTAACTATGGCTATTGGCTTTGCCCCTGGCATGATGTAATTAAGGTTTTAAGCTTTATAAATCATGCCCTGCTTCTCCTGGGGATCAAAAGTTCTTTGGGGCACAAAATCCTTCTCTGATCACCAGCTTGCTGGTTAGCTACTAATAAAGGATTCCTAGTTTGGCCATCACTAGTGGTGTTCTTCTGGCAATCTCGCTCAGTATTACACTTTTAATCCTGATACTAGTAATTTGACCCCCTCATTTGTCACTGGAGATAAAAGTCTTGCAATGCGCCCAGGCTGGAATGACAATGGCAAGTCTTTCCCCCTTGTTCGGCTAAATTAATCATTTGCCAGTTGTCTGACTTTTCTGTTGCTGAGATAAAAATACTCTGACAAAAGCAATTTAAGGGAGAAAGGGATGATTCTCATTCTCAGTACAAGGATATAGTTCATCATGGCAGGGAAGTACTGGTGGGGAGAACTTCAGGTAGCTGGTCACATTGCATCTGAAGTCAGGAAGCAGAAAGCACCAAATGCTGCTGCTCAGCTAGTTTTCTCCATTTTATGCAGTGGAAGACCCAACTCCAGGAAGAGGTGCTGCCCACTTTAGTGTTAGCCTAGCTACCTCAATAAACTAAACCAACATAATCCCTCCACAGGCATGCCAAGGGCTAAATGATTCTAGTGCTGGTGGTAACTGCTGAGCCTTCTCTCCAACCCCATTTTTTTCTGTTTTATTTTATTTTATTTATTTATTTATTTATTTATTTATTTATTTATTTATTTATTTATTTATTTATTTATTTATTTATTTATGTGTACGGATGTACTGTCTGCATATAGGTTTGTGCACCCGTGTCGTGCAATGCCGCGGAGGTCAGAAGAGGGTCTCGGACTCCCCTGGAACTGGAGTTCTCCTGGAATTGGAGTTACGGACGGTTCTCAGCCGCCATGTGTGTGCTGGGGATCGAGCCCGGGTCTGGAGAGATGGCCTCGCAGTTAAGAGCACCAACTGCTCTTGCAGAGGACTCGAGTTCAATCCCCAGCACCCACATGGCAGGCTGAAAAACCGTCTTTAACTCCAGTTCCGGGGGAATCCGACACCCTCTTCTGACTTCCACAGCATTTGCACGACACGGGTGCACAAACCTACATGCACACATACATACACATACGAAAAAATAAAATTTAATTTCTTTCTTTTTACTTTTTTTTTTACTTCTAGTTTTTATTCATAAATTATCAGAACTGCAAAAGGGGAAAGAGAGTGAAGAGATCAACAACAAAACAGGTGGACAATGAAACAAGCCAGAGACTCTGAAAAGTTCTGAAGAAGCCTATGGTATCAACTGCCCATGGGCCCAGCAGAGGCTGTGAGCCGAGCACGGGTGGGAATCACTCCTGCATTTTCTCCAGAAGCTCCTCTTTATATTTGCCTTCTCTTTTCCCACCTGCCGAGAATTAACTTTGCGTTCAAGATTTTTTTCCTGCCTTTGTCCAGGTTCAGCCTGGTGATAACCACCTTGCTGGGTGAATGCCCAAGTGGACAGTTGTGTCATTGGCCTTCTCTCGCTGCACCCGCTCGATGTGGATGACGTACTTCTTTCTGTACACCTGGACCACCTTGCCGATTTGCTGACCTTTGTAGTGCCCTCGGACCACCTGGACCTCATCGTCCTTGCGGTTGGGCATGGAGCGCACATTGTACTTCTGCCGCAGCTCCTTGGAGAGGGGAGAAGACATGATCTTCCTGCGCAGGGAGCATTGAAGTGACGTTTGCGGTTTTTGCTGCGGTTCGAGGTCACGAAGGGGTTGAACTTCATGGTGACAGTTTGCAGAGAATAACGGGACTCAGGCTCCAATGCTGTGTGCGCAGGGCCGGAAATGAGGTTTCTCTCATAAATAAAAAAAATAAAATAAAATAAAATGTTACACTATTGTTTTGAGTACTTTCTGCATAAGGTATATATAAACATGTACAGGTTTTTCCATAAACATTTCTTTTGTTGCATCCCCCAAATTGTAATATTTTATAGTGTTATTTTGTTCTTCTAACAAGTTCTCTTGTGATTCTTTTTTTTTTTTTTTTTGGTCTTTTTGAGACAGGGTCTCCCTATAGCCCCAGCTGGCCTGGAACTCACTCTGTAGACCAGGCTGGCCTTGAACTCACAAAGATCTGCCTGCCTCTGCCTCCCAAGTGCTAGGATTAAAGGTGTGCGCCACCACGCCTGGCTAGATCATTCTATTTTTATTTGTTTAGTTTAGCTGGTATGTTAGTGCTGGTCATATCTAATTCTTTATTGATTTTTTTTTTTTTTTTGGTCTTTTAGAGACAGGGTCTTCCTGCACCACCAGCTGTCCTAGAATTCACTATGTAGGCCAGGCTGGCCTTGAACTCACAAAGATCTGCCTGCCTCTGCCTCCCAAGTGCTAGGATTAAAGGTGTGCGCCACCACGCCTGGCTAGATCATTCTATTTTTATTTGTTTAGTTTAGCTGGTATGTTAGTGCTGGTCATATCTAATTCTTTATTGATTTTTTTTTTTTTTTGGTCTTTTAGAGACAGGGTCTTCCTGCACCACCAGCTGTCCTAGAATTCACTATGTAGGCCAGGCTGGCCTTGAACTCCCAGAGATATGCCTGCCTCTGCCTCTGTCTCCCAAGTGCTGGGATCAAAGGTGTATACCACCACTCCTGGCTTCTTTGTTGATTGTCTAACTGTTCTCTCAATTATTGAATGTGAAGCATTATAATCCCCATCCCCAAATACAATTAATAAATCATCTTTCTTTCTTCAGTGCTGTTAGTTTCTGTCTCATGCATGTAGAGGCTGTTCTAGTTTCTTTTCAATTGCTGTGACAAAATACTCTAATCAAAACCAATCTTGGGGAGGAAAGTGTTTTTTCATCTTACATCTCCTGGGTCACAGTTCATCACTTAGGAGCCCAAGGTGAGAACTCAGGGCAGGAACCTGGAAGCAGGAGCTGAAACATGGGCCATGAAGGAATGTTGCTTATTGGCTTGTTCCCCTGGCCCATGCCCAGCCTGCTTCCTTATACAATACACAACAACCTGCCCAGGGGTGGCACCACCCACAGTGGCTGGGCCCTCCCACATCACTCAACAATCAAGACTATACTCCACAGACGTGGCCACAGGCCAGTCCAATGGAGCCAATTCCCCAGCTGAGGCTCACTCCCCTCAGGTGTGGGCTCTCTTATCGGGTGCATGTTTATATTTTTTGTGGGTTTGAAGCTTCTACCAATATATGATTTTTTTCTTTGTCTCACAAGTGGAGGCCAGAAGACAACTTTTCTACCCTACTTTGGGGTAGGGTCTCTCTTTTTTTTTTTTTTTCACTATGGGGTATACGCTAGGCTACGAGCTTCTGGCCTATTCTCCAGTCATAGCACCTTTTATCTTGCCTGTAGGAGGGCTGGGATCATATATACACATTACTGCATCTCTCTACCCAGGGTTCTGAGGACGAAACTCAGGGAGTCAGCTCCAGTGGCAAGGACTTTACCAGGTGAGACAACTCCCAACCTTTGTCCCACTTCTCTTTGCAATATTGTTTTTATGAAATATTTTCCAAGTTTTCACTTTAAAGCCAACTGTGTATTTGATTCTAAAATAGGTCATTTAAAGATAACGTATAGTTCGATCATGTTTCTAAAAATTCATTGTGCTACTATGCTTCATTTTATTTTGAGAAAAGGTCTCATGCATCCCAGATTTGCCTCAAGTTGTCTATGCAGTTGAGGGTGACCTTGAACTTTTTATCTTCCTGATTCTACCTCCTGGGTTGTGGGTCTTCAGCTGCATGGTTCCTGACCTCTGGCCCACCAGCCAGATCTCCATGTTGCAGTCTAGCTCAGGATTGCAAGGAGGCAGGGAGCAGGAGGGAGCAGAGACGGTCCTTGGAGCGAGCCATGAATCCAATGGATCAAAAGAAAGATCCAGGAGTCAGCCTCTGAAGGCAAACTCATTTTATTGCAGGAGTTTAAGGTCTTATATAGCAGCTTTGGCTCTTGACAAGGATAGGGGTGGGGCAGAGGAAAGTCTATATAGGCTCTACAATGGCTAAGTTTTACACCATTTGTCTCCTGAGATTAGGCTTTTATGGCGGAAGCACCATTTGGCTCCCAAGACTGAGGTGTGTGTGTGCCTCAGGAGTGACTGGCTTAGGAATGCTGCACTTCAAGTTACACTTCCAGACTGGGGGGTGGGCTATAGGTGCCTGATGTCCAAATGGTGAGTGGGGGCAGCTCCCATCTCCTTCCAACCTTCTAGGTTATCTGGGTAAGAAGCCAGCTTACTTATGTCTCAGACATCATGGAATATTGGGCCCCACACTGGGTGCTGGGATTATAGTCTTGTAACCTCATACTCATTTTTTTGAGGTGTAGGTGATCAAACCCAGGTTTCATGCCTGCTAGGCAAGCCCTTCAAAACTGAACTACATTCTCAATATGAATTTTAATGAAGGGGGTATTACACTAGCATGCATTTTAGACTCACCTAGGAAGCTTTTAAAAATATTGATACTCAAGAAAACAAATGATACCAAGTGCTGGAGAGGTTGTGGGGAAAGGGGAACACTCATCCACTGCTGGTGGGAATGTAAACTCATACAGCCACTATGGAAAGCAGTGTGGAGAACCCTTGGAAGACTTGGAATGAACTTGCCACCCAACCCAGCCATACCACTCCTGGGCATGTACCCTCAAGACTTACGGATATCCTACCACAAAGATACATGCACGCCATGTTTATAGCAGCTCTCTTCACAATAGCAAGGAGCTGGAACCAACCTAAATGCCCTCAACTGACGGATAAAGAATGTGGTACATCTACACAATGGAGTTCTATGCAGCAGTAAAGAAAAGACGACATCCGAGCTTTGCAGGAAAATGGCTGGAGCTAGAGGAACAATCATGCTGAGTGAAGTAACACAGTCCCAGAAAAAAACGACGAATGGTATCCTCATCTGTTGGATGCTAGTGTAATACCTTTTTTTTCTTGTGTGGGCCCCTGAGCTTTTGTACAAAGTTGGGCATAATGCATTTTTGGAAACAACAACAACAACAACAACAAACAACAGAAAAAGACTTGCAAAAAAGAACTGACTGAACAGTGACTTCTGCTCAAAACAAGTCAACTTCCCATGAAAAATATTGAGAAAGACTAAGAGATGAAAAGCATGTTTGGCAAAATGCATGAGTTCTGGCGGGGGTGGGGGAATGGGCAGAAACATGGGTCTAGATTTGTTAAAAATAAATAAATAGGGCTGGAGAGATGGCCTAGTGGTTAAGAGCGCCGACCGCTCTTACAGAGGACCCGGGTTCGATCCCCAGCACCCACATGGCGGCCGAGAACCGTCTGAAACTCCAATTCCAGGAGAACTCCAGTTCCAGGGGAATCAGAGACCCTCTTCTGACCTCCGCGGCATTGCACGACACGGGTGCACAAACCAGCATGCAGACAGTACATTGATACACATACAGAAATAAATAAAAATTAAAAAATAAATAAATAAATTTATGTGAAAAAAAATGAAATTTAAAAAAAGAGAAGAATCCTGATTGGGGTGAATTGTGAAACTACAGCAATATAGACTGGACACTTATTTGATCAACAACAACAACAACAACAACAACAACAAAAAATATTGATACTCAGACAGATTTCCTGGTCTATTAAGACAGCATCTCTGGAAAAGATTTCCAGATACTAGTATTGTTTAAATGTTCCCTGAATGATCTTAAAATGTAGAGACAAAAATAAGGCTTCATGCAAGAAAATTAAAACAGATCATACAAAAATACATGAATCTCCGCATCCATAAACACAGGATAACTGATGTCCAGCAAAATTTTTACACCTTCATTGGTTTTCTATCAGCTCCTGAACCACCATCAACCTCAACTTCTGCATACTGGAAAATTGAGCGCTATTCGGTTGGTTTGACTTCCTTGTTTGGCCTGTGTGGTTTGTTGAGAAACTGCCCAGAATATGGTGAAAGACAACCACAGTTACACCAGTCTCAGTGTCAGATGTGGCTTTTTACATAAATGAGGTGTTTTTCTTAGAACTATCCAAGAATGAAAAGGAACATATAAACAAAGGAATCAAATAGAACCTCAGAGGTGGTTCAAAGTCAGTTTGGTGAAGATAGGCTATTGTGAACAAATAAACGACGACCTCCCGTAACATATTACAAAATTTGGTATTAGAAATTCAACCAAAGGCCATACACATCCTAGGAAGCACTCTACAACTGAGCTACAATCTCAGCCTCCTCAGTATTTTTAAAAATGTATTTCAGCTGGGGCTACAGGGAGACCCTGTCTTGAAAAGACCAAAAAAAAAATGTATTTCTATGTGTATGAGTTTTTTGTCTGTATGTATGTGTGAGTACACAATGTATGTGCAATGTCCAAGGAGGTTAGAAGATGGAACTGGAAGTTACTGTTGTAAACCTAGGTCCTTTGCAAGTGGTGCTCCTAATTGCTGAGCCATCTCTCTCCAGCTCCTCATCAATATTTTTTATAGAAATGTTTGAGTAAGGAAGTAAAATATACATTCAGCATTTGTTCTAAATCATATTTTTGGATTCTGTATAATGGAGTAGATGGTTTCCAAAAGTGCTGAAAGCTAAGTACATTAAAACAGTTAACTTGCAATGAAAATAATCTCAAGTAATTCTTAGTCTCAGTGATAACTGAATAAGGGTATAGAAGATTCATCAAATATATTTACTAGTCCAGTTTCTTTTCTTTTTTTAAAATGTAGCAGAAATACACATGAAACTGCTATTTATTTATTTATTTATTTATTTATTTATTTATTTTGGGGGGTCTTTTTTGAGACAGGGGTCTCCCTGTAGCCCCAGCTGTCCTGGAACTCACTATGTAGACCAGCCTGGACTTGAACTCACAGAGATCCACCTGCCTCTGCCCAGCACTAATGATGGTTCTTATCCACCATGTGGGTGCTGGGAATCGAACCCAGGTCCTCTGCAAGAGCAATCAGTGCTCTTAACTGCTGAGCCATCTCTCCAGCCCCTACTAGTCCAGTTTCTTAAGATGATCAGATGTTCCCTGTTATGTCATTTCCATTTTTTCAACAGGTCCACCCTATATAGGGTCTTTAAACTATATTGTTCAAAGAAGTGCAGTATCAGCCACATCTTAAGGAGGTCTGGTAGTGTGCAGCACAGCTTCAGTTGTGAACTTGACACACATGGAAAGAAGGAGCCCTCAACTGGTTATTGGGCTATTCCATTTTTTTTTTTTTTGGTCATTTTTTTTTAAGTTTTTTTTTTTTTCTGTATGTGTATGAATGTACTGTCTGCATGCAGGTCTGTGCACCTGTGTCGTGCAATGCCATAGAGGTCAGAAGAGGGTGTCGGATTCCCGTGGAACTGGAGTTCTCCTGGAATTGGAGTTTCAGAGGGTTCTCCGCCGCCATGTGGGTGCTGGGGATTGAACCCAGGTCCTCTGCAAGAGCAGTCGGCACTCTTAACAGCTAGGCCATCTCTCCAGCCCCCTTTTTGGTCTTTTTGAGACAGAGTCTCCATGTAGCCCCAGTTGGCCTGGAACTCGCTCTGTAGACCAGGCTGGACTTGAACTCACAAAGATCCGCCTGCTTCTGCCTCCCAAGTGCTAGGATTAAAGGCGTGCACCACCACACCCGGCAGGTTATTCCTTCTTAATGGATTGGCCTATGGGTATCTCCAGGAGGCATTTTCTTGAATGTTAAGTGATACTAATGCTTTGCCACCATTTCAGGTGTTCCCAATATCCCCGTTTCTCCCGTGATAGTACCAGTCTCTATGGTCCTACCTCTCTTTAGCTCCTTTTCCTTTTTTTTTTTTTCTTGTATACACATGTACATTTATTTCTCATTGCTTTAATTCCATATAGTATCTTTATACTTAGTTTTGCAAAACCTTTCTTAACAAAATATAGCCAATAAAATCCAATAATTACTTTTTTTAAAATTTTTATATTTTTTATGTGTATGAATGTACTGTCTGCATGTAGGTTTGTGCACCCATGTCGTGTAATGCCACGGAGGTCAGAAGAAAGTGCCGGATTCCCCTGGAACTGGAGTTAAAGATGGTTCTCAGCCTCCATGTGCATGCTGGGGATCGAACCTAGGTCCTCTGGAAGAGCAGTTGGCGCTCTTAACCGCTAGGCCATCCCTCCAGCCATAATTGCTTTTATAAAGGGAACATATTGTGATGAAAGTCAGACTTATTCTAAAATTTCAATGTTCAGTTATTATTAAAGCATTAAGCAACATAATTTGCCATATTAACAGACCATATTATTATCTCAATAGATGTTGAAAAATTATTTGATGATATGATTTTTTAGTTTTATTCATTAATTTGGTTAGATTTTGTACCACTCTATTCTTTTTTTAAGTTAATTTTTATTAAGTGCACTTCATACATTTCTCAATCAAATCTAGACTCTTTCCCCCATCCATGCCCACCGCTTATGTCCCCCTACCCCCAGCCAGAGCTCATAGACTCTGTCATACATGTTAAGTCCTGTCTTGCATCTTTTCCTCAGTCTTTTATAACTTTTTTGATGCACAAGTTTACTGTTTTGGTCAGTTTTTGATTATGTTTTTCTATTTTTTGTTCCCTTTAATTTTTCTTATTAAATATTTATTTACTTATTTTAAGTAAATCTTTTTAAATATATATTTTGTACAAGATTATCAAATCTATACCTGTGTCCCCCACCTTATCCCCCCACCCCACCAGAGCTCATGTATTCTGCCAAACATGGTTTTCATCTCTTTCTCAGTCTTTCTCAATATTCTTCATGACAAAGTTGACTGTTTTGAGCAGAAGTTCACTGTTTCAGTCAGTTATTTGATGCAGTCCTTTCTGTTGTTGTTGTTGTTTCCAATATGCATCACTCCCAACTGCTTGGACAAAAAAGCTCAAGGGGCCCTGCACAACAAATACTTACAACTAGGTAATTGGCACTAGCATCCACAGATGAGGGATACCATTCATCGTTTGTTCTTCTGGGACTGTGTTACTTTACTCAGCATGGTCTACTAGCTCCAGCCATTTTCCTGCAAAGCTCGTGATGTTATCTTTCTTTACTACTGCATAGAACTCCATTGTGTAGATGTACCACATTTTTTCTGTCCACTCATCAGTTGAGGGGCATTTGGGTTGGTTCGAGCTCCTTGCTATTGTGAAGAGAGCTGCAATAAATATGGCCGTGCATGTATCTCTGCAGTGGGATGAGTCTTGTGAGTACATTCCCAGGAGTGGTATGGCTGGGTCGGGTGGCAAGTTCATTCCAAGTCTTCCAAGGGTTCTCCACACTGCTTTCCATAGTGGCTGTACGAGTTTACATTCCCACCAGCAGTGGATGAGTGTTCCCCTTTCCCCACAACCTCTCCAGCACTTGGTATCATTTGTTTTCTTGATCCTAGCCAGTCTTATTGGAGTAAGATGATTGTGCTTCTTGTATTTGTTATTGGTTTGTCTTTTTTTACGTTTGGGGAAGTTTTCATCTGTTCTTCTATTGAAGATCCCATCAATACCAATTCCTGGGTTCTTCTCTTCCTCTATTCTATGATGTGGAGGTTGATATTTTCTTTTTTTTTTTTTTTTTTTTTTTTGGCCTCTTTTCGCGACATGGTCTCCCTGTAGTCCCAGCTGACCTGGGAAACTCACTACGTAGACCAGGCTGGTCTCTATTTCACAGAGATCTATCTGCTTGTTTCTGTC
>VZQC01010528.1:2539756-2592254 GCA_009823505.1 Rhizomys pruinosus
TCCTGAGTGCTAGGACTAAAGGCGTGCATCACCACGCCCAGCAGGTTTGATCTTTTCATAGTGTCCCACAGTTCCTGGTTGTTCCACTTTTGTGTATTTTTAAAATTTTCATAATCTTTACTTGAGGTTTTTAGTTGTTCTGTTACCTTCCAGGTCTGATATTCTTTGTTCTGCTTCCTCCGTTCTGCTTCTGAGGCTTTTTCCATTCCTTTCCTCTTGATTGGAAGAGTGTTTGATTTCCTTTTTCATTTCCTCTTCTGATTTCTTTAGTATTTCTACTTCCTTTTGGAGCTTCTTAATCTCTTCCTGTAGCTCTTTGCATCACTGGTTGGTTTCCTTATCTTTTTCAGCATGGGATCTTTTCAGTGTTTCTACTTCCTTCTGGAGTTTGTCATTCTCTCTCTCTAGGTCCTTCTCGAGTTCTTCATTCTCTTTTCTTAATTCTTTTGATTTGCTCTTTATAATCTTGTAGTTCTTTAAGTATGTTCACAATTGTGTTTCTGATATTTGTATCCTGGGCCATCCCCAGGGGGATCCCACTGTAGGAATCTTCCATAGGGTTGGTAGAGCTTGGTGTGGGATTATCCTGCCCCTTTCCCATGTTGTCTCTTCTTCATGTTCCTGGCATATGGGCTTCTCCTTGCCTGTATCCTGTATTCCAATGTGAGCCCCAAATGCCTCTTCACTGTGTTGAAGGCTTGCTTTGCTTGCCTCCTTCAGATGCCTTCGTAATCCCAGTTGGCGTGTGTGTGGGGTGTTCTTTAGCCCCAGTACCTGCGCTTCAGTTGGCCTTGGGAGATCTCAGATCTCAAGACTCACACGACCCTACCTTTTATACCAGCTGGGAGGATAACTCCGCCCCCCAGCCACAAAAGCCAATTAAGCCAAAGACAACCAAATTAAATCAAACAACAATCAGCCTTGCTGAAGCACCCAGCTCCTACCTACCTTCCTGCTTCAGCTGGCCTTGGAAGATCTCAGATCTCAAGACTCACACAACCCTACCTTTTATACCACCTGGGAGGATAACTCTGCCCTCACAGCCACAAAAGCCAATTAAGCCAAAGACAACTAAATTAAATCAAACAACAATCAGCCTTGCTGAAGCACCCATCTCCTACCTACCTTCCTGTGCTTCAGCTGACCTTGGGAGATCTTAGATCTCTATTTATTTATTTATTTTTTATGTGTATGAATGTACTGTCTACATGTAGGTTCGTGCACCTGTGTCATGCAATGCCACAGAGATCAGAAGAGGGTGTCAGATTCCTCTGGAACTGGAGTTAAATACGGTTCCCAGCTGCCTGTTGGTGCTAGGGATGGAACCCGGGTCCTTTGCAAGAGCAGTTGGTGCTCTTAACCACCAGGCCATCTCTCCAGCCTGTTCCCTTTAATTTTATATTATTCTAAAATATGCATATATACACTCCACACATAAATCAAAATTACAAACTCTGAAAATAAAGTACAGGTTAATTCCTAAACACATTTAGAGATTCACATTTTAAAAATTTATTTATTTATTTTATTATTTTTTATGTGTATGAGTGTACTGTCTGCATGTAGGTTGGTGCACCTGTGTTGTGCAGTACTGTGGAGGTTAGAAGAGGGCATTGGATTCCCCTGGGAATGGAGTTAAAGAGTTCTTAGCTGCCATGTGGGTGCTGGGAATCAAACCTGGGTCTTCTGCAACAGCAGTTGGTGCTCTTAACCGCTGAGCCATCTCTCCATCCTCCAGATTCACATTTTTTAAAAAATTTTATTTTTTTCTATGTGTATGAATGTACTGTCTGCATGTAGGTTTGTGCACTCATGTCGTGCAATGCTGCAGAGGTCAGAAGAGGGTCTCGGATTCCTCTGGAACTGGAGTTCTCCTGGAATTGGAGTTACAGATGTTTCTTAGCTGCCATGTGGGTGCTGGAGATTGAACCTGGGTCCTCTTCAAGAGCATTCAGTGTTCTTAACCACTAGGCTATCTCTCCAGCCCCACAGTCGGTGCTCTTAACTGCTAGGCTATCTCTCCAGCACCAAGATTCACATTTTAACAGTAAAGTTGAATGCAGATAAAAAGAATATGAATAGAATATGAATACATATCTTCCATTCATATATGGTAATTGCAATGTATGAATACAAGTGGCAGAACAATTCTAGAGCCCATTAAGAGATTCACATTAGAATAGCACAGTTGCTTTCAAATACAATGAAATATAATAATAAGGTTGCTCAGTTTGCCTGCCAACTGGGGATTTAGTGTTAGCATCCACAAATGAGGGAAATCATTTGCCTTTTTTTTTTCTGGGACTGTGTTACTTCATGTACCATAATGGCCTTGCATTCCATCCATTTACCAGCAAAGCTCATGATGTCATCTTTCTTTACCGCTGCATAGAACTCCTTTGTGTAGTTGTACCACATTTTTGTTATCCAGTCATCAGTTGAGGGGCATTTGGGTTGGTTCCAGCTCTTTGCTATTGTGAAAAGAGCTGCACTAAACATAGATGTGTATATATATCTTTGCAGTAGGATTCGTCTTGTGGGTATATACCCAGGAGTGGTATGGCTGGGTCAGGTGGTAGGCTTATGTTGAGTTTTTTAAGGGTTCTCCACACTGCTTTCCACAGTGGTTGTACCAGTTTACATTCCCACCAGCAGTGGATGAGTGTTCCCCTTTCCTCACAACCTCTTCAGCATTTGGTGTCTTTTGTTTTCTTGATCTTGGCTAGTCTTATTGGAGTGAGATGATACCTTAATGTGGTTTTAATTTGCATTCCCTTAATTATTAATGATGGTGAACACTTTTTAAGATGTTTCTCCCTCAAGAACTGTTCAACATCACTAATCATTAAGGAAATGCAAATGAAAACCACTTTAAGATATCATCTTACTCCAATAAGACTGGCTAGGATCAAGAAAACAAATGATACCAAGTGCTGGAGAGGTTGTGGGGAAAGGGGAACACTCATCCACTGCTGGTGGGAATGTAAACTTGTACAGCCACTATGGAAAGCAGTGTGGAGAACCCTTGGAAGACTTGGAATGAACTTGCCACCCGACCCAGCCATACCACTCCTGGGCATGTACCCTCAAGACTTACGCCACCACAGAGATACATGCACGGCCATGTTTATTGCAGCTCTCTTCACAATAGCAAGGAGCTGGAACCAACCTAAATGCCCCTCAACTGACGAGTGGATAGAGAAAATGTGGTACATCTACACAATGGAGTTCTATGCAGCAGTAAAGAAAGACGACATCACGAGCTTTGCAGGAAAATGGCTGGAGCTAGAGGACATCATGCTGAGTGAAGTAACACAGTCCCAGAAAAACAAACGACGAATGGTATCCCTCATCTGTGGATGCTAGTGCCAATTACCCAGTTGTAAGTATTTCTTGTGTAGGGCCCCCTGAGCTTCTGTACAAAGCAGTTGGGCATAATGCATTTTGGAAACAACAACAACAACAGAAAATACTGCATCAAAGAACTGACTGAAACAGTGAACTTCTGCTCAAAACAGTCAACGTCCCCATGGAAAATATTGAGAAAGACTAAGAGATGGAAAGCATGTTTGGCAGAATGCACGAGCTCTGACGGGGTGGGGGAATGAGCGGGAACACGGGTCTAGATTTGTTAAAAAAAAAAAAAAAGAAATGGGTAGTAAACCTGTGAAAAGTGTTTACACGCAAATTTTCAACATCAACATACTAGAAATCATCAGAGAGTGTCATACTGTGTGGAGAAAAAATGGAAAAACTTACAAATTGATAAACTGTGAAGGAATGGTTTTTACTGAATTTCAAGTCTTAGCACAATCATAGAATGTATACTGGAGAAAAACTTACAAAAGAAAAAAAACTGGGGAAAAGTTTAACCCAAAAACTTAAAAAAAAAACTTAGGGAAAAAAAAAAAAATAAAGATGGTTTCTTTTCTAGCCATCTTACTTTCTGGGTGAAGTTTCTGTTCAAATCTCTTTACTATCACTACTCATTTTGAGTAAGGTCATTGTTTTTTCATATTATTTCTATTCGTTTTTTAAGTAGTTTATTATATTCTGGTGGTTAATTGTTTGTCAAGATATCAGTGGGTGAAGATTGCCTCCCACTCTGTGGTTTTCCTTCACTTTCCTTGATTGTGTTCTTTTTTTTTTAAAAAAAATTTTTATTTATTTCTGTATGTATGTATTTTTTCTATTATATTTTATTTTTTTATTTTTTTTTGTTTATTTTTTTTTTTTGGTTTTTGAAATGTATTGTCTGCATGCAAGTCTGTGCACCCGTGACGTGCAATGCCGCGGAGGTCAGAAGAGGAGGTCGGACTCCCCTGGAACTGGAGTTTTCCTGGAATTGGAGTTTCAGATGGCTCTTGGCCACTATGTGGGTGCTGGGGATTGAACCCGGGTCCTCTGCAAGAGCAGTCGGTGCTCTTAACCGCTAGGCCATCTCTCCAGCCCCCCCCTTGATTGTTTCTTTAGCTGTACAAAAGCTTTTGAGTTTGATGAGGTCTCACTTGTCAGCTGTTGCCCTTATTTCCTGTGCATCTGCTGTTTGATTTAGAAAGTCTTTTCCTACTCCTATGTCTTATAGGTTGCTGCCGACTTTTTCTTCTATCACCTTCAGGGTTTCAGGTTTCAGGTTGAGATCTTTGATCCACTTGGAGTTTATTTTTTACAGGGCGAGAGGTAGGGGTTGAATTTTGTTCTACAAATGGTGATCCAGTTTTGCCAACACCAATTGCTGAAGATGCTATCTTCCTCCATTGAGCATTTTGGTCCCTTTGTCAAACATGAGGTAGTTGAAGTTATATGAACTCAAGTTTGAATTTTCAATTTTGTTCCATTGGTCAATGGTTCTTTTTTTTTTTGCCAGTATCAGGCTGTCTTTATGACTATAGCCCTGTAATATAGCTTGAAGTCTTGTAATATAATCCCCCCAGTATTTCACTTTTCACTTAGGATTGCTTTAGCTATTCATGGTCTTTTGTTTTTTTCCATATGAACTTAAGGATTTTTTTTCTAAGTCTATGAAAAAGCTCATGGGGAGTTTGATTGGGATTGTATTGAATCTGTATATTAACTTGGGTAGAATGGATAATTTTACTATATTAATTTTTTTTTTGCAGTTCTTAGCCTCTGACTTTAATGGCTGTGTTATCCCCACAGCACTATGTTAATTTTTCTAATCCATGAGCATGGGAGATCTTTCCATCTTTTGATGTCATTTTCAATCTCCTTCAGGAAGCCATGTTTTAATAAATATGTCAAATAAACTTTTAACACCCTTTTTAACTGCTCAAGCTTCCATGTTAAACCTAGAATCTCTACTCAGTGGGCTCATATCAATAAACTCAGTCTAATCCAATTTTATATTCCTTTCACCATTATCCCACACCTATAAAATCCATTCCCACATGTATTCGTTAGGCTTCTGCTGGAATGAATTGGCAAACTCACTAATTTCTTCAGTGGTGTAGTGCACCTCCTCATGGACCACAATTTCTATCTTGCCTCTAGGGGCTTGCTTAGCCTTGACTCTGGTTATAGGTCTAGAGGCAACACTTTCTGGGCCCTTAGGGACATTAGCGCCCAGTGGGAAGGGGAGATTAGTTTCCTCAGGCAAGGGTGGGGAGGGAGGATCTGCAGGGTGTGGGAATGCATTCTCTGCTGAGGGTGGGGAGATTAATTCCTCAGATAAAGTAAATCCCTCAGAATCAGAGGGTTCAAAATCCTCATCATCATGGTTCTCCCACTCATCTCCATCCGAAGTTTCAGGGTTCCACCCTTTCCCCACCAGTGCTCTCACTTTGCTGATGCTCTTCATGGCTGGGAATTAAATTTGGGTTGTAAATGAGCCAAACTTATATTAAGGGCTCCAGCTTGATTTTCTGCCACTTCAGCTCTTTGGCTGCTGGACAGAAGATGCTCTTCCAGGGTGCACTTGGAAACTTTTACACTGTTGTTGCGAATCTGGAGCTGGTTAATTTTATCACTGAGATCCTTATTTTCCTCTATCACTTTATCCGGAGATGCTAGAAGCAACCAGCCAACATCATTATTTTCCTTATTTTTCCGCAATTTCTCAAACATTTTATATAGAGAGTCGCTAAATTCCGTGCTCCTCACAAGAGGCGAGTTAGCTGAGTGAAATGGATCTATCTTCATAATTATATTAAATAGTCTGCACCAAGGATTATCATTCCTCTTCATGTCACCAGGAGAGACTTCAGTAACTCTAGGCTTCATTGGGTTGGAGAGATGGCTCCAGAAACTACCAAGCTCACTAAAGAAATTCATCCTTTCAATTCTAGAACCACTTCTGATACCATAATCTATATTAGTCAGGGTTCTCAAAGAAACAGAATCAATAGAACGAATATGTAACTATATACAAATTTATTGATTTGCTCACGTGACAGAGCTCAAGGAGTCCAACAATAGCCATGCCACACTGGAGAGGCTGAGAGAACTGCTCAGTCTGCAAGGCTGGATGTCTCAGTAGTCCCAATCTGGTGCTGAAGGCTTGATGGATTCCAGGAGATCTGCCAGATCTGGCAGTCTCAGTACACGCTGGGATCTGAAGTGTTGATCACAGCAGAAAGACAAACTCACCAGTGAGAGAGAGGCGAGCCACAGAAAAAGGGACCAGCTCCCTCTGCCATGGCCTTTTATACTGCCTGCCAGCAGAAGGTAATGCCCACATTTGGGGTGGGCCATCCAACTTGAGGTAGTCCAATCCGAAGATCCTTTTTCTCTTATTTGTTCATCCCTAGTCCAGTCAAGTTGACACCCAGGATTAACCATCACACATAGCCTCTTACTTTTATACTTAACATTTCCTACATCTAACACACACTACTCATCATGACACAGCTAGCCTTTCTCCAAGCAGTCATTTGCTTATTGTTGCTGTAAAGAAGGCTACTGATTTTTCTAGGTTTATTTTGTATCCTGCCACTTTACTGAAACATTTAATCGTTCTGAGAGTTTTCTGGTGGAATTTTTAGCATCCCTTAGGTAAACTATCATATCATCTGCAGAAAGGGATAGTTTTACTTCCTCTTTTCCAATTAGTACTCCTTTAATTTTGCTTTCTTGCCTTATTGCCTTAGCAAGCATTTCAAGCACTATGTTGAAGAAGAGTGGAAATAGTAGACAGCCTTGCCATGTTCCTGGCTTTAACGGGAATGCTTCCAACTTTTCTCCATTTAGGATGATGTTGGCTGTGGGTTTCTTGTACATGGCTTTGATTACATTGAGGAATGATCCCTCCAATTCCCTCTAGGACTTTAAGCCTGAAGGGATGCTGGATTTTGTTGAAAGCTTTTTCTGTATCAATTGAGGTTATCATGTGGTTTTTGTGTTTCAGTCCATTTATGTGTTTTATGATATTTATTGATTTACGTATGTTGAACAATCCCTGCATCTCTGGTATGAATCCAACCTGGTCATGATAGATGATCTTTTTGATGTCTGTCTGCATGCGATTTGCGAGTATTTTGTTGAGAATTTTTGCATCTGTGTTCATTAATGATATGGGTCTATAGTTTTGTTTCTTGTTTGTGTCTTTACCTGGTTTTGGTATTATAGTGATGCTGGCTTCACAGGAAGAATTTGAGATATTTCCCTCTGTTTGTATCCTTCTGAAAAGTTTGAGTAGTAAAAAAAAAAAAAGTAAAAAAAAAAAAGTTGAGTTGTAAGACCTCTTTAAATGTTTTATATGTTGTAAAATAGTTGTGAGTTTTTTTTATTACATCTTCAATTTCCTCAAGTATTATGGGTCTGTTTAATGTGTCAATCTCTTCTTGGTTAAGCTTTGGCGAATCCCAGGATTTCAGATATTCATCCATTTCTCTTAGGTTTTCAGATTTAGTAGAGTATAGGTTTTTGAAGTATTCTTGTATGATTGTCAGGATCTTTTCTTTATCTGTTGTGATGTTTCCCCTTTCATCATGAATGCTATTGATTTGGAGTTGCTCTTTCTTTCTTTTGGTTAACTGGGCTAGAGGTCTGCCTATTTTTTTTTATCTTTTCAAAGAATCGGCTTTTGGATTCATTGATTTTTTTGTATTGTTTTCTTTGTTTCTGTTTCATTGATTTCTGTTATTTCTTCCTGTCTGTTGAATTTAGGGTTCATTTGTTGTTGTCTCTCAAGTATTTTTAGCTGCAGTGTTAGAGCATTTATTTGTTCTCTTTCTGTTTTTTTAATGTGGGCATTTAGGGCTATAAATTTCCCTCTTAGGACTGACTTTAATTTATCCCACAGGTTTTGTTGTGTTGCATTGTCATTTTCCTTTAATTCCAGGAATGCTTTTATTTCATTCTTTATTTCTTCCCTGACCCACTCATTGTTCAGTATTGTGTTGTTTAGTCTCCATGTGTTCTTATAGTTAGCAGGGCTTACCCTGGTGTTAATATTGAGCTTTATTGCACAGTGGTCTGATAGAATGCATGGAATAATTTCAATCCTTTTGTATTTGTTGACATTTCTTTTGTGTCCCAGTATGTGGTCAGTTTTGGAGAATTTTCCTGGGGGTGCTGCGTAGAAAGTATATTCTCTGGTGTTTGGGTGGAATATTCTGTAGATATCTGTTAGGTCCATTTGATGTATTATATTGCTTAGTTCTGATGTTGCTCTGTTTATTTTTATCCAGTTGATCTATCCGGTGGGCTCAGTGAGGTATTGAAGTCCCTCACTATTAGCATGCTGGGATTAATCTGTGTCTTGAGGTCCTGAAGGTTTGTGTTTATAAAGTTCAGTGCACCAGAGTTTGGTGCATAAACATTTAAGATTGCAAAATCTTCCTGCTTAATTGTTCCATTGATAAGGATATAATGGCCCTCTTTGTCTTTTCTGATTAATTTTACTCTGAGGTCTATTTTGCCTGATATTAGAATAGCTACCCCTGCTTGCTTTTTGGTACCATTTGCTTGGAATACTTTTTTTCCATCCTTTCACTCTAAGGTCATGGTGTCTGTCCTTGAGGGTGAGATGGGTTTCTTGGATGCAGCATATAGATGGATTCTGTTTCCTAATTCATTCTCTCAGTCTAGTCTTTTGAATGGGGAGTTTAGACCATTAACATTTAAGGTTATTATTGAGAGATGCGTGTTGTTTCCTTTCAACTTATTTTTCATTTGCATTTTTGGTCTAGGTATTTATTTACTCTGTTATGTTTTTGGTAATTTCTCTCTTGGGTTGCTTAAGGGTAGTTGCTCCTTTCCTCTGTTCTTTGAATTGCTTCAAGTATTTTCTGAAGTGTTGTGTTTTTTTGACATGTGTTCTTTCATTTTGTTTATGTCATGAAAGATTTTTCTTTCTCCTTCAACTATGATTGATATTTTTGTTGGGTATCGTAACCTGGGTTGGCATCCAAAGTCATTTAGCACTGGGAATACTTTGGTCCATGTTCTTCTGGCTTTCATATTTTGCACTGAGAAGTCAGCTGTAATTCTGATGGGTTTCCCTTTATACGTAACTTGTTTTTCTCTTGTGGCTTTCAGTATTTTGTCTTTGTTTTGAGCATATAGTGTTTTAGCTACGATATGACGTGGGGAATTTCTTTTCTAGTCTTGTCTATTTGGTGTTCTATGTGCTTCTTGTATTTATAGGGGTTTGTCTTTTTTTAGTTTGGGAAATTTTATTCTATTATTCTGTTGAAGATCTGATCAATACCGTTCTCTTGCGATTCTTCTCCTTCCTCTATCCCTATGATGCAGATGTTTGGTCTTTTCATAGTGTCCCACATTTCCTGGTTCTTCCACTCTTGTGTTTTTTTAAAATGTCCATAATCTTTACTTGAGGTTTCTAGCTGTGCTGTGTTATTCTGTAGGTCTGATATTCTTTTTTCTGCTTGTGAGGCTTTTTCCCATCCTTTCCTGCTATTGGATGAATGTTCAATTTCCTTTTTTATTTCATCTTGTGCTTTCTTCAGTATTTCCACTTCCTTTTGGAGCTTTTCATTCTCTTATTGTTGCTCCTTGCTTCACTAGTCAGTTTCTTTTTTCCTTTCAGCCTGAGATCTTTTCAATGTTTCCACTTCCTTCCAGAGTTTGCCGTTCTCTCCCTCTAGTTCTTTTTGGAGTTTGTATTTCTCTTCCTCTAATTATTTTCTGAGTTTTTCTTTTTTTTAATTTTTTAATTAATTTTATTTACTTCTGTATGTGTATGAATGTACTGTCTGCATGCAAGTCTGTGCACCCATGTCGTGCAACACCGCGGAGTTCAGAAGAGGGTCTCGGATTCCCCTGGAACTGGAGTTCTCCTGGAATTGGAGCTTCAGACAGTTCTCAGCCACCATGTGGGTGCTGGGGATCGAACCCGGGTCCTCTGTAAGAGCGGTCGGCACTCTTAACTGCTAGGCCATCTCTCCAGCCCCCTGAGTTTTTCAATATCTCCTTTTAGTTCTTTCCAGAGTTTATCATTCTTTCCTTCTAGTTCCTTCATGAGTTTTTCATTCTCTCCCTTTAGTTCCCTGATTTGTCCTTTATAGTTTTTGAATATGTCTACAATTGTTCTTCTAAGGCTGGTGTCTTGGTTTCCTTCCAGGGAGATCTAGTTGTTGGGATCTTCTACAGGATTGGTTGAGTTTGGTGGGGATTTATTTTGAGCTTTTCCCATATTGATGTTTTTTCCGTTGTGTCTTTGGCATTTTGTTGGGCCTGCCTGAGCCATGGGACCCATAAGTAATCTCTTGAGCCTACCCTAAAGTTTGGTGACCTGTCTATAAGTTGTAAAAGTAAGTCAATTCTGCATAGAAATGACTCAGCATAGCCTGACCTGAAAAAATCAGTTCTGCCTGGGCACACCAAGGAGCCGGTTGCCCAGACGTGCTGCCAGTTGCCTAAGATGTAGCTGCTAGTCACCTAGACATGGCTGAGAAGCCCAGTTACCTGTTCGCAGCTGAGGAGCCTGGTTACCATTAGCCCAGGATCCCTGTCACTTTCACTTCTCCCACCTCGCTTGCCAAAGAGATATAAACTGCTGCTGTATACAATAAAACGAGCCTTTGCCTAGACGCACTCCTGGTCTCCTGTGGGTTTTGTTTGGGATCGCCAGCACTCACTCCCTCGCTCGCTCAGCCCCATCCCAATCAGCGGCCAGTCCGCACATAAACCCTCTCCACAGAGCATCAGTGGTGGCCAGGTAATTAGCCCGGGCAGGTGGTGTTTCTGCCCAGTTTTTGGTAGTCACTGATGAGCCAGTCACTCAACGGGTGAGTGTCCCCCCTTTAGTTATGGAGAAGTCTAACTCCAAGCCTGACCCTGCTTTGGAGGCTTTAAGAATTTTGCTTAAGAGTAGAGGTCTGGACCTCTCAGATACTCTGGCCCTGCGGGCCTGGGGATGTTTATTAAAGCTTGCTCCCTGGCTTCCAGAGGGTGATTTGTTTGACTAGGACACCTGGGACAGGATCGAAAAAATGATTAAAAATGTCCAATTGGAGAAGGGAGAAATACCTCCCCTGGGAGTGCTCCCTACAGTATCAGCTTTAAAGGTCTGTTTCCCTCCCCATCCCCCTAAGAAGGCAATGGAGACTCCAGTCCCAAAAGAAATAGATAAGGAAAATTCAAAAGCAAAACAGGGCTCTGATCAGGACCCCAGGTCTCTGGGCTCTGTCAGCCCACCAAGTCAGTCTAAGCCCCTCTATCCCTTGCTTGACCCTTTTGGGAGTGCAACTTGGCCCTCTAAGGGCCCACCCCAGCAGGACCTGCCAACCAATCCTCCCCAAGCTCCCTCTGCACCCCCTTCATATGGCGGGGAGGCCACATATGAGAAAAACTGCCTTCCAAAAGAGAACCTGCAGGCATTTCCTGTAAATTTGGCCCCAGGAGGGAATTGCCCCTTAGACTGGTATCCATGGGAGGCCAAAGATCTCAAGGAACTCTGTAAGGTGGCAGCAACTGCTGCCACATGGCTCCTCGGTTGCCACCCCTATCTTTACCTCAAGGACTTTTTTTTCAATCCCCCTGCACCCAGAGGACTGCAGTAAATTTGCCTTTTCAGTGCTATCCCTTAACTACTCTTGGCCAGATCGCCGATATGAATGGGTGGTGCTACCCCGGGGCATGGCCAACAGCCCTGCATTTTGCCAACAATACCTTGCCATCCTCCTGGCTCCTATGCTATCACAGAGAGATTCCTTGTTGTACCTCTGTATGGATGATCTTATTATCAGCCACCGGGAACCCCATGAGTTACAAAAATTCTTAAGGATATCACAAACATTGATGCAGGGGGCATTAACGGTGGCACCTGAAAAGATCCAACAAGTGCCCCTTTTAAAGTATTAGGCACCCATCTCTACCTCACAAAGGTTAGTCCTGTAAAGCCTAATATAGAAGCACCAGAGCGACTCACTCTGGCATAGCTCCAAAGTTTGCTACATCCATGAGCCCTGTAACCTCTTCTCTCACAGCCTATATGTTAATCTCCTACCTCACTTACCACAGGCCCATATCAGGCTTGACAGCAACCCAATTTTCCCCCTCATGGTAGAGCTTAAAGCCCTCTTGGAAGGAAAAAGTGCCCCAATATACCTCCAGCACCATAGAGGACACTCCAGCCTCCCTGGTTTCTTATCTATGGGAAATGCCCTAGCAGAACAACTGGCCTCAGGGCCTAATATCCTAACAGCTACTGAAGCAGCAAATTTCCATGAGCTGACCCATGCAAACTAGAGAGGGCTATACCAAAGGTTCCCCCAAGTACCTATAAAAAAATTGAAAAACATTGTCCAAATGTGTAAATCTTGCCAACCCTTCCTCAGAGTAACCCCCCCTTCAACCCCCAGGAGTCAATCCTCAGGGCCTGAAACCTAATGCTCTCTGGCAAACAGAAGTCACCCACTTTGCTGCCTTTGGCAAACTTAAATATGTTTTTGTATCTGTTGATACTTTCTCTGGGGCCTGCTGGGCCACTGCCCACTCTGGAGAAAAGGCCAAACATGCCCGATCTCACTTCCTCCAATGCTTTGCCACACTGGGACTGCCCCCTACAAATCAAAACAGACAATGGACCTTGCTTTATCTCCAAGGCCCTTACAGGATTTTTTGAGAGATGGGGTATTAAACATACCACAGGAATCCCTTACAATCCCCAGGGACAGGCTATTGTCAAAAGACACCACCAGTACCTTAAGGAACAATTACAAAAACAAAAAGGGGGAATAAGCCCCCCACCTGCAGCTAGCAGAGGCCCTCTTTACTATAAATATTTTGAATTTTTCTAAAGAAATGACTGAATCAAGATTCCAAAAACACTGGGGACATACGAGCCTCAACCCCCAGGTGAAAGTCAAATGGAAGGATCCATTAGCACACCAATAGAAGGGCCCAGATCCCCTACTCACAATAGGAGAGGAAGCACCCATATGGGTGCCAGCAAGAAACCTCAAGTACTGGCCCCAGCAAGAGAACAATGAAAACCATCTGCCTCACCTTTAGAGCCATTGCCCCCTTCTTCCTAACCCTTTACTAACCAAAGGCCAAGGCTCCATTTATATTTTTTCAGAAATCTTGAAGAAAAACAACCATGAGCCCCTTCAAGAGATCTTCACCTTCACCTGGACCTGGGTTCTGTAGCTCCCTGATGATGGCAGTTTGTATCTTCTCTCTTCTTGTTCCCACTTGCACCCACTACCTCTGGGCCTTTGTCCCTTTGCAATCTACAGCAACAGATTGACCTCCTGGGTGAGGAAATTCAAACACTCCACACTGGTTCGGATGTCCTGCCACCCCAGGTTCTCCTCCTTTTGCTTGGCCCCCTTTCCAGTCATTAATATCTCTCAGAGGCATCAGGAACTTGCTGACTACATCAAGGGTCCCTGGTCCCAACAATTCGTAAACTATACTTTGACTCTCAGTTCCCAAATCGTGTCCCTTAACTCCACTCACCCCGAGGTCGTAGCCTTTGATACCAGTTTCATTTCACAGGTGTGGTCTAAGCTAAAATCTCTCTTTGATCCCACAATGGTAGCCATGTGTGGACTCCTCTGCCTTCTGGCATTAGTCTCTCTCCTGTTCTTCAGATGTCTGCTCCGTTTCACCCATAGCCAACACAAAGCCAACAAAGTGACAGCCCAGGTCCTCTCAGCAATGGTTGACGGGGGGGGGGCGGTTTCACCCACACCCCCGATGATGAAATAATTCGCATCTGGGTCTCGTCCATCCACCACTCATATGAATAAGCCTGACGACTCCACCAGAATATGCACCACCCCACGCGTCCTGTCCTGCCCCCATCCTGCATGGTTCCTCATCCTTGAGCCAAGTTATCCAATCTTGCTATATTCCACCCTATTATAGGCTTATCTGCCAGGGGCCAGGACCCTATAAAATGGCCATCTTACCCATCCCCCCACTATCCATGTTACCAATGACTGGTAAGACCCCGGAGAGACCGAGGCAACCTAAGACAGGGCATGGAGAGGCTCTTTGGCAGACTGGAGTCATAGCACCCCATGACGGGTAAGATCTTTCTGCAGTCAGTCAACCTAAGACAACCCTAAGCTGTTTGTACCCCAAAGATGGGTAACACTGAATCTGCAAGAATAGACAACCTAAGACAGGGGCTATGTTCCTCCTCCTGCATTACAAAAACAAAAGGGGGAGCTGTTGGGCCTGCCTGAGCCATGGGACCCACAAGTAATCTCTTGAGCCTGCCCTAAAGTTTGGCGACCTGTCTATAAGTTTTGAAAGTAAGTCAATTCCGCATAAGAATGACTCAGCATAGCCTGACCTGAAAAAATCGGCTCTGCCTGGGCACGCTGAGAAGGCTGGTTGCCCATATGCACTGCTGGTTGACTAGACGAGGCTAAGAAGCCCAGTTACCTGGATGCGGCTGAGGAGCCCAGTTACCATTGGCCTAGGATCCCTGTCACTTTCAGTTCTCCTGCCCCACTTGCCAAAGAGATATAAACCGCTGCTGGATACAAAAAAACAAGCTTTTGCCTAGACACACTCCTGGTCTTGTGTGGGTTTTGTTCGGGATCACCAACACTCACTCCCTCGCTCAGTCCCATCCCAATCAGCAGCTGGTCCGCGGTGGCCGGGGAATTAGCCCCGGCAGCATGTGTATTTCTTGTTGTTGTCCCCCCCCTTGTTTGTTTGGCTTTTGTTGCTAATCTCAAATGTTAATATGGAGGACTGGTTGGTCACTCAGTTTGCTTCCTGCTGATTTCTTCCTCAGTTATGGCTATGCAGCCTGGAATCACACTGACACTGCTGGATCCTCCCTACCACAGTATACCACAGCACCAGCAGTTTATACTTTCCACCACAGTATCAGTAGCTTGAGGAGGAGGGCGGGGGGTGGTTTGCTCCCTTGGCCCACACACCGGACCCCACCTGGGCAACTGGGCACAGAGTGTGTGCAGCCTGGCTGTCCTTCTATCCATGTACGCATTTCCTCTCTATGGTTCTAGCATTGGGTGGTGGGTGGTGGGTGCTGGGGTGGGCCTGCACAGGCCTGCACACCAGAAAACCCCAGCTCCTTTCCCTTTATCCCCACATTTTGTTGTATAACTCTCCCTTCCCCCTCCCATTTAAGCACCCCCATTTTATCCATTTCTTCCTTAGTAACACCTGTATCGTACTCTTTTTCTCTTTCAGGTTGCTTCTTTCCCTTTACCTCCCTGGTTCCTTTCCATTTTCCTGACGCCTGCAGTTACCTTAGCATTCATACACACATATAAAGATTTGGTGCTAGGATACACAAATGAGAACATACACCATTTGTTTTTCTGAGTCTGTGTTACTTCATTTAGCATAAGAGTTTCTAGTTCTGTCCATTTACCTGCAAATTTCACGACTTCATCTTTCTTTACCGGTAAGTAGAACTCCATTGTATATATGTACATATTTATTATCCACTCATCAGTTGAGGGACACTGAGGTTATTTCCATCTCTTAGCTATTTCATCTCTTAGCAACCAACATGGATGTACAAATATCTCTGCAATAGGATGAGTCCTTTGTGTCCATGCCAATGAATGGTATAATCAGGTCAAATGGTAGGTTAATTTTTAAGTTTTTTTTTTCCTTGGGCCTGGCACTCACTATGCAGACCAGGCTGGCCTTGAATTCACAGAGATCCACCTGCCTCTGCCTCCCAAGTACTGGGACTAAAGGCATGTGTCACCATGCCTGGCTCTCATTTTCAGTTTTTAAGAGTTGACCACATTGCTTTCCAAAGGGCCTATATAAGCTTGCAATCCCCCCAGCTGTGGATGAGAGTTCCCCTTTCCCCACATCCTCTCCAGTATTTGGTGTCATTTGTTCTTTTGATCTTAGCCAGTCTGTCTGGAGTAAGATGAAATCTGAAAGTGGTTTTAATTTGCATTTCCCTAATTACTGACACTTTTTAGATGTTTCTTAGCCATCTTTATTTTTTCTTTTGAGAACTCTCTCTTCAGATCTTTAACCTATCTTTTTTTTTTTTTAAATTTTTATTTATTTATTTATTTTTATGTGTATGAATGTATTGTCTGCATGCAGGTCTGCGCACCCGTGTCGTGTGATGCCGCGGAGGTCAGAAGATGGTCTCGGATTCCCCTGGAACTGGAGTTCTCCTGGAACCGGAGTCACAGACGGTTCTCAGCCGCCATGTGGGTGCTGGGGATCGAACCCGGGTCCTCTGCAAGAGCGGTCGTCGCTCTTAACCGCTAGGCCATCCCTCCAGCCCCCTTTAACCTATCTTTTAAATGGGTCACTTGTTTTCTTGATTCTTTTTTGAATTCTTCATATATTCTGGATGTTAAACCTTTGTCAGATGTGTCTGTCCCTGATGAAGATTTTCTCCCACTCTGTGGGTTTTCTAATTTCCTTGGTTGTTTCTTTTGCTGTACAGAAAAATTTTAGCTTAGTGAGGTCCCACTTCAGCCAAAACTCCATTTATCACCTGACCTCCATAGGCCCCTACTTTAACCAGAGGGCCACAATGCTTTTTAGGGTCTCCTGGGATCAGTGTCAACTCAGAACCAGTATCCAATAGGCCTCGAAAAGTCTGATTATTTCCTTTTCCCCAGTGTACAGTTACCCTAGTAAAAGGCCTCAGGTCCCTCTGGGGAAGGACAGGAGGAAGGCAAACAGCATAACTCTTTGGTATTGTGACAAGGTCCTTCCTCACTGGAACCCGGCCACCCCTTCATTCAAGGGGTTCTGGGTCTGTGAACTGTCTCAAGTCTGGAAACTGGTCAACTGGGCGGGATTCGCTACTCCTAAAATCAAATGTTGGCTTCCTGTCATTTGTTCTAGAGCTTTTCTGCTTATACAGATCAAATAAAAACTTAGTAGGCTTCTTATGTATTTGGTTCCTGGGAACGCCATGATTAATTAGCCAGTTCCAAAGATCATTTCGGGTCATGCCATTATAGGTATTGTTTTGCCTTTGCCACCCATTATGATAATTACTGTAACTACGCTCATCTGGCCTTCTGCGATTCAGTGCTGCCACCTGACGCCTACCCTGAGGTCCTGTTAGACCTACTACGTGTACATTTAATTTATGCAAACGAGCCACAACTTCTCTAACTGTAAGATCTGGCATAAGAAATAGAGCAAAAACAAAGCTCTTCAAATGTTCTGGTGTCTCTCTCAGTACTTTCCATCTTATAAATTCAGTGAGTGGCATGTCCTCTGGGTCCTCATATTGTGGAGAATGTGGTTTTACACTTCGAATCCACTCGAGCATGCCCATCTGCCTGACCCTCACAATCCCTTCATCAATACTAAGCCAAGGAATATCAGGCATCTCTAACTCGCTGTTAGTAGGCCATGTTTTAATAAATACATCAGCCAACCATTCAAATAAACTTTTAACACCTTTTTTAACTGCTCGAGCTTCCATGTTAAACCTAGAATCTCTACTCAGTGGGCTCATATCGATAAACTCAGTA
Source organism: Rhizomys pruinosus (assembly GCA_009823505.1). Classification (NCBI taxonomy): domain Eukaryota; kingdom Metazoa; phylum Chordata; class Mammalia; order Rodentia; family Spalacidae; genus Rhizomys; species Rhizomys pruinosus. Next base: position 2,557,645 of record VZQC01010528.1, read on the forward strand.
TGATCCAATTTTATATTCCTTCCACCATTATCCCACACCCTTAAAATCCATTCCCACACATATTCCTTAGGCTTCTGCCGGAATGAATCAGCAAACTCATTAATTTCTTTAGTGGTATATCGCACCTCCTCGTGGACCACACTTTCTATCTCACCTTGAGGGGCTTGCTTAGACTTCAATCTGGTTATAGGTCTAGAGGCAACAATTGTTGGGCCCTGAGGGACATCAGCTCCCACTGGGAGGGGGGGATTAATTTCCTCAGGCAAGGGTGGGGAGGAGGGATCTGCAGGGTGTGGATTCTCTGCTGAGGGTGGGGAGGTTAATTCCTCAGATAAAGAAAATCCCTCAGAATCCGAGGGTTCAAAATCCTCATCATCATAGTTCTCCCACACATCTCCATCCCAAGTTTCAGGGTTCCACCCTTTCCCCACCAGTGCTCTCACTTTAACTGCTGACACTTTTCGTGGCTGGGAATTAAATTTGCGTTGTAAATCAGCCAACCGTATAATAAGGGCTCCAGCTTGATTTTCTGCTGCTTTAGCTCTTTGGCTGCTGGAGAGAAGATTCTCTTCCAGAGCACACTTGGAAACCTTTAAACTGTTGTTTCGAATCCGGAGCTGGTCATTTTTATCACCGAGCTCCATATTTTCGTCTAACAGTTTATCCAGACATGCTAGGAGCAACAAGGCAACATCATTATTTTCCTGATTTTTCTGCAATTTCTCGAACGTTTTATATATAGAGTCGCTAAATTCCTTGCTTCTCACAAGAGGTGAGTTAGGTGAGTCAAATGGATCTATCTTCATAATTAGATCAAATAGTCTGCACCAAGGATTATCATTCCTCTTCATGCCACCAGGAGAGCCTTCAGTAACTCTAGGCTTCATTGGGTTGGAGAGCTGGCTCCAGAGGCTACCAAGCCCACTAAAGAAATTCATCCTTTCAATTCTGTTTCTCTAGAACCACTTCTGGTACCAAAATCTGTATTAGTCAGGGTTCTCTAAAGAAACAGAAGCAACAGGATGAATATATATAACTATATACAATTTATTGATTTGCTCACGTGACGGAGCTCAACAGTAGCGCCGAACTGGAGAGGCCGGGAATCCAGGGAACTGCTCAGTCCGCAAGGCTGGATGTCTCAGGAGTCCCAGTCTAGTGCTGAAGGCCCGAATGGATTCCAGGAGATCTGCCAGTCTCAGTACACGCTGGGATCCGAAAGGTTGATCACAGCAGCAAGACAAACTCACCAGATGAGAGAGAGGCAAGCCGCAGGAAGAAGGAAAAAAGGGGCCAGCTCCCGCTGCCGTGGCCTTAAATACTGCCTGCCGGCAGAAGGTAACACCCACATTTGGGGTGGGCCATCCGGGTTGAGGTGGTCCAATCAGAAGACCCTTTTCTCTTATTTGTTCCTTAGTCCAGTCAAGTTGACACCCAGGATTAACCATCACATTTGCCTTTTTGGCCTAACTTTGTGTTTCCATAGTTATATCTTCATTTACTTTCTGTTGCCCTTTGGGTATAATTATTCCTTTATTTGGCTCCTTGTAATGCTTCATGTGTTTTCGGAAAGGCTGGATTTCTGGAAATGAATTCTTTCAGCCTATTTATTCCTTTATATGTGACTTGTTTTTCTTTTGACTCTTTCAGTGTACTTTGTTCTGTATGTTGTGCTTTTACTATGATATGTCTCGGGGAGTTTCTTTTCTGGTCCTTTCTATTTGCTGTTCTATGTATTTTTTTTCCTCTTTTTGAGACAGGGTCTCCCTTTAGTCTCAGCTGGCCTGGAACTTGCTATGTAGACCAGGCTGGGCTTAAACTTACAGAGAGCCACCTGCCTCTGCTTCCCAAGTGCTGGGATTAAAGGCATGCACTACCATGCCTGGCTCTTATGTGTTTCTTGTATTTGTATGGGCATTTCATTTTGGGAAAATTTCTTATACAATTCTGTTGAAGATCTGCTCAATACCATTATCTTGAGATTCTTCTCCTTCCTCTATGCCTGTGACATCATAGGTTTGGTCTTCTCATGGTGTCCCACATTTCTTGCATATTTCATTCCTGTGTTTTTAAAATCTCTTAATAATCTTTGCTTGAGCAGGCCAATTCTTCAGCTTTATAATCCAGTCTCAATATATTCTGTTTTCCATTTCATTCCTTTTGTTGGTGAGCTTTTCTCCTGTTGTTTCCAGATGACTTATTGTGTTTTACTTCCTTCATTTTTGCTTTTCTTCAATATTTCTATATCTTTTGTGAATTCAGTCAGAAGTATCCCTATCTTCTTTTAGTTCTTTGTTTGTGTGATCCTTAAATTCATTGAATTCTTTGATCATGTTTATAATTATTCTCTTAAATTCTGTTTCCTAGGTTATCTCTAGGGGATTCTTACTGTCAACCTCCTCTATAGGACTGGTGGTGTTTGGTGGGGACATATTTGTTTTTTTTCATATTATTTTCTGTTGTGATTTTAGCATGTGGATTTCTCTTGTTTGCGATTCAGGTGTAAAATTCAAGCCTTCCTTTGTTGAATTGCAGCTATGATAAACTGGTTTGTCTAAGCTTCATGTTCTCTATTTTGATTTTATATTGGAGGGACCAGATAGATGGCAACTCAGGGGTGCATGTAGAGTCACACGTCTGGTGCAAATTACATATTCTGTCTTCCTCCTAAGGTCTGGCTCCTACTAGTCAGCAGGCATAGCCCAATTTGGGAAACTTGCTAGGCAGAGACTGGATTCAGTTGTTCTCAGGTAGTCTGCAAAGTCTGGACCCTTACTAAAGGGTTGAGAAGGCCTAGCCCTTAAGCAGTGGGAGGGGCTTCAGATGGTCCCAATGTAGGAAGCTGGGCACAGTGGGATTTGCAGAGCTCACAGCCAGGGGAAGCTAAAAGGGTAGTCTAGAGATCTGGGGTGCCAAGGGCAAAGGAGGGCCTGTGCCCAAGGCTGGTATAGGGAGTCCAAGGCAGGGTGGGGGTGGGGAGAGTCAGGACAGAAGGCTGCTCTCAGGAGTCCAAAGGCAAGATGGGAGTGGAGATGGCCTCTAAAGGGTCCAACCAGCCAGACTGGAAAATCAAGCTGGTGAGAGTTTAGGGTCTAAGGATGCAAAGGCTAGGTCTGGAACAGGAGGGTAGTTCAGGAATCTGAGGTACTAACAGAAAAAGTGGGCCTGTGCCCATGGCTAGAAGGGGAACGGGGTGTCTATCTTGCTCCTTTCTTACATTAGTCACTGCACATAGATGATAAATACCCCAAATTGGCTTCTTTTATTTTGTTCCTACACTTTGTACACTTCATGCCAAGCTCTCTCTTTATTGCTTAACCAACATCGACTTGGTAAAAATGTAATTGTCAGTTGGCCAATTAGCTCTGTGGGTTAGAGTGTGGTCCTAATAACCTCAAGGTTTCAGGTTTGATCCTCATATGGGCCATAATCATTAGTTGGAAATGGTAGTGGATGCCTTTCTCCCAGCAGGCAGATCTCTGTGAGTTCAAGACTAGCCTGGTCTACATAGACAGTTCCAGGCCAGCTGGGACTAGAGGATCAAGACCCTGTCTCAAAAGGACAAAAAAAAAAAAAAGGGTAATTGGCACAATTTGAAGGATGTATTAAATAAACTGTGCTGTAAGGTTAAAAAAAAATATAACTGGCATATTTCCTAGAGAAAATTTTATTCTCTAGTATTTGTTCTTTCAGGGTTCCTGTTACATTGTCAGGGAAATATGATCACTTTAAGCTTCAAGTGGGTGTTTCAGATACTTAAGTTATGTCAAGTAAACTAGCAAATCAAAAACCCGAACAAGGGGCCGGACAAATGGGTCGGTAGTTAAGAGCACTTGCTGCTCTTCCACAGGACCAGGGTTAGTTCTCAGCACCCACAGCAGGTGACTCCAGCTCCAAGGGATTCAACATACTTTTCCGGCCTCTGAGGGCAGACATTCTTACACATCTGACCATCACATAAACACATAAATACAAATAAGAACTTTTTTTATGGTGTTTTTGAGACAGGGTCTCCCTGTAGCCCCAGCTGTCGTGGAACTCACTCTGTAGACCAGACTGGCCTTGAACTCACAGAGCTCCCCCTGCTTCTGCCTCCTGAGTGCTGGGATTAAAGGCATGTGCCACCATGCCTGGCAAGTACCTTTTTTTTTTTTCCAAAAGAAAATAAATCTTCTGTGGGAGGAGAAACATACTCCATAGTACAAGATAATTTGTAAAGTGAAGTAATTCAGGTGAAGCGGAAACTCCTCAGGTGACTAGAATCATTGCTGACTGCTCCTTTGTATTACTTTTCTCATTGCTGTGGCAATCAATACCTGACAAGAAGCAACTATGGAAGGAAGGGTTTATTTTGCCTTCCAGCTAGGGGTAATATAGTCCATCATGGAAGGAAAGACATGGTGGCAGGAACCGGAGGCGGCTGATCTTATTGAGGAAGCAGGGAGAGGGGTACAAGACCATAAAACTTCAAGGCTGGCCCCCAGAGGGCCAATTCTGGTAGCAAGGCTCCATCCACCCTCCCAAGCAGCAGCACCAGGTAGGGAACAAGTGGGCAAACACTTGAGTGTACAGGAGCCCATAAAGCTTGATTTCTATTGCTGCGATAAAAAACTGACCAAAACCAACTTATCCATTATCCATTTTCTTTCTAGAAAACTCAAGACATGTGAAAACTATTTCTTGCCAGGCATGGTGGCCACGCCTTTGATCCCAGGGTTCTGGAGGCAGAGACAGGTGGATTTCTGAAGTTCAAGGCCAGCCTGGTCTACATATGGAGTTCCAGGCTAGCTGGTGCTGGAGGGAGACCCTGTCTCGAAAAGGCACCCCTCCCCAAATTAATATTCTTATTTTGTGCATACTAAACCAATTGAAAATAATTCCTGACTTTGAATAGCTTTCTGATTAGGGCCCACAATCTATTGGAGTGATTCTGGACAGATTAAGGTTGATGTAGGTAAGTACTTAGTCACAACAGAAGGCCAAAAGACAAAGGATGGATTTTAGCCAAATGGAGAATCCTCTCAAATTTGTGAGCTTAACATGTAAAATGCTTTTTCATTTCTTGTTCATCATTCTACGTACCACTAACCTATTTGAAAATCAGAACAAAACTGTCTTAAAAAAATCATTCCTATACTCCTCTACCTCGTCAAGTTTCCAAGTTGTAGCTTGGAGGGCACACTTGAAGTAACTCCTCTGAATGAACATAACAGGAAAGTTGGATTCCTGCCATACCTATGCACTGTGGGACCCTGAAGTTCTCAGGATTGTCCACTGTTCCTTATCCGAGATGAGTGTGATCCTAACATGTTTTGTGAATTTGAATTTTGTAAGAATGGCTTAAGGCCATTCTTAACTACACTCTTTACTTAATCTTAACGCCATTCTTTTTTTTTTTTTTTTTTTTTTTGTCTTTTCAAGACAGGGTCTCCTGTAGCCCCAGCTGTCCTGTAACTCACTCTGTAGACCAGGCTGGCCTTGAACTCACAAAGATCTGCCTGCCTCTGCCTCCCAAAGGCTAGGATTAAAGGCGTGCGCCACCACGCCCGGCTAAACGCCATTTTTAATTACACTCTTTACCTAAAGTGCGTTTATCTGAGCGTTCCGACTGGTCTCACGACGCGGAGAATTGGGGCACTGAGACAAAGGCCAGGCGCATGGCCACTATAGGCTCCTGATGGTGGGTGGCCCTTAGCACTGGTGCTCAGTTGGCTCTCCGGTCCGCATCGCACACCTGAGCAGTGTCAGAAACTGGTTTCAGCTGACCCAAACAACCTGGCACCTGAGTGTTAAGAGTCTAGCCTCAGAAGTCCTCGCATGTACTCAGCATCCCCACGCTTTCTTTGATCCCTCACAGGCTTGCGGTTTGTCCGTGACGTCATCATGGCGCGCGGCGCCGCTCTCGTGCGTGCCGGGCGAAAAGGGCGGAGGTTCCGTTGGGGAAGAAGTGAGCGCGCTCTGCTGCGGGCCTGAGACTGTTGCAGGCTGCGCAGTAGCGTAGCGTCCGGGAACACGTCTTGCTCTTGGGCTTCGGAGCCGCGATCCGTCATGCAGGAGTCGAGGCCCAGACCCCGTCGGGACTCCCAGGGTGGAGCGGGGGCAGCGGGCCGTGATCGGCTGGTGGCGCAGTCCCTGCAGAGCGCCGAGCACTGTCTGGGTGCCCAGGACTTCGGCACCGCCTATGCCCATTACCTCCTGGTTCTCAACCTGGCTCCGGAGCTGAAAGATGACGTGAAGGTGAGGCCTGCCATCCTGCGATCTTACCTACAACTATGGGAATGGTGGTGGTGGTGGTGGTGGTGGTGGTGGTGGTGTGTGTGTCTGACTTGCTATTCCTATGATGGTGTATGTCTGACTTGCTATTCCTGAGTAGAGGGTGTGCGTGTGTCTGACTCGTTATTACTATGATGGCGTGTGTTTGTTTGTTTGTCTGACTTGCTATTCCTATGATCCGCCCAGAATCTTACTCTCTTCTCCGCACCTTCACCTTCTACTACCCTCATTCAAACCTTAGTCATCTGCCTGTTTGCAAATTCCCTACTGGGTTTTCCTGCAGTCCATATCAATCTATCCAGGTTTTTGCAACAAAGTCACATATCTGTTTCAAAATATTTTGGCCTCAAGATTTCAGCGTAGGGCGGGCGGGGGGGGGAGGAGAGGGAACGGTTGATACTTTTGTCTCCTCCTGCATCTAATTTAAATTAGCCCTTCGCTAGGAAGTTTTGTGTTACTGTGAGTAAAGGAATGCTGCGAGTCCCTGTACTGGAATAAAGTGTGTGGTTAATCCTAGGGAATATTTGCTGATCCGTCTTTAAGATTCAGATACTGATTATTTGCAACAGTTATCCTGTTAAACTACTGTACATTTTTCTCAAGTATAGAGTCTAAATTAAAAATCTTAGTTGAAAACAAGTTTTTGCTTTATTTAGCCAAGAATTTCACAACACTAACACTGTTAACATTTTTGCATAATTCCTTGTCTAGGGCTGCCCTATGCCTTGGAGAGTGTTTCTCAAGCATCTCTGTTCTCTACCCACTAGATGTCAGTAACATTAGACTTTGGTAGTTCACAGAAATTTCGGGACCTGCTGGCTTGCCTTATGACGCTGGGGAATTTTCTTCTCTGTGTAGACAGCTTTAGAGTAATGGATCAACACAGTTGCTTTTTTCTCAGTTTGTAGTTCCTCTATAAAAGGATATTGTCTAAAAGATCTTTTGTATGTGTGCTAGATAGCTTTAGTGTCAACTTGACACACCTGGGTTGAGGGAGCTTCAGTTGGGAAATTGGCTACATTGGACTGGCCTGTGGCCACATCTGTGGAGTATTGTCTTGATTGTTGAGTTATGTGGGAGGGGCCAGCCCACTGTGGGTGGTGCCACCCCAGGCAGGTTGTTAAGGTACAATATAAGAAAGCAGGCTGGGTATTGGCTAGAGGAGCAAGCCAGTAAGCAGGTTCCTCTATGGTCTATGCTTCAGCTCCTACCTCCAGGTTCTTGCCCTGAGTTCCTACCTTGGTCTCCCTCAGTGATGAACTGTAACCCTGGAGCTGTGAGCCAAATAAACCGTTTCCTCCCCAAGTTGGTGTTGGTCAGTGTGTTTTGTCACAGCAATTGAAGACCAACGAGAACAGTATGAATTGAAAGTATGCATAAAAATGGGCTGGGATGTGGTGGCGCACGCCTTTAATCCTAGCACGGGAGGCAGAGGCAGGCGGATCTTTGTGAGTTCAAGGCCAGCCTGGTCTACAGAGTGAGTTCCAGGACAGCTGGGGCTACAGGGAGACCCTGTCTTGTCTTGAAACACACACACACACACGGGCTGGGAATGGAGCTCATTAGTAGAATGCCTGCCATAGAAAGGCACAGAGTATAATGCTCTGGGTTCCAACTTCCAAACAGGGAAAAAATATGCAAAATTTGAACTGTAGGGCCAGAGATGTAGCTCCTTTGGTAGGGTGTTTGCCTGGTGCGCAGCAGGTTCTACCCCAGTGTGGTGGCTCATACCTCCCAGTGCTTGGGAGCTAGAGGCAGGAGGATTAGAAGTTTGATGTTCTCAGTTACAAGTCGAGTTTTAGGTCAGCCTGGGTTATATGAGACCCTGTATTAAAAAGAATTTTATTTTGAGTTAAAAACTGGTAATATAGCCGGGTGTGGTGGTGCATGCCTTTAATCCTAGCACTTGGGAGGCAGAGGCAGGCAGATCTTTGTGAGTTCAAGGCCAGCCTGGTCTACAGAGTGAGTTCCAGGACAGCTGAGGCTACAGGGAGACCCTGTCTCAAAAAAGACCAAAAAAAAAAAAAAAAAGAAAACAAAACAAAAAAACTGGTAATAGCTTATTTGCAATAGGATATAGTAGCTGTTTTGGTTTAATGTGGAACAGAGTTCATATTTCCTTGCACAAGCCTCATGTACAGAAGTTCATGTGCTGCTATTCTCTTTGCTACATATGCCCACACTTCAGTCACATTAATCCACTTTTTTTAATGTGTAGGAGTGTTTTGCCTGCATGTATGTATGTGCACCATGTGCATGCCTGGTACCCATGGAGGCCAGAAGAGAATGTCAGGTCCCCTGGAATTGGAGTTACAGATGGTTGTGAGATGCCTTGTGGTTGCTGGGAACTGAATAGAGGTACTCTGCAAGAGCAGCAAGTGCTCTGAACTGCTGAGTCATCTCTGTTCCCTTACCTATTATTTATTTATTTATTCATTCATTCATTCATTCATTCATTCATTCATTCATTCATTTGTTGTTGCCAGGGACCAAATCCAGAGCTTTAATCATCCTAGAAAGGTGCTCTACTGCAGAGCTATGTCCCCACCTGCCAGTCTACTTACCAATAGAGTTCTTGATCCATTTCATAAAATGTCAAAATATCTAAATTATCCATCATATTTGAATCTTCCTTATCCTTGTCTTTTTAGTAAACTTGTTGCAGTTCAGTTTGACTCTTTTGTGTAAATTATGGTTGTTTTTTTTTTTAGTCTTTTTCAGACAGGGTCTCTCTGCAGTCTCAGCTGTCCTGGAACTCCCTATGTAGACCAGGCTGGCCTTGAATTCACAGAGATCTGCCTGTCTCTGCCTCCTGAGTGCTGGGATTAAAGGCGTGCGCCACCATGCCAGGTTTAAATTATGTTGTTGTTGTTGTTGTTGTTGTTGTTGTTGCTGTTTTTAGCCGCCATGTGGGTGCTGGGAATTGCAAGAGCAGTCAGCACTCTTAATTGCTGAGCCATCTCTCCAGCCCCAAATTATGGTATCTTGAAAAAGGTAAAATGTCCCTCTTTACATAGTGTAGCAACATGGAGAATGGCTGGAGAAAGATGAGACAGAGCTAGCCTGGCAGTGAGAGAGTACTTACTGTACTCCAGAAGGGACTACACAAGGCTAGAAGGGCCAGGCTGGGCTCTAAGAGTAAGAACACTCAGGTGACAGATTGAAAAATAGTGAGAGACACTGGCTGAATTTGAAATGTGGGGAGTTAGGCTACCATTAAGTGGCCACTTTGTGGTTCAATGCTGAGTGATAGCCTTACATCCTGTGGGAGTAATACGGTGGGTCTCGTATCAAGTTTGTTAAATTTCTCTCTACAGGATCCTGTGAGGATAGGAGGAAAGTTCATGCTCATCACTGTGATTTGGTTTCTTTTCACATCCATTGATGAGAAAATATTAGAATTAGGCTAAAGTGAAATGACGAGAGCCAGTGCCTGCCTGGTTGAGATGACCAGGAGGAAGTTGTATTTATGAGTCCGAGGTTCAGAAGACATGGTCTTAATTAGATAGGTGCATGTTGCATCATCAACACATAGGCGTCCGCACTTGGGATGAATACAAAAGGAGGCCAGGGACAAAGCCCTGACCTGGGTACCTGAAAAGAAGAGGTCGGAGAGAGGAGCATGGCCTGGCGGCCAGGAGAGGCTTACAGACAGGGACCAGACCGCCCGATTCTATGCATTGTTGCCACTGTGTGGTAAAATTCTTTTTCGCATGTGCTTATTTAGAAAACAGTGATTATTACAATTAAATTTAAGATTTTTTAAATTTATTTTTTATGTGTATGAATGTACTGTCTGCATGCAGGTTGGTGCACCGTGTCGTGCAATGCCACAAAGGTCAGAGGAGGGCGTCGGATTCCCCTGGAACTAGAGTTAAAGATGGTTCTCAGTCACCATGTGGGTGCTGGGGATCGAACCCAGGTCCTGTGCAAGAGCAGTCGGCACTCTTAACCGCCATCTTTCCAGCCCCCAAATTTAAGTAGTTCTGTTTCCTGGACTCTTCAGCTAATGTTGTGCACTGTTCATTCTTATTTACTAATTTCCCCTTTTCTATTGTTTGTAAAGGAAACTTTTCAGTATACACTTTTCAGATGGGCTGAAGAGCTGGATGCACTCAATAGAATTCAAGACTTACTTGGTTGCTACGAGCAGGCTTTGGAACTGTTTCCTGATGATGAAGTGATTTGCAATAGTATGGGAGAGCATCTCTTCAGGTTTGTAGTAATTTCACTATTACTTGTTAAGGATTATTCTGTATCAGTACAAGTCAGCATTCAATTATGCAGTAATTTGTTCAGTTTGGTTTTTAGATGGAGTCTCACTGTGTTGCTCAGTCTTGACTTGAACTCGTGGGCTCAAGTGATGCTTCAGTTTCTCAAGCAACAGACTACAGATCTGTGCCACCATACTCTCTACACAGTAATTTGAACAGGTGAAATTCAGTGTAAAGAATTACCTAGAGCAGCAGTCTGCGCTGGCCTTGCGTGTTGCTTTTCGGTGACTCCATCACGCAGTTCTTTCCAACAGGGTGGATAGGGGAGCATCACTGGCTGACAGACTAGTCAGAAAGTGTGATGTCCTGAATCATGGAATTTTAGGTTACAATACCAGATGGGCCAAAATCATCCTTCCCAGATTAATCAGGAAAGGGAACACTCTGGAAAACCCAGTTGCTGTTACAATTTTCTTTGGTGCCAATCACTCTTCAATAAAAGATGAGAACCCCAAGTGTTGAGTTAGACATGCCACTCTACCAAAGAATCTCTTGAGAGGCCAAAAACTGGAGGAAAATCTTTAATAAAAGAACATTACATCAAGGAAAAAGTACAGAATACAACACTGAGACAGTGACAGATACAGATCGACTCGACGTGTCTCCGAGCACACTCCCATGGGACTGGAGGGCAGTGGCCCTGAGGTCCGATCCTCTCCCACTTTTATCCCCAGTTAGGGGATTTCCACTGCGGTTACGGTGAACATTTCTCTGACTGGTGGGGTCTTGGTGGTTGCAGACCAGGCAGTCTTTCATTGGATCAGTCCACCTGTTCTGCACCCCTTTGTTTGAAACAATAGTTGTGTTTAGCAGCATGAAGTCCCTTGGAGAGTAATGGGCTCCTTAGGGGGTGAGACCACTCCTACAGGGCTGGGAAAGTTCATCCTGACCTCAGGTAGCTCTGGGAACTAATAACTCAAGGTGGGAGAGAGTAACTATGGGAACCAGACCTGCTTCAACTAGAGAGTTGCTCCTGCATGCTTAACCCTTTCATTTTGATTAACTTCTTTCTGACCTGGTCCTAACACAAGCAGCACATTCTCTAAGAAGAATACCTGGTGAACCTTCAGGATATGGTGCAGTACTTGAAGTCCGTGGATGTCCTTGAGGATCGAGTTATTCTCCTCACACCATCTCCACTCTGTGAAGCAGCCTGGGAGAAGGAATGTGTCCTGAAAGGGTGCAAATTAAATTGCCTGAACTTAGTTGTTGGTGAATATGCTAAAGTGTGTTTGCAAGTAGCCCAAGACTGTGGGACTGATGTCCTTGACCTGTGGACACTGATGCAGAAGGACAACCAGGACTTCTCATCCTATTTATCAGATGGACTACACATCACCAGCGGGAAACGAATTTTTGCTTTCACACCTCTGGCCTCTGATAAACTAGAATTCTTATCTCTGTCCTGGCTGCTTCCCTACTAGAAGGATGTGAAAGAAGCAAAGCCTGAACTGAGTCTGCTGGGAGATGGAGACATTAATCAACCTGGAGGAATCACAACTTGATGTTGCTAACTCCTCACAAAACATTCCAAAAGATTGACTTAACACTATTTTTTTTAAAGTTTAAACTTCTGGGGCTGGAGAGATGGCCTAGCGGTTGGGAGCGCTGACCACTCTTACAGAGGACCCGGGTTCGATCCCCAGCACCCACGTGGCGGCTGAGAACCGTCTGAAACTCCAGTTCCAGGAGAACTCCAGTTCCAGGGGAATCTGACGCTCTCTTCTGACCTCCGTGACATTGCACGGCATGGGTGCACAAACCTGCATGCAGACAGTACATTCATACACATACAGAAATTAAAAAAAAAAAAATTTAAAGTTTAAACTTCTGTTCATGATCCTGGCTCAATAAAACGCTCATATTTGCTACCAATATTAATAAAGTTTTAGGATTTTTTCAGGGAAGAAAAAAAAAGAATTACCTATAGCAGGGTCTGAGCAATGAGTGATTAGATAGTAGTGAGTTGAGCTCAAAACAATATAGGGACTGCACATGTAACAACATAGCAATTAAAAAACTTTATTATTTTTATTTTATATGTATGAGTGTATTGCCTGCATGTGTGTAAGTGCACCCATGTCATGCAGTGCCTGCAGAGGTCAGAAGAGGGTATCAGAACCCCTGGTAAGATTACAGCTATGCACCATCCCAGCTGGTTTGTGAAGTTCTGGAGATCAGATTAAATCCAGGGGTTTGTCTGTTCTCGGCAGCCAGCCTACTTACTAAGCTACCTCCCCAACCCCAAAGTCTTTTTAAAGAATATTTATTGTTGTGTGTATGAATGTATTGGCTACATGTATATGAGTGCACCTGTGTTGTGCAATGCCCTGGAGGTCAGAAGAGGGCATCGGCTTCCCCTGGAACTGGAGTCAAAGATGGTTCTTAGCTGAGATGTGGGTAGTGGGAATTGAACCAGGTCCTCTGCAAGAGCAGTAAGTGCTCTTAACTGCTGAGCCATCTTTCCTGTCCCCCAAAGTGTTTTTTTTTTTTTTTGTTTTTGTTTTTAATAAGTCAAATATGACTTCTGTAGAACAATGATTTTCTTAACTGGATTTTTAATGTAATTTTATTTATTTTTGGGGGGTCTTTTGGAGACAGGGTCTCCCTGTAGCCCCAGCTGTCCTGGAACTCACTCTGTAGACCAGGCTGGCCTTGAACTCACAAAGATCCACCTGCCTCTGCCTCCCAAGTGCTAGGATTAAAGGTGTGCGCCCATGAGCGGCTCCACTCTTAATCCCAACTTCATAATTAGGAAAACTAGTAGAAACCAAAAAATGTTTGATTGAGATTTTCTTTTTTAAGAAAAAAAATTTAAATGTATTATTTTAAAATGAATTTTATGTGTGAGTGTGTTGCCTGCATATAGGTAGGTGCACCTGTGTTGTGCAGTGCCTGTGGAGATCAGAAGAGGGTATCGGATCCTCTGGAACTGGGAGTTACAGACAGTTGTAGTTGCCATGTGGGTGTTGGGAGTGAACCTGGGTCCCCTGCAAGAGCAACCAGGACTCTTAACCACTGATTGGGATCTTTAATCCCTATGGGATTTTCTTTAATAAATCTGAGCTTATTGTTTTTACAAAGCAAAATCCCTGGGGCCGGAGAGGTGGCTCAGCAGTTATGAGCACTGACTGCTCTTGCAGAGGACCCGTGTTCGATTCTCAGCACCCATATGGCCGCTAGGAACTGTCTTTAACAAAGCAAAATCCTCCTCCCCCCACTCCCAAAAAGCCAGGTTGAGTTCCTTATAGTGACTTATTTATTCTATGTACAAAGATTATTTTACATGTTCCAGTATTATTTTTTTAGTATTAGAGCTTTCCTCTTCTAGTTATATCAGTTTTTTTTTGGGGGGGGGATTTTTGAGATAGGGTCCCCCTGTAGCCCCAGCAGGCCTGGAACTCACTCTGTAGACCAGGCTGGCCTTGAACTCACAGAGGTCTGCCTGCCTCTGCCTCCTGAGTGTTGAGACTAAAGGATTACTATTTTATTTTATATGCATGAATAAATTCATTTGGCTCTTGTGTATATATGTGTATGTGTATATATGTGTATGTGTATGAATGCATGTGCATGCGTGCCAGAGATTGGTGTCCACGCGCGCACGGCTGCGGGTGGGGGGGTGGGGTGTGTCGAGTATGTGTCATGACATATATGTGGAGGTCAGAGGATAACTTTGGGTGTCTGTCCTTGCTGTAGCAGTGCTGGGATTACAGACACCACCATGTCTGGCTTTATGTGGATTTTAGGGGATCTAAACTCTGGTACCCGCAGTGCTGTATCCACTGAGCCATCTCCCCAGCCTCTCCAGTGGTTCTTAATGACCTTGACTCTGTTTCTGGTAGAAAATGGAGGCAGAGGCAGGCAGATCTCTGTGAGTTCAAGGCCAGCCTGGTCTACAGAGTGAGTTCCAGGCCAGCTGAGGCTACAGGGAGACCCTGTCTCAAAAAGAAAAAAAAAAAAAAAGAAAAGAAAAAAGAAAATGCACCCTAAAGAGAAACTAGCCATGGGGTTTAAGATGCTTTATATAATGAATGGTTTGAGAGAATTTGGTGTCAAGCAATTTGGTTAAGAGAAGAATGACTGTAAGAACAGCTATCTTTAGTTGAATGGTAATTTATATTCAGGTATTTGTTAATGTCCTGAGATCTGGGGATTCAAGAAGGAAAGATGTCCTGAGACTGTATCTCTCACAAGTTTTGCAGAGGAGGTTCACTCCTTTGGGATTTGGGGTAGTAAGTGAAGGGTTTTCGGGCCAGCACCATGAACAAAGGCAGCTTAATTCATCACGTAGAGTGACTATATTTTGTCTTTGTGATTTTTTTCTCTAGAATGGGCTTTAGAGATGAGGCAGCTGGGTATTTTCGTAAAGCAGTGAAGCTAAACCCTGATTTCAGCGATGCAAAGGAGAACTTTTATCGTGTTGCAAACTGGTTGGTGGAACGTTGGCACTTTATCATGCTCAATGACACCAGGAGGAACAGGATTTATAATGCAGCGATTCAGAAAGCAATGCTTTTGGGGTCCAAAAGTGTTTTGGATATCGGAGCAGGAACTGGCATATTGAGGTTTGTTGTGATTATTTTTTATCATAATATATAATATGCTAAGTACTTTTGCTAGAGTGCCAAAAAGTGTAACATTGGTATTTAAAAACAGCAGTTGTTTTTCATAATCTTGTTAAGGATATTTGTGCAGCTGATATCATTTTGTATGTAGCTTTTATTTATCAAGAGCTGAATAAAACAGAAAAACTTGATTTTCATTAAATTTTCGAATAAATTTAGTGTATCTTTTGTATTAACATTCTGGAGGAATTTATTTTATTATTATTATTATTATTATTATAATTATTATTATTTTCAGACAGGGTCTCCCTGTAGCCCCAGCTGGTCTGGAACTTGCTATGTAGACCAGGCTGGCATTGAACTCACAGAGATCTGCCTCTAATGTACTGGGATTAAAGGCACTTGCCATTATGCTTGGCCATTATGGTGGAATTTAGGAACCTTTTTTCAAATTGCATCTTAATTGTGTGGATGTCATTATTTATTAAATGATTTATTTTTTTATTTTTTTATTTTTTGGTCCTTTTGAGACAGGGTCTCCTTTTAGTCCCAGCTGGCCTAGAGCTCACTCGTAGACCAGGCTGGACTTGAACTCAGAGATCCGCCTGCCTCTGCCTCCCGAGTGGGGGGACTATTCTTGTGTGTCTGGATTAGGTATGTGTACCTGAGTACAAGTGTATACCATAGAACACATGCGGAGGTCAGAGGACAACTCTCATGAGTCCAGTCTTTCCTTTCACTGTGGATTCCAGGGATTGAACTCTGGTCATCAGGTTTTTATCCACTGAGGCATTGTGCTGGCCCTAGATCATTCTTTTACTTGTGTACCAAGTAATGGTTGTGCTAAAGAATGAAAGGAAGACTTCATAAGCATCATAATCCTATTGAAATTAGAAAAAGATACAATGGATTTTTCTTCCTTTGTAGCATGTTTGCTAAAAAAGCTGGAGCACACTCAGTATATGCCTGTGAATTATCCAAGACCATGTATGAACTTGCCCGTGATGTAGTGGCTGCGAACAAGATGGAAACCGGGATAAAGCTCCTACATATGAAGTCCCTTGACATACAGATCCCCGAACACATTCCTGAGAGGTATTACCTTATAAACAAAAGTGCATATAATTTACTTTAAAAAACAGCCTTTAATCCCAGCACTCAGGAGGCAGAGGCAGGCGGATCTCTGTGAGTTCAAGGCCAGCCTGGTCTATATAGAGAGTTCCAGGTCAGCTGCAGCTATAGGGAGACCCTGTCTCAAGGCCACCAAAAAAAAAAATACAGTTGTAGCTTTTTATGTTAACAAAACTACTGACATCCTTATTTTATGAAGATAGGATTATCAGATAGTTTAATTAATTAAAGATAGGTTTTCATAATAACAGGCCCCAGTAAGTACTTAAAGAGCCTAAGACATCCCTACAGCAAGGGATTTGGTAAAAAAAGGATTGACATTTAACAAATTGCTAAGAAAAAGATTGACCTTTAGTTATTTTTAAAAATACGTATTGTCATTTATAAAAATAAATAACTTATAAAAATAGTTAGCCGGGCGTGGTGGCACACGCCTTTAATCCTAGTACTTGGGAGGCAGAGGCAGGTGGATCTTTGTGAGTTCGAGGCCAGTCTGGTGTACAGAGTGAGTTCCAGGACAGCTGGGGCTACAGGGAGACCCTGTCTCCAAAAAAAAAAAAAAAACCCAAAAAACAACAAACTAAAGTTTTGGAAGTGTTAGTTTTCTAAACATTTTGGCTTATGCCCTTTACATTCTTTAAGTAGAGTTGTATCAGTTTTGCCCTTTAAGTATGTTACCTCGGTGTAATCCACATCAGCACAGCGATGGAACTTAGCACCAGAAGGGATTTAAAACTCATCTGGTCCAACACTGTTATTTTAAAGAACTTTTCTTTCTTTAATGGAACACTTGTTTCATAACTTCTAGGTTGACCATTTCCATCTTATCTTAATTAAATGCAGTCTATATGTAAGAAAATATTTTGGTGCTCTATTATTTTAACTCTTAATTTTTAAGTCATCTTTTTTTTTTTGGTCTTTTCAAGACAGGGTCTCCCTGTAGCCCCAGCTGACCTGGAACTCACTCTGTAGACCAGGCTGGCCTTGAACTCACAAAGATCCACCTGCCTCTGCCTCCCGAGTGCTAGGATTAAAGGCGTGCGCCACCACGCCTGGCTGTCATTTTCCATTTTTAATGTCTTTATAGTTCTTAGACTTTTCAGTGGCTCCTATTTGTTCCTGTGAGAGAAGTCTGTCACATCATTAATGCAGTTGTGTATCCATTTTATAGAAAAAAAAATCCCGAATTGCCTTCCTCTGCTTGGTTGCCATAACAACATATCACAGATTACAGATTAACAGACATGCAGTTTTTCAGGTGTGGGTTCTCATTTGGCTTGTAGTTGGCCACCTACACTGTGTCTATGTTTGGCTTTTCCTGTGTGTGCAACTGATTGCTGCTGCTTTTATTAGGACATCAGTATTAGTGGATTAAGACCTCATATAACCTTAATTGCCTCCTAAAGGCTTGAACTCCACATGTTAGGATTATGGCTTCAACATAATATGTAGGGTAGAGACACAGTACAGTCCATGGCATGAATCAAAAGTTACTTGAATTTGTATTTTCTTCACAGATAAAACTGTAGAAAGATGTGTGGGTTTTTTTTTTTTAATTAATTTTATTTATTTCTGTATGTGTATGAATGTACGTCTGCATGCAAGTTTGTGCACCCGTGTCGCGCAATGCCGCGGAGGTCAGAAGAGGGTCTCGGATTCCCCTGGAACTGGAGTTCTCCTGGAATTGGAGTTTCAGACGGTTCTCGGCCGCCATGTGGGTGCTGGGGATCGAACCTGGGTCCTCTGTAAGAGCAGTCGGAGCTCTTAACCGCTAGGCCTTTCCTCCAGTCCCTGATGTGTGGGTTTTGAATCAGGTGAAAGAAGAATTTCAATTCAGACTCTATTCATTCCCTTTGACCCTAAGCAGATCACTAGACTAAGATGTTGGACTGGATGATTTGAGATACTTTCAATATTCTAAATGCAGTCATTCATAAATGCTGAATGTTTTCTGTATGCATGTACATTTGGGTCTAGGTACTGTGGAGGATGCCTGAATCGTTCCTATCCTTAAAATAGACTACAAAAGTGAATAAAATTGACAATAAAATAAAAAGGAATTCAGAGAAGGGAAGGAAAAAAAATATAATTTTGTCTTTTTGAGATAGGGTTTCCCTGTAGCCCCAGCTGTCCTGGAAGTCACTATGTAGCCCAGGCTGGCCTTGAACTCACAGAGATCCACCTCCCTCTGCCTCCCAAGTGCTGGGGTTAAAGGTGTGTGCCACTATGCCTGGTGAGAAATTATTTTCTTCAAGTGTCTTGAGTTTTCTAGAAAGAGAATGGACAATAGAGCATAACTCTGGAGTAGGCTTTTGTGAAGACTCAGATGTAAGATAGGCACTGTCTGTAAAAGGCAGACTGGGGTAACGTAGCATCATAGAAGGGAGAGGTGGAATTTTTGAGAGCGAAGGGTCTTGCCAGTGTTTATTCACATGTTACACAAGGAAAAGTGACAACTGGGCTGGTGAGGTGGCTCAGTGTCTAAAGGTGCTTGTTGCCAATCTGAAGATCTGAATTTGATCCCTGGAACTCACCTGGTAAAAGTAGATAACCAACTCGCAAAAGTTGTCCTCCTCTGACTTCACATGTGTGGTATGGTACACATATGCCTACGCACATACATATATACACAATGTAAATATAAAACCAAAATGACAACTGAGGAAGATAGTTGATTTTAAGAGGTAGGGAGTCATGATGGTAGAAAATTTATATATATTATTCTCTCTCCATCCCTGCTATTTTTTTTTTATAAGACAGGGCTTCGTGTAGCCCAGGCTGGCCTCAAATTCACAAGGTAGTCGAGGATAACCCTGACCTCCTGATCCTCTTGCCCCCACCTCCCAAGTGCTGAGATTACAGACATGAACCACCACTTCTGATTGGCAGAAAGTATTTTCATAGAGTGTTAGCGTTAGAAGTTAAATGCTTGATCTTAAGAAAGGGGGCCAGGAAAGATGATATCAGCTAGCTCTTAAGGACTTTGGCAATGGAAAAAGAGTCTGAGGAGGCCACCCTTCCATCCCCAAAGCGAGGAAAAGGAGCCACTGAAGAAGAAAAGAACCCGAGGAACATTACATTCACATGCTACAAGATTTGCGGGCTAGATGTTAACATGAAATGCATGAGAAAAGTTTATATGCAGACTTTCTATAACATATTTTCATTTTTCTCTTCTCTTAGCTTTGACATCTTTATATAAATAGCATGACATTTTACTCACATATGTCTTTAAAAAATCATTCTATAGAGTGTCCCTAGTTGTAACAGAAACTGTCGATGCAGGTTTATTTGGAGAAGGAATTGTGGAGAGTTTAATTCATGCATGGGAACATTTACTTTTGCAACCAAAGGTAAGCACCATGAAAACACTTAAAATTGATTAAGAATGATTTTAACAGAGATTTAGTGAGCTCCTAGAGTATTTGCAAAGCTGTGAGATATTTGTCCTCACGGTCCAGGTGCATACTCTGTAGTTGGAAAGAAAGAAATCTATGAAAAGAAATTAAATTTTTAAAATTTTATTTATTTTTGTATGTGTATGAATGTACTGTCTGCATGTAGGTCTGTGCATCTGTGTCCTGCAATGCCGCAGAGGTCAGAAGAGGGTGTCAGATTCCCCTGGAACTGGAGTTAAAGACAGTTCTCAGCTGGGCGTGGTGGCACATGCCTTTAATCCTAGCACTCGGGAGGCCGAGGCAGGTGGATCTTTGTGAGTTCAAGGCTAGCCTGGTCTACAGAGTGAGTTCCAGGACAGCTGGGGCTACAAGGAAACCCTGTCTCGAAAAGACCAAAAAAACAACAACAAAAAAAACGGTTCTCAGCCACCATGTAGGTGCTGGGGATTGAACCCGAGTTCTCTCCAAGAGCAGTCAGTGCTCTTAACCACTAGGCCATCTCTCCAGTCCTGAAAAAAAAAACATTTAACAATGTAAGAGTGTACAGTTGTATGTACCAGTGAGGTTCATAGGCAAAAGTACTACAGGAAGGAAGTCACAGAAATTGAGGTTAATGGGGGTGACTGACTGAAATTCTTGAGTATAGCTGTAGAAAAGGTGGTGCTTTGAGTCCCACAAAGTCAGTGCTTGGAATTTTGGCACAGTTTTAAAGACATTATGTAATGCTAGCTCAGTATGGCTTTCAGGTGCTCATTAACTAGACCACTAAGTGGACAGAACTAACTTTTATAGTAAACACTGAAATCTGTACTGTAGGTAACAAATCATGTATATATTATAAATAATTCACTATATATAAGAAAACTTTAATCTATAATGTACTGTTTATAGAAAATGACACATATTGAACATAGTTAGAAATGTAATTTATTTTTCAAGTAAGTAATGATTTTGATTTCCTGGGGTTTTTTTTTGTTGTTGTTTTTTGGTCCTGGGAGTTGAAATTATGGCCTCACACATGGCTAGTGCACTACTGCTGAATTTGGTTTCTTAATTATACCTTAATTATACCCTAAAGTCTTGTGTTACTACACAGGCTTACATCTCTCTCTCCCTCTTTCCTTTCCTCCTTTTTATTTTATTTAATTTTTTATTTTATTTTATTTATTTTTTTATGTGTATGAATGTACTGTCTGCATGTAGGTTTGTGCACCCATGTCGTGCAATGCCAAGAAGGTCAGAAGATGGTGTCGGATTCTCCTGGAACTGGAGTTAAAGACGGTTCTCAGCCGCCATGTGGGTGCTGGGGATCGAACCGGGTCCTCTGCAAGAGCAGTCGGTGCTCTTAACCACTAGGCCATCTCTCCAGCCCCTCCTTTCCTCCTTTTTAATGGTATAGGTAAATGTATATGTATTTAAATTATATATATGTATGCATGCATAGAGCAATGAAAATACATTTTAGAGAAAAAATTTCCATATATGCTTATTCATTTTTTTCAAAAAATTAATTTTTATTTATTATTTTATACATGTATGAATGTATTGCCTGCATGTATGTAATTGCACCAGTGTCGTGCAAAGCCCATGGAGGACAGAAGAAAGGGTCAGATTTGCCTGGAAATGGAGACGCACGGTTGTTAGCCACCATGTGGGTGCTGGGAACTGAACCCAGGTTCTCTGCAAGAGTTGCCAGTGCTCTTAACTGAGCCATCTCTTCAGCCCCCCTATTCAGTGTGTTTGTATATGCTTGTGTGTGTGTGTGTGTGTGTTAGTGATTTTCATACTTCTTTTTACAAATAATGATATGATTTTTACTATATTTTCAGACCAACAGTGAAAATGGCAATTGTGGGCAATACGGGAAAGTTATACCAGCCAGCGCTGTAATATTTGGGATGGCAGTGGAGTGCGCAGAGATACGAAGGCATCATAGGTAAGTGGCTAGGAATAGTAAAAGGAATTTTTTTTTCTCTTTTTTTTAAAATTTTTTTTTATTTCTGTATGTATATGAATGTACTGTCTGCATGTAGTTCTGTGCACCTATGTTGTGCAATGCCATGGAGGTCAGAAGAGGGCATCAGATTCCCCTGGAACTGGAGATAAAGACGGTTCTCAGCTGCCATGTGGGTGCTGGGGATTGAACCCAGGTCCTCTGCAAGAGCAGTCGGCACTCTTTTTTTTTTTTTAAGCTGTTGGTGCTCTTAACTGCTAGGCCATTTCTCTAGCCCCTAGTAAAAGGAATTTTAAGGAGAACACTAATTCACATGTTTAGTGCATATTTATTTGGGTAAGAATTTACAGTCTTCTGATCCTTAAATTTATAATATTTAGAGTTAGTTTTATTTATTTTAAATAGAATTGCAGGATTAAAGCCAGCTTTTTCTAAATGGAAAATTTTCATACAACTTACTATCCTTTTGTTGTATGAGAGGTTCATGTAGAAACATAAGTTCAGATTGATTTGTTGGAAGTTCAAATAGTTTCCAATGTGAAGATAAATTTTAGTTTTGTGTTTCTTGAAAACTTCATTACCTCAGTGATTAGGCTGAATACAATTTCAGACCATTCAAAAAAGTCCCCTTTCTGAGTCCCCTTTATTAGTAGTCATGGTAACAAAAATATTTATAAATAAAAGAAGCAAATAAAAAGCTAGGCATAGTGGGACATGCCTTTAATCCCAGCACTTGGGAGGCAGAGGCAGGTGGATCTCTCTGAGATTGAGCCTAACCTACATAGTGTGTTCTAGATCATCTGGGACTACAGGGAGATGCTGTCTCAAAGAAAAAAAAAAAATCACCCTCATGATTGGTGCTTAATCATGAGGACTGGAATTTAGTTCCTAGTACTCATGTCAGGTGGCTTACAAGCATCTCATATTCTAGCTGCAAGGGATCCCATGTCCTTTTCTGGCCTTTTTGTGCACCCACAAAGACAGAAGCACATACATATATTAAAAACAACAAATCGGGCTGGAGAGATGGCCTAGCAGTTAAGAGCGCCGACCGCTCTTACAGAGGACCCGGGTTCGATCCCCAGCACCCACATGGCGGCCAAGAGCCGTCTGAAACTCCAATTCCAGGAGAACTCCAGTTCCAGGGGAATCCGAAACCCTCTTCTGACCTCCGCGGCATTGCACGACACGGGTGCACAGACTTGCATGCAGACAGTACATCATACACATACAGAAATAAATAAAAAAAAATAAAAAAAAAAGAAGGGGGTGTCGGATTCCCTGGAACTGGAGTTAAAGATGGTTCTTAGCCACCATGTGGGTGCTGGGAATCAAACCCAGGTCCTCGGCAAGAGCAGTCAGTGCTCTTAACTGCTGCGCTATCTCTCCAAGTCCTGAATAACAAACTCTTTAAGCAGAGGAATACTCTATAGATGCATGCCAAATATNCTCTTCTGACCTCCGCGGCATCGCACGACACGGGTGCGCAGACCTGCATGCAGACAATACATTCATACACATAAAAATAAATTAAAAAAAAAAAATAAAATAAAATAAAATTACAATAAAGGAATCAGTGTACTTAGATCTAGGACTGCATAGTTAAAGACAATGGTCTGGTAATCCACTTATATAATATAGTATGAATGTGTTACTGTGTATTAGCCAGAAAAAAAAAGAAATTAAGAATATTGAGGTAACATTTTGAACTCCTTACATTAGCAGGCATTAAATATGGTTGATATGTTTTCTTGTACAGGTAGGAAAATGTATACAATGTTCATACAGTGTTTAATTCAATAAAATCACTCATTTCGATGTTTGAGAACTTAATCTGACATGTGGGATATGTCCAAATTTAATTTAATTTAATTTAATCAATTAAAAAATATTCAATTTAATACTTTTATTTGGATAAACCAAAACAAGAAAAATTTTTTTTAGTAAGAAGAAAATATTTGAATAAATTATAATATGGCAGTTACCCATTGCAGTCTTGTTATAACTGTTCCAGAAACTAGTTAAGGTACATGTGTAGGGGCTGGGGAGATAACTCAGTCAGTAAAGTGCTTGTATACAGACAGATTCCCCAGAACCTATGTAAAAAGCCTGGCATAGTAGTGCAAGCCTGTAGTCCCAGCACTGGGAGGCTGAGACGGGGGTCCCTGGGGCTCTCTGGCCAAACATTCTAGCAGGATGGGCAGACTCCAAATTCAGGGAGAGACCTTATCTCAAAATAAGGTTTGGAAAAATTGACCTCTGGCCTCCACATGCGCGCATGTGTGCACTTGTGTGTATGTGCACACATGAACATACACAGTTATATACACATACAAAATAAAAGACGTCATGGTATACTACTGTGTGAAAGAGACAAGTTGTGAGCTGGGCATGGTGGCGCACGCCTTTAATCCTAGCACTTGGGAGGCAGAGGCAGGCAGATCTTTGTGAGTTCAAGGCCAGCCTGCTCTACAATGTGAGTTCCAGGACAGCTGGGGCTACAGGGAGACCCTGTCTCAAAAAGACCAAAAAAAAAGAGACAAGTTGTAATTTAGGAGCAGTGAATGTACCTACCACCCAGGTCTTGGTTTCTAAACACCATTTCTCACTAAAAGGTACTATAGTTTCTTAGAGATTTGGCTAATGCTAGGATTAGGACAGGACAGAGTCGGGATGAATCTGGAATTGCATATGTCAGAAAACATTTTTCTGAGACAGTGTCACTTGCAATTTGTGACTTTTAGTTATTAAAATAAATTCCATGTGATTTATTTTTAAAGAATATAGTAAAATAATTTCTAGAAGTAGATTTACTTGAAGTCTTGGGCCTTTCTCTTTTTGTTTTTATTTTTTTGTGTGTACATGTTTTGTCTGCATGTTACATAAGTGCATCCATGTTGTGCAATGTCTGCAGAGGCCAGAAGGAGTTGGATTCTCTAGAGCTGGAGTTCTGAATAGTGGTTAGTTGCCATGTGGGTGCTGGGAATCAAACTCAGGCCCCCTGGAAGAGCAGGCAGTGCTTTTAACTGCTCAGACCTCTCTCCTGCCCTTGAACTGATACCTTAGGAATGCATGTAGACTGAAAAGAAATGGTTCAGGTGTTAAGTGAGAGGAGATGAAGTTGGGATACTTTCCTTTAGAAAATAGCTAAAATTAGTCCTGAATTAAAGGTGTGAACTGCCACTCCTGGCCTTAGTTGTCCTAATTACATATTCCTATCCATAGTGTGATTGTATATTCTACATGTATATATATAACTTAAGAAATTTGTGGTGGCTTGCCCCTGCCACAGCACCTGAGCCCTCTGCCCTGACAGTTCTCACCCTGTGAGAGGAGCATGGATAATCTCTACAATACCTTAAACTGAAGATAAAAGTTGCTGACAGGATGATGTTTAGAAGGATGTTTGGGGTCTCTACTTTAGGTCCTGGCTCAGAATAACACAGAAACAAGTAGAAAAATACAAGGAAGCAGAATACTTCAGTTGTTTGCAAGCCTGTTGACTCCACAGTCTTCCTGTGCAGCCAAAGTAGCTAATATCATAGCAGAAGCCAAAAATTAATTTATACAAACTCAGTGTTGTAGATGGCAGATTGATTCTGCCACTGGTGCAGCTGTTAAATAGCAGACCAAGAAGTGTTTCCTCAGATGCACGGGCCTCGAGGAGACGTATGATAGCCACCGGGCAGAAGTGGAGTTGACCGAGCAAGTGGTGCACAGATTGTAACTGACCATTTAAGGTCACTGTGCAGTACAACAAATCCTGCCAGTGAGAAGCTCTTAAATGTCTTCTGTAGCATGCTGATGAACTATAGCAATGAGAATGGTAAACAAAACCGATAACTTCCTTTATCTATGGGGGATTTTAAAACAGTTTTCACTATAATACATGACAAATATTTGAAAAGTGAATGTGACACAAAATTAATAATTAACTCATATTAGCTTATAGTGCTTGAAAATTGCAAAATGGTCTAAGTTAACAAATGGAACTAGGTTTTGAAAGACTTCTCATGTTAATCAGAACCTAAAAGTGAACACGTGGTATAGTTTTAAGATTTTTTTGCTGTGAATATTTAAAAATAAGCTATTAAAATAGCTTCATATTTATGACTTTAAATACAAGGAGAAACTTTAAAATAAACTATTTTTAGAAGGAAATTTTTTTTTATTCTAGTTACTATGTTTTTTTTGAAAGAATAAAAATACTTTAATAAAACCTAGCTTTAGAAAAACAAAGTTCAAAGTAACTGTAGATAGCTTATTTTAGAAACTGAATTTTTTTTCTTTGTTTATTTTTTTGTATTTTTGAGACAGGGTCTCCCTTTAATCCCAGCTGGCCTGGAGCTCTCTATGTAGACCAGGCTGGCCTTGAACTCACAGAGATCCGCCTGCCTCTACCTCCCAAGTGCTAGGATTAAAAGCATGTGCCACCACGCCCAGCCAGAAACTGAATAGTTTTTTTTAAATAATTTGTTTTCTCTATAAGACATTTTTAGAACCTACCAAAAAATGGCATAACAATTTTCATATACCCTATTTGATTGTTAGTAAAATGAGCATAAATATTATGATATTTTCTTCATAATACTTTTAAGTTAAAAATATTTCTTATCTAGGTACAATGCTATTAATCAAATGCTCAGATTCTAGAATGTTCCTGGTATGTAACACAAAGAGGTCCTTCTGTGGTTTGCTTCATATGGGATTTTAAGTTTCAGCGTTTGCGTATTGAATGTGTAATAGTATTGTTTCACGTATTCTACAAATAGTTAGCTCCCAGCACATTTTCAAAGAAGTTGTTTGTGGCCATGAGGTCTTATTTCACTTTTGTGATTTTTTTTGTTTGTTTGTTTTTTGGTGTTTTTGAGACAGGGTCTCCCTGTAGCCCCAGTTGGCCTGGAACTCAGAGATCTGCCTGCCTCTGCCTTTGAGTGCTGGGATTAAAGGCGTACGCCACCATGCCTGTCTTTTTTTTTTTTCTCAACCTAACTTTTAGATCGTGTTATTTGAATTAAAAAAACTCATCTTTCTTCATTTCATCTCTTACTAGAGTGGGTATTAAAGATATCGCTGGCATCCATTTGCCTACAAATGTGAAATTTCAAAGTCCAGCTCATTCTTCTGTAGATACTGAAGAAGCAGTTGAACCATACACAACTGAAAAGATGAGCCGAATTTCTGGAGGATATTTGCCTTTGACAGAGTGCTTTGAAATTATGAAAGTAGATTTCAACAATCTTCAGGTAAAAAAAAAAGTTTAATTGTAACTTTTAATCATTCAATTTCATGAATTGTTTCAAGTAATACATAGAACAGTCTTTATGAATTTGCATGAGGTTCTACTTATGAAGTAAATGGTTAAGAGGTAATTAAAACTCGCTTTTGAAATTATTCTCATTAAGTACAAAGGAAAAAGTTTCCTTGGGAGTTTGTTGGGATGTATGGTGTTCCAGGAGTTCTACATGGATCTTAGGGTACACTTCACCATGTCACAGTGGAGTTAAAATAACGTGTGGTATTCATATAAAACTGTTGCTTACATCAACTAATTTCTGCCAGATTAGTATAAATGTGGGGGCAAATGTTTCCTGCTTTCTGTCTTGCTTCCTTTTCAAATTAATGGCTTTCCTTGAAATAAGCAATAACTTAAACCTCAAAGTTGTTAGGACACCATCTCCCTTCACCAAGGACTGGGGAATTCCTGAGACAGAATTTTTGGGTTTTTAGGATTTTCGAATGCTGGAGATTGATCTCAGTGCTTTGTACATGTTAGGCAAGCATCTGTACCACTGAGCTACACTTCCAGCCCAGACTTTCATTGTTAAAGCCAGAGCAGGCCTGAGTAGGGTTGAAAGGGTGTTCACCCAGTTTGTATATATATATCAGTGGGTGATAGGAAGATGTGTGTAAAGTGCCCAAAGAACCTGAGAACCATTTCATAGGATTCCTTTCTGAAGGTCTTAAAGAAAGGATCCCTTTCTGAAGGTCTTAAAGAAAGAATAAATGCCGGTGTACACATTTCAGATGAACCTTTTGTGGTGGTAGTATTTTAGCCTTAAATTTTCAAAATTTGATAAAAGCCTTTCCCCTCTTTTGTTTGTAGCTAGCTGCTTTGGGGAAGTGATTTGCAGCTAATTTAACAGTTTGGGATTTCTTACTGCCATTGAGTTGTCTTTTATAGCTTTAAGATCATTCCTTATCTGATACAGTGTTCTAGTAGGGAATAACAGGATTGTAGCTATTAAGTACCCTACAGCTGTTCTTTATTATTTTAATCATTTTTATTTAAATGTTAGTTTCATACAGACACACCTATAAAAATACTAGTTTTGAGAATGTCTGTCTGTTTAGCACTGTCAAGCAATACAGAAGAACAGAAATAAAAATCCTCTAGTATTATTCTTCTTCCCTTTTAAAATTTTGCCCTTCCTGGGGCTGGAGAGATGGCTTAGTGGTTAAGAGCGCTGACTGCTCTTGCAGAGGACCTGGGTTCTATTCCCAGCACCCACATGGCAGCTAAGAACCGTCTTTAACTCCAGTTCCAGGGGAATCCTATGCCCTCTTCTGACCTCCGTGGCATTGCATGACATGGGTGCACCAACCTACATGCAGACAGTACACTCAAACACATAAAAATAAATAAATAAAAAATTTAAAAAAAATTAACTTTTTCCCTTCCTTCCATCACTTGTTTGAAGTGCATCCTTCCAGCCTTGCATGTACAAATACACACTTTTTCAAAATAATCCTCATTGTTTTGCCATGTGCCTTTGTCAGCCCACAATATGTCATTAACATTTTTTCTTTACCAATAATGTATATCTGCCTTATTTCTAATAGTCGCATGGTGTTGCGATTCCCTAAGGGTCCTGGGCAGGACTGAATTTCAAAGATGGCAGTTGGTATTGGAACTGAGTCAAGTATACAATTTATAAAATCTTCTTTTTTTTTTTTTTTTTTTTTTTTTTTGAGACAGGGTCTCCCTGTAGTCCCAGCTGTCCTGGAATTCACTCTGTAGACCAGGCTGGCCTTGAACTCACAAAGATCTGCCTACTTCTGCCTCCCAAGTGCTAGGATTAAAGGTGTGCGCCACCACGCCCAGCTTAAAATCCTCTTTTTATAATTTTTTTCAGGAATTAAAAAATCTTGCAACTACGAAACCCCATCCTATTCGTGTTCCTGCCATTAAAGAAGGCATGCTAGACGCTATTGTGGTTTGGTTTGTTCTCCACCTTGATGACGAACACAGTTTATCCACAAGTCCTGATGAAGAAACCTGCTGGGAACAGGCTGTTTATCCAGTGCAGGCCCTTACAGGTAAGTCTGGTTTCATTTTATTTTTAAACCCAAACCAGCCTCTTTTCTCCAATTAAACAAAAACTGAGACTTGTGCTTTAACCTAAGTAATTGAGTCAGTGGCTAAAAAGAAAAAAAAAATTACTTTGGATATAAAGTTTTCAGCAAAAGAGGTTACTTGTTTCTCAATTTTAATTTTCTTTTTTTCAAAAGTGATTTAAGTAGCTAACATGTAGAGTTCAAAAGAGAGATTAAAGCTAGGCTTGGTGGTACATGCCTTTAATCCCAACACTTGAGAGGCAGAAGCAGAGGCAGGAGTATCTGTATGTAGCCAGAGATACATAGCGAGACCCTGTTTAAAACACAAACCCCAAAGCAGATAGTATTCCACTGAATACCTCTCAGATAAAACTGTCAGTCATTGAATGGCTTTAAGTGGTTTTTCTAATTATCAGAAGAGGTGTTGCTCTGTCATTCCAATTAATATATGAGCTGCTGAAACATGCAGTGCTCTGGTTTTTAATGAAAAGTTTTGTAAAAGTATTAAGTATAGGAGTTCTTTTAATATATTTTATTTATCGTTTTTTAAAATTTTATGTGTATGAGTAAGTATCGCCTGCATGTTTATAAGTGCACCCATGATGTGCAGTACCCATGGATGTCAGAAGAGGTTTTCTTAGCTCTCTGTCTTATGCAGCCCATGCCCACCCACCTGCCCAGAGACAGTACTGTGCACAGCACGGGACCTCCAACATAACCAGCAATTAGGAAAATGCCTCCCACACATGTCCCAGGCCAGTCTCATGGAGGAAATTTCTCCATTGAGGTTCCCTTCCTTCCCCCCACAAACTCTAGTCTGTGTCAAGTTGACAAACTACAACAAATAATATATAAATATCTAAAAATAAAAATTATATATTCATATAAGACCCATGAACTTCTCTGGGAAAAATATTAAAGATATTTTTCTGTAGGAAAATGTTTGTGGTTGATGGGTTTCCGTAAGCTTTTAGCAATTGAAGTATATGGACATGCTCTACCCATTGAAAACAAGAAGTACATTTTCTGTTCAGTTTCCCTTTTTTTTGGGTGGGGGAGTCTTTTTGAGGCAGGGTCTCCTTGTAGCCCCAACTGGCCTGGAGCTCAGAGTTCTTCCTACCTCTGCCTCCCAAGTGCTGGGATTAAAGGTGTGTGCCACCACATGTGGTTGGATTTATTTATTTTTTATGTGTGAGTGTTTTGTCTGCATGTATGTAAGTGCACATGTGCATGCAAACCTGAGGAGGCCAAATGAGGGTGTTTGAACTGGAATAGAGTTACAGATGGTTGTGAGCCGCCATGTGGGTGCTGGGAACTGAACCTGAGTCCTCTGTAAGAACAGCCAGTGCTCTTAATAGCTGAGCCATCTCTCTAGCCCCAACTTTTTATTTTATTTTTATTAGTGTGTGTGTGTGTGTGTGTGTGTGTGTGTGTGTGTGTGTGTTAGGTGATGGGGGCTGAGGGGAGTGAACATGCCACCATGGCATACATTTGTTTAGAGGACAGCTTTGTGGAGCTGGTTCTATCCTTCCACCTGGGTTCCAGGATTGAATTCAGGTAGATAGGACAGGTAAGGGCCTGTTCCTGTTGAGCCATCTTCCCAGGGCTATGACCTGAGTTTGAGATGGGGTTTTAGTGTTGCACAGGCTGATCTTGAACTCATGGGGTCAAGTGATCTTTCTGCTTCAGCCTCCTAGCCAGCTAGTAGAGGTGGGCATCACCATGCCCAGGAATAGTTTTTTTTTTTTTTTGTCTTTTTGAGACAGGGTCTCCCAGTAGCCCCAGCTGTCCTGGAACTCACTCTGTAGACCAGTCTGGCCTTGAACTCACAAAGATCCGACTGCCTCTGCCTCTGCCTCCCAAGTGCTAGGATTAAAGGTGTGTGCCACCATGCCCGGCACGCATAGATTTTTTTTAACTGGCTCTAGAGCCGATGAGGAGTGATAGTTATATTGACTTTTTAAAGCTTGACCACATGTGAAAACTCACAGAAAGGAGCATGATATAGTCCTTAGTGCAGGAATTAGCCTTCCCATATACTATGAAATTTCTAAACATTTACAATTCCAAATACTGTACTTGGGAGGCAGAAACAGGCAGCTCACTGTGAGTTCAAGGCCAGCCTGGTCTACATAGGGAGTTGTAGGCCAGCAGGGGCTACAGGGAGACCTGTCTCAAAAAGGACCAAAAAACCCCCAAAACAAAACAACAAAAAAATGAAATACTAATACTTAAGAAATATTACAAGTATGATTTTGTCTTGTTCTTTTGGAAATTACTTTTAGAGATTAACAGGATGTCTGTTTAAATTAAAACGAGACTTGGTATTAATCCCTCAGTTTCCTCTCTCTTTGCCTATAGGCAAAGCCCTTTTCCCATCCCCCATAACCTACCTCCTCAGTTTGACATGTGTGTTGAATGCAGTAAAAAGAATACTGGGACTGGAGAGATGGCTCAGTGGTTAAGAGCGCCAACTGCTCTTGCAGAGGACCTGGGTTCAATCCCCAGCACCCACGTGGCGGCTGAGAACCATCTTTAACTCCAGTTTCAGGGGAATCCGATGCCCTCTTCTGACCTCCGCGGCATTGCAGGACACAGGTGCACAGACCTACATGCAGACAGTATTCATACACATTAATAAATAAAAAAAGAATAATACCACCAAAATACGAAGGTGGATGTGATGACCGCCTCCCCCCCCAAAAAAAAAAAACAGTCTTTAATTTTAGCACTCGGATCCAGGCCAGCCTGGTTTACAGAGTGAGTTCCAGGCCACCTGGGGCTATAGGGAGACCCTGTCTCAAAAAGACCAAAAAAAGGAGTTCAGAATCTGTGTCAGGTACATAGTAAGTTTGAGGCCAGCCTGAGCTATATCAGAACCTGTTTCAAAAACTATCCAAACAATAAAAAAACAGTATTTTAAGTTTTAGGATCCATTGGTTGAGTATGGAGCTTGTCAGTCTCCATTATACTGCACGTCGATTGACTTTTTTTTGTTAGTTTTTTTTGTATGTAAACTGCAGAGATTTCCTGGTTTTTGCATATTAAATGAATAGATGTAACTTGGAGTGACTTTAAGACTAGGGGATTACATGGGAGATGGAGGTGTTTATGTGATCCTCAGGCTTAAAGTATTCCATATTAATCAGTTATTTTTTTTCTTTCTTACTAATGAAGATTACTGCATAAAGCCTGGGGACCATGTGACAATGGAAGCGTCTTGTCAAGATTGTTACTTAAGAATCCAGAATATCAATGTCTTGCGTTTGGAACATGAAATGGAAGTTATAAAAAATTTTACCAAGAATAAAGACTTGATGTCTTTGGGAAATGAGGCTGAACTCTGTAGTGCTCTGGCTAACCTTCAGACCAGCAAGTCAGATGCTGTAGAGCACACCTGTGTGTTAGAGTCCACGGAAATTGCTTTGCTCAATAACATCCCATATCATGAAGGCTTTAAGATGGCAATGAGGAAAGTGTTGTCTTCACTGGCCCCAGAGAAGCTGTGCCAGGCCGAGGATACTCATTCTCAGGACAATGAGATGAGCTCCGGCAGTCAACAGAGTAATACCCGATTGAGTGCCCCTGACCCTTTCTATGTGTTGGATGTATCCGAAGGCTTCTCTATTTTGCCTATAATTGCTGGAACACTTGGCAAGGTTAAGTCATATAGTTCTGTTGAGAAAGACCAGCATCGTATTGCTTTGGACCTCATATCTGAAGCCAATCACTTTTCTAAGGAAACACTTGAGTTTTGGCTGAGACATGTGGAGGATGAAGCTGCTGTGTTGCAAAGGCCCAAATCAGACAGGTTGTGGAGCATAATTATATTAGATGTCATTGAGCCGTCTGGGCTTATTCAGCAAGAAATAATGGAAAAAGCTGCCATATCCAGGTAAAAAAAAATGCAAATTTGAATGGGGGGGGTTGAGTTCAGAATTCATGTATTAGTTTATTTTTTCTGGCAATCTTTTGGGTGATTGGGTAAGTTGATTATCTTATGGTCTGAGTTTTTTCTGATGAGGTAACTCTAGAGGACCTCCAGGTTTGGGGATGGGGATTGGTTGCTAGAGGAATCATGTGGCTAAAGAGAACTTTCAGCCCTTGAAGTTGGGTTAATCGCCAATGATGGATGACTTAAATCAGTTACATCAGTCATATAATATCAGCATAAAAACTCTGAATTGAGAGGTTTACAGACTTCCCAAAGGGTGTGAACATATCAAAATGCTGGAAGAATAGTGGTGCCGGGACTGCAGGGGAGCTCATGTACCCCTCTCCCAGGTAAAACGTTCTTTTTCTTCCTCTTATCCATCTCTTGATATGATACTTAAGCTAGCTGTGCAGGGACAACTTCTCACATAGCAAGCAGTTCTCCATAGACATCAACTGGGTGTTTGTTAATTCACTTCAGTTCTGATGCTGCCCATCTAAAGGTAGAATCAGCCCCACAGGACAGCATCCAACTTCAAAGTCAGATGTGTATAGTAGGTTGTCTGAACCACCAGATACAAATTGGAGGTCCCCTTAGTTTATAAAACCATCTTCTGACTTGGTTAA
This sequence comes from Rhizomys pruinosus, assembly GCA_009823505.1. NCBI lineage: Eukaryota > Metazoa > Chordata > Mammalia > Rodentia > Spalacidae > Rhizomys > Rhizomys pruinosus. The sequence continues at coordinate 2,591,141 of VZQC01010528.1, forward strand.
ATTTGGTAGAGTAGGTCTCAGGACTCAGAAAAATACCTGGCTAAAATTATCCTATGTATTATAAAGAATATTACACAGGATGCAAGTAGAGAGTGGCATAGAGCAAGGAACATGGGAAGGCGTGCAGGGCTTCTATGCCCGCTCTGAACAAACTGTCCTCAGGAACCTCCACATACTGAGCTGCGCAGAAGGTTTCAACCATGTCCTTTTGGTTTTTTATGAGGCTCATTATGTGCATAGGCATTACTGACTATATTGGTGATCACTTTGGACTGGTTTGGAGGCAGGTCAGGAAATAAGACTCAAGGCCCAACTCTAGTCATTATTTGTTCTTCGAGAACAGTCCCAATCCCTAGACTCTAGGAGTTCCTAGACCTAGTCATGTCATTAGCATTGAAAAGACACTCTTCCTATTCCTTTGACTCTGGGTCCCAGCACTAGGGGGCAGAGGCAGGTGGATCTCTGTGAGTTCAAGGATAGCCTGGTTTACATAGTGAGTTCTAGGTCAGCTTAGATTACAGGGATTCCCTGTCTCAAAAAAGACCCCCCCCCCCAAAAAAGGGGAAAAACCTTAATAGATACATGCTAAATACTAAGGTAAAATGAAGCTTATGAGTTGGCTGTGTGGTTCAGTGATTGTTGAGACCTTGTTCTAGTATCTCTAGCCCTACAAAGGGGAAAAATAATGATACCAACTGTATGAAACACTTGCACACTTGTAGGAAACACTTGTATGAAGCCGCAGCAACAAAGCACCTCTCGCTCGTTCTTCTCAAAGCGGTTTATTATTCAGGCAGGCAGGTCTTGTCAGAACGGTTTATTTAAGCACATCTTTTCTCCTTCTCCAAGCTTTTCCCTCTAAGCCTTCTCCTTCCTCAGGCAAGCAAGCTTCTCTCTCAGACTAGAAAGGAGAGAGAGAGTGTGTGTCCCTCTATCTAGAAAGTCCCTCTATTTATCCACCTTCCCAGCCCAGGTTGCGTGGCTGGTCTATTGGTATCATCTGGCCTGATCTTGTATACAGGGTGCACCTGCACAGCTCAAACGGTGAGCGTGGCTTTACTTTGAGGTAGGAGGGAATCAGGTGTTAGTCATAAGACTCAGGTGTTAGTCATAA
>VZQC01010528.1:2592587-2658567 GCA_009823505.1 Rhizomys pruinosus
ACACACACACACACACACACACACACAAGAATTGATGATTGACACAGAGACAGCAAGCTAAATGAGCTTTGTGGGACAAGCTCACAAGGACTTGGCATATTTCAGTAGGCTTGGAAAGGTTTTGGGGTTGTGGGGTTGTTTTTCTTTTTTTTTTTTTTTTTTTTTTTTTTTTTTTTTTTTTTGTCTTTTTGAGACAGGGTCTCCCTTTAGTCCCAGCTGTCCTGGAGCTTGCTATACAGACTAGGTTGGCCTTGAACTCACTGTGATCTGCCTGCCTCTGCCTCATGAGTTCTGGAATTAAAGGTGATATTCTTTTTCTATCAGTTTTGTTAGCCTTCTAGGGAAAGTCTGGTAGTCATCCTCAATTAGTGAAATTACACATTTTAGCACAGTTACAGAGCCCTCAACAAAACCTGTTCTGTGCCTTTATCAGACTGACAAAAAACTTTATATTTTACAAAATCACTGAAATTCAAACCAGTCAGGCTCAATAGTGAACATTCATGGAGTAAAAATTTTTGAACCCTGGACTGGAGAGATGGCTCAGCATTTATGAGCACTGGCTGCTCTTGCAGAAGACCCAGGTTTGGTTCCCAGCACCTACATAGCAGCTAACAACTGTGTGTAACTGCAGTTCCAGGAATCCATCACCCTTTTCTGACCTCTGTGGGCATTGCATGATAGGTGCACACTTACATATATGCAGGCAGTATACACTTACATGCAGGCAGTATACACTTACACACATGCAGGCAGTATACATTTACACACATGCAGGCAGTATACACTTACACACATGCAGTCAGTATATCCTCATACATTATGATATAAAAAAAAACCTGAACAAATAAAGCCATCTGCTAGTCAAGGTCTATTAAATGAAAACCATATCTGATTTTCCTTAAGATTACAAAGGTCTTGGGGCTGGAGAGCTGTTAGGAGTACACTGACTGCGCCTGCAGAGGACCCAGGTTCAATTCCCAGCACCTACATGGTAGCTAACAACTGTCTATAACTCCAGTTCCAGGGGGTCTGATACCTTCTTCTGACCTCCATTGCATGACACATGTGCACTTACACACATGCAGGCAACACACGTATATGCATGAAATAAAAAATAATAAAATATTTTAAAAAATTAAAAAAATTTAATTAAAATTAAAAATTACAAAGGTCTCTGAAGGGAAAGACTTGTCACAGAGCATTATATTGATTGACCACCAGTCCTTTCCTGCCCACATAGACTTTTCCCTATATCCAAAATGAAATTATGATTTGTAGAAAATTTAACACTGATGTAAAATTTCTTCTGCTCATGCTTTATTTTTTTAATTTTTAGCTTTTATTATTAGCTCGCAAAGAAATAGATTTTCCTACTTATTTTATTTGGTTGTTTTTTCTCCCCTTATCTGCTTCCCCTTCATCCCCTGAGTTCTCTCCATTGTGCCCTTTCTCTCTGTTGTCTTTCTACACCTTCCCTTAGAAAGACCTTTTTTTTTTTTTATTCCAGTCACGTGAGCCCCTTTCTGGTTTTCTGGCCTTTAGCCATGTTTTCTTCTACCTGGATGTGCATATTTAACAGAGGCTAGGATCTGCATATGAGAGAGAACATGCGGTACTTGTCTGCCTCGCTTGCATTACCTCACTTAAAATAATGGTTTCTGGTCCCATCTACTTTCTTACAAGTATCGGGTTTTCATTCTCCGGTCATCTTGGTGATGGACATCTAAGTTGATTCCATTTCCTTTGCTAATGTGAAAAGAGCGATAGTAAACATGGACGTGCAAGGGTTTCTGTCATGTTATGGCTTCTCCAGTCTTGGTTCTAATCAAGGGCCCTGCACTGAATTAGCTAGTTGGCATGTCTTGTCATTATTAATTTAGTTGTTATTTGGGCTTTACATGTTCTTTAAATGATGAAGAAACTGGATAGGTTTTGTAAAAGCCTGGAGAATTAATAATTTAAAGGTAATTTAAGAGCAGAAGTGTCAAAGTGGTTTTTAGAAATGGAATGTTTTATAGTTTGTGTAGGGTTATTTTGTATGTATTCAATTGCTTGGATTTTCATGTATTCAGTGTGCTTGTACATGTGCACATGTTTGCATGTATGTAGGCATATGTGTATGGGTAGGCATGCATATACATGTGAGCAGGCACATGGAGGCCAGAGCTTGATATTGTCTTCCTCAATTGCTCATAATTTTGTTTTTGAGGCAAGGTGTCTCACTGAACCTCATGAACTTGCCCTGAGAGTCCCATCTCTGCCTGCTGAGCAAGTGCTAGGACTATAGATGGGCTGTCACTTTTATGCGGGTGCTGGGGATCTAAACTTTGGTCCTCACACTTAAAATTCAAATTGAACCATCTCTCCACCTTAATGATCTATTAGAGAAACTACATAGCTTAAAATTTAAAAATTTATACAAAGTATTGTTTAAATATTTACAAATTGTTCAGATGCCTAGTCTGTATTGTAATAATTTCTTTATGTGAGTGTTTTGTCTTGCATATATGTGCATCCATGTCATACCTTTTTTTTTTTTTTTTTGAGACAGGGTCTCCCTTTAGTCCCAGCTGGCCTGGAGACCAGGCTGGCCTTGAAATCACAAAGATCCATCTGCCTCTGCCTCCCAAGTGCTAGGATTAAAGGCGTGTGCCACCACGCCTGGCATNCATAAATTTAAAAAAATTTTTTTTAATTAAAAAAATAAGATTGCCTATTCTGGATATTTAAACAAAGGAAATCATAAAACATGTAGCCTTTTGTACCTGCAATCTTTCATTTAGTATGTTTTCTCCTTTTGTTTTTTGGTCTTTTATTTAAATTTTATTTATTTTTTATGTGTATGAATGTACTGTCTGCATGTAGGTCTGTGCACCGGTGTCGTGCAACACTGCGGAGGTCAGAAGAGGGTGTCGGATTCCCCTGGAACTGGAGTTCTCCTGGAATTGGAGTTACAGACGGCTCTCAGCTGCCATGTGGGTGCTGGGGATCGAACCCAGGTCCTCTGCAAGAGCAGTCGGTGGTCTCAACCACTACGCCATCTCTCCAGTCCCTTTTTTGGTCTTTTTGAGACAGGATCTTTCTGTAGCCCCAGCTGGCCTGGAACTCACTCTGTAGACCAGGCTGGCCTTGAACTCACAAAGATCCGCCTGCCTCTGCCTCCGAGTGCTAGGATTAAAGGCACACCCGGCCTTACTTGATTTTAAAGTAGCTTTATCTAGCTCTGCTTCATTTTTGGCTCTGGTGTGAGAAGAAAGACTTCATGGTAGTTTAAGAACTTTTAACTCACAGGAACTGATTTTGCCTCCCAAATCCCAGCTATAGGAACACCTGATTATAAATTAACCCACACTCAGGGACTGACCCAGAAAGTATGGTTTCCTATCAGGAATGCATTTTCTGTTCATAATTCTTTGTTCAGGTGTAGTATCCTTAAGATAGACAAGATACCAGCAGGGCATGGTGGCGCATGCCTTTAATCCTAGCACTGGGAGGCAGAGGCAGACGGATCTTTGTGAGTTCAAGGCCAACCTGGTCTACAGAGCGAGTTCCAGGACAGCTGGGGCTACAGGGAGACCCTGTCTCGAAAAGACCAAAAAAGGGGGAAAAAAATATAGACAAGATACCTTTATACACACCCCCACACACACCCACACACCCACACACCCTGGAACTTGCTATGTAGACCAGGCTGGCCTTGAATTCATAGAGATCCCCTGCCTCTGCCTCCCAAGATCTGGGATTAAAGTTAAAGAACAAAGAACGTGCCTTATACTTTACACCTAGACTTAGAAGTCTGGATTCATATATGTGGGTAATATTTTACCACCTTTACTTTGTCATTCTTTCCCTGAAGCCTAGAGTGCCTTCTAGGTATCACACCCTTTTTTAATCCCTAATACTTATCTAATTACTATGCAGTTTCCAAATCAGAACATTTGCTTAGACTTAGTACTGTTACCTGATTGACACATCTTACCCCTACTCCAACTACTTGCCACAGTGTCCTTCATAATTTATTTCTTTGGATTCCTTTATTCTAATTGTTCCTCAGACTTTATGACATGAACAGTTTTGAAGAGTTCAGGCTATTTATTCTGTACCATTCCTCATGTTTTCTTAGGATTAGATCCCTACTATTCCATTTTAGAGAAAAATGAATTCCACAGAAAGCTGTTGCTGTATCCCATTATTATTGATAATTTCGATCTCTTGTTTTAAGTTGTATTACCAGGTTTCTCCACAGAGAAACTCTTATTCATTACTCTTTGGTAATGAATAAGCCATTTGTGTTATTTTGGGACCACCCTTTTCCCTAAACTTTCACCTTATCTAAAATGGTTAGGCTCAGAAGTGCTTCAGATGGCTTTGGATTTTGAAGTAGCTGCATACAGATAATGGGATATCTTGGGGAGGAAGCTTAAGTTCACACATGAAAATCACGTTTCATAAGCACCTTGTTTTGACTGCAGCTCATCCATGAAGTCAGATGCTGAATTTCCTACATAGTGCTTAGAAAAGCATTAGATTTTGGAGTACAGATCCTCACGCAGGGGTGGTTAACCTTCCTTGTCAAACCCCACTGGCGTTCATTGCCTGTAAGGAAGGACTGAAATCAATCCATCTGATTGCTTATTTTTCCCTTCATAGGTTAGCAGGCCCTCTCAAGTTTGATTTCTTGAGAAATTATTTCCAGTGGTTTAAATTTTGAAGGACCATCCAGTAAAATAGCCAAGTCCATTGGACTTGATACCTGTAGCTCGCAAATTTATGATGCTTATTTGTGAATATAAAATGTAGGGAATTAAAAGGCTTTAAAAACTATTTACCCTTCCTTAGGTGTTTACTGCAGTCTGGAGGCAAGATCTTTCCCCAGTATGTGCTGATGCTTGGGATGCTGGTGGAGTCCCAGACACTGGTAGAGGAGAGTGCTGTTCAAGGAACAGAGCATACTCTTGGGTTAAATATAGCCCCTTTTATTAACCAGTTTCAGGTAAGTGTTTTCTCTAGAGAAGTTATTCAACCAGAATGTTGCTCCCTGCAGTCTACTTTGTTTCTCTTTTTAGTTTTACTTAGTCACAGGTTCCAGATTAGAATAACAGTCAGTTTCCTAGCATAAAGGAACATATTACTGATGAAAATCAACCTTAGGGAGTTAGTGTAATCAAGGAACTTTGTCATGAATTCTGACTAAAATTTATAGCTATTCCTCCAAATCATTGTTACAGATAGAAAGTAGAGCACTAAGTTTTAGACTTGGGAAAAGGGTTGTCCTTGTCTGACAGAGAAGCATCCAGAATATCTGTGTCCTAAACTTGCACTGTGGGCCTCCTCTGGCCGGCAGTCTGTCCACACCCTATGGAGGGTAAGTGTGGCGGAACCACTCCAGGAGCACATCAGGGGGTGAGACTCAAAGCTTTATTTTCCGATGCTGCTTATATAGAGAGCATCAAGGTACAACCAGTCACTGTGAAGGTCAGGCTGATCACGCACTCACATAACTCTAGGTCTCTGCATGGCAGTCAGCGCTCATCATGAGCCTGGAGGCAGGGGAGCCAATCAGTGCGGGGCCGGCATGAAGCTGGTACCAGGAAATGTGCCATGTTGGTGGCACAGCAAAAAATTCGGCAGTGTGGCCTTCTAATTGGGCCCAGGAATGGCCTATATGTCTCCCTTTTTTCTTTACTTAAGGTAGCTCAGAAGGGAGGAAGTGGAACCCATCCGTAATACATTGTGTGCTGGAACAAGGCAAGGTGCCTCAACCCTCAAGTTGTGTCAGGGCCAGGTGGGTCCAGACAGGGGCGTGATGGAGAACGTGTTCATGAATGATATCAGCCAGCATTGCTATTTCCTGCTGCTTCGAACTCATCCTGGACCAGTGTGACCTGACACAAGTCAGCAGGATCAGGATGACAACTATCATGGCTACCCAGAACAGAATTTTAAAGGGGTTGCTAAAGCAAGATCCTATGGAGTTTAGATGTTCTGTAAATCCTTGCATCAGGGAGGTTAATATCTACAGCAATATTTTTTTTTTAATTTTTTTTTATTTTTAAGGGATTCTACAATATAATGACACAGTTGTTTGCAGATAACATTGATGTTACTCAGTATGTCATACAATTAGGTAATTGGCGCATTTTGCAAGTATCTATGTCCAAATTTTGAATGACCCAAGGTTCCCATTGTCCAGTTGGAGAAGCTTGTATGCACAGGCATGTTGATCAATCAGGAGTCCAGACTATATTCCTGTAGTCTCAAGATTCACCCCTATCTCTCCACAGCCCTTACAATCTACCACGCCTCCTCTTCCGCAGTTTGTTCCCTGGGCTTTGGGAAAGGGGCACAAGTGGGTGAGAAGAAAACAGTCTAATTTCTTTGGAGTTGTCATTTTGGACTCCAGTCTGTTCAGGTTGTTTCCCTTCATGGATTGACAGCTTTCCCAGTGATACCCTTTTTAGTCATACTAACAAAGCACAAGCTATTGGATGTACAGGCATTTAAGCAGTACCAATTATTATGTCAAGCTAAGCTGTGAGCATAGACACAGATGCTTGGATGGTATGCTAATCCGCAAACTGTGGTTTCTCTATAAAGGGTGACAAGTTCTTATTGTGGCTTATAACATCTCCTAACCACTAGAGGACATAAGCTTGTGGCATCCGCTGTGAGTTATTCCTCCAAGGAGAGAGCTAATAGCCAAATAGATTTGGGATATATATAGACACTTGGCTGCCACTGTTGCACAGTATCTCCAGGCTGTTGAGGTGTAGCTGATATTGACGGAGGAGTCTTGCTTGTCTCAGGGAGACCAATATTTTGCTGTATTGCTTTAGTGGCCTTTGGTAACGCTCTCTAGCATTTCAGAGGCCAGTTGTACGCTAGCAAGTGACGTCTCATAACATTTTTCATGCTCACACCAGGTCTTCGACAACAGGGACTTACTGCCTTTCTCCTTGCATATATCCCACTTATAGGCAAAAGGCCTTTATAATTTGGGGGGGGGCGGGTTTGAATCCCCTAGCCAACATCTCCTAGGCAGAATAATTCATTGCTGATGTCAGAGCTTTCCTGTAGTAATATATTTTGCTTAATTACACAACTTATAAACACTTTACTATTGAATTTGGCTCTAGATAGAGAAATATCCTTTCACAGTTCCTATGCCTATCAATCAATTAATACGTTATGCCTGTTTTATAGGAAATTACCACTGTAACAATTGGCTCTAGTTTACAGTTAGGGAGTGGTTTCATTACCATCATGTTTTTCTTTTTCCTATAAAGGGGAGAGGTAGGAAGGTTTCTCAGCATCTGGAAGGTAAACTTCATTAGGGCCCATTATAAACAGTCAACCCCAATATTATTCAGAGAGATGCTCAGTGTCCGTGACTCAGGCAGTCTGAGGTTCCTCATTCCTTAATGTTCAGATGGGTCAACCTCTCTGCTGGCATTCCCCAGTTCATCCTGCACAGCCATAAGTTGTATGTTTTCAGGCATTTAGATTGGTGATTTTTACCTGTGGGAACATAAAATTCTCCTCCCATTGTTAGTTTCAAGATCAGAAAAATTGAAAATTTATCAATAGGATTGGAACACAGAGTTTTCCATTTGTATCCCAGAAAGGATAGTACCCCACCTCCCACCTCCCTCTTTTTTTTTAAGTTTTTATGTTTTGACCTATAGATGCCTAAGTTGTATTACACATACCCATAAACAGGAGCCAAGGCATAAGCTTTCATTAAATTTACCCAAACTGTTTCTCATTGACTGTATGCTACTTATTTGGGAAGGAAATTTAAGCTTAGTTCCTTTAAATTGTCCTACAAGTAAAAGAAAGTGTTATAATGTGATGTTGTGTTATTCAGAAAAAAATATATAGGCCATTTGTATACCTTAACCCAATACAAATTGTAAATAAAACCAATTAACATTTTATATTCCCAATTAGTTCGTTGAGACTAAATGAACCATCTTTGTATCCCATGTGCCCCAGATATACTCAGACAAATTATGTGAAGCATTTAACATAGCAATAGCCAATTCAAAGGAGTGGTTTTGGACCCTATGGGGGTGACACAGATGTGACAACATCTGACTTCACGGGGCAGCCCATTATGTGCAACATGGATTCTACAATGGTTGCAAGTCTGTCCAGTTGAGTCTGTAGGTTGGCAGTGTCCAATCTGACATGTTAGAGGGAAGTGGCAGCCGTAGTGAATCCTTCTGATGTTACTAATGACAAGTTGTTAAGTGTCTCTGCTTGGGCCACCTGGTTAGACTATGATCCCGGCGGTTACAGCCAAGCTAATCAGTGAAATCAGGGAGAGGACCAACCACAGGTCGCCAACGATGACCAGTTCTACTACTGTCTGGCTTGGTGTAGGAGACCTGTAAACAGGAGTCCTGTGTCTGATTGGTAATCGTCAGTCATTTTGACCGGAACCTGGATGAATGGCGGTGTTCCTAGGAAAAAGACATATTATCTTTCTCGAAGGGTGGGGTTAGCCAGGCAGTTGGTGATATTTATGGGCTTTGTACAGTTGAGGGGTTTGTCCATTATGAGGAAAGTGAACCCTGGAGGCAAACAAATGGAAAAAGGGGGAGGGGTGAGTATGGCATTGCTGGCCCAGTGCAGGAGGGACTGAGGGCGAATCACCTCATTTTCAAAATTGTAAGATAAAGGGAGGGTTGAGGTGTTTAGGGCAAGGAAAAGGGATCTCCAAGCTACACCACTGGGACCCCAAGCTGAGGAGAAGGTACTGGTTGTTAGGGCCTCTATCTAAGTGGTTTGAGGGTAGGCCCTGGTGGGCTGTCCATACCAGGACCAAAAGGTGACTTTAGGCGTTCGTAGTGGTGGGACAGCATAGTAAACCGATCCAGTGGAGCCAAGAGTCACCGTCGCCCAGTAGGCTTTGGTAGAATGACAGTGCCACCAGCCACTATACGAGGTGCCACTGGGTGCTGGGTTGGTTTCCCAGCAGGTGGGGACCCGTGGGGGCTGTTGCTTCTTGGGGCCAAGAGGTGTTGGTTGGGGATTCAGGAGGTCATATGAACAGGTTCCTTCCAATTGGCATGAAAGACCTGTTGTGCACCCAGCGAGGGGCAGAGGTTCAGTGGGTCAGCAGTATAGTGAGGTGACTTCCACCAGCACACAGCAGTTGCTTGTAGGTCTATGTGTAGATTGGATAAGGAAAAATTAGCTGTATGCTCTCGAGGTGGGCATTTACTAGTAAGGGAGTAAAGAGACTGATTGCATGAGGTGGGCTTGGGGGCCGTGTTCCAAGCATACCGTCTGAGGGTTACAGGGTTGGGTATAAAAGCCCAGAAAATGTAGGATTCAGTTCAGTTGTGGTGCAAGGGACAGGGATGCCATCCACAAAAGGACTGCTTTGATACTTACCTTCCGTGCGACACTTACCTGAATATGTTCTATTTTCTTCTTTTCTTGTTTAATGTTAGTCTTTGGAGCAGTTTCTGTGTCCACCATAACTTCCTTCCTTGACTTTGAGGGGACGACATGCCCTAAATAGCAGCAAGAGGTGTCACCTGGCCTGGCCAGGGTGGCTCCTCCAGTTGCATCCTTCCCAGGATTGGCCATTATCCTGAGAAGGACATAGAACTATCATTCTCCACAATATCAGGATACCTCAGGAGTATCATTGCCTCTGCTGGGATCATGGAACTGTACTGCCCTGGCAGGGACCCAGATGTGGGAGAGCAATCTCGTGGAAACACACATGCAAAGCCCTTTCCCATTGTGAGGAGAGCATCTGGTCCTCTCCAAATGCCGGACAGAGGGTCTTTCCACCTGACCAGTACAGGTGGCAAGTATTGTGTCTTCCCCCCAGTGCTGTAGAAGAGCAGGCCTGGGGGTTTCCAGTTTAGTGGTCATGGTGTGATTCAGCATATTCAGTGTAAAAAGAGCCAATGACAGTTGTATCTTGAGGGGGGTATTGGGTAGTTATTTTTTGTAACTGTTGTTTTAGTGTGCGATGTGCTCTTTCAATGACCCCCACCCTTGGGGATTACATGGGATGCCAGTGACATGATGGATATTCCAGATTTTGTAGAATTGGGAAAAGGCCTGGCTGGTAAAAGCAGGGCCATTGTCTCTTTTGAGTTGTGCTGGCTTGCCCGTGACTGCAAAGCACTGTAAAATGTGATTTTTAAGATTCTTAGACATTTCTCCAGTATGTGCTGTGGCCCCGAGGAGCTTAGAGTAAGTGTCAACAGTGGCAAACATATTTCTGTTGCCCAAAGCGGAAGTAATCAGTGATATCAGTCTGCCAGATAATATTGGACTTGACCCCTGCCAGTTGGAGGCTGGGGCTTGATATAAAAGACTGGCAGTGACCCACCCACCCCGGCCACAACGGAGGGATTTCAGCCTTTCTTAAAATAGTTTTTATTTTTTTTTATTTTTTTTTAATTAATTTTATTTATTTCTGTATGTGTATGAATGTACTGTCTGCATGCAAGTCTGTGCACCCGTGTCGTGCAACGCCGTGGAGTTCAGAAGACGGTCTCGGATTCCCCTGGAACTGGAGTTCTCCTGGAATTGGAGCTTCAGACGGTTCTCAGCCGCCATGTGGGTGCTGGGGATCGAACCCGGGTCCTCTGTAAGAGCGGTCGGCGCTCTTAACCACTAGGCCATCTCTCCAGCCCTCTTAAAATAGTTTTATCAGGCCCTGTATCTAGCAGACATTTAAATCTTTTTCCACTGAAAGACATTGCCAATTTGGGGTGGATACCCTCTTCTAAAGGAATGGTCAGTGGACTGCAGCTGCGGCAGCCAGTCGTGGGCAAGCTTTTGGCCTTCTTGCAATGATGAGGCTGGGGGTCTCCTCTCAATTAGTTTAAAGGCTTGCTGTCCACATCTTACTTGGACCTGCAGTCCCTTTTCCAGGGGAACCCCTACCTGCAACACAGGCATTTGGATGGTGGTGGTTTAGAGGCCTTTGACTTAGGGACTGAAGGAACCTTGGGGTGTTCTTTATCCCAGTGCCCTTCATGGTGGCACTTAAAGCAGGTCTTTCTTTTGCCAGTGCTAATGTTCACAGCTGCCATGGCCTGCAAAAGAGTGGTCACTTGGACCTGTGTGGTGTGGGTAGGAGTCCTAATATCCTGTGTGGCCAAAAGCCAATATCCTGCCTCTGCATTTTTTTTTTTTTTGGTCTTTTCGAGTTAGGGTCTCCCTGTAGCCCCAGCTGTCCTGGAACTCACTCTGTAGACCAGGCTGGCCTTGAACTCACAAAGATCCGCCTGCCTCTGCCTCCTGAGTGCTAGGATTAAAGGTGTGCGCCACCATGCCCGGCTGCCCCTGCATTTTGTAGCCAGCACAGGTGAGTTTACTTTCCTTAGTCATCCCCTCCCATACTACTAAAGAGCTCATCATGTGCATTGGGGTCAGCTATACACCCTGACAGCATTGGATACCCAATCCACAAACTCGGCAAAGGACTTGGTGGGTCTCTGTTTCATCTGAGTTATGGGGGTGGCTCTGTTTTTCCTATGAGCAACACCATGGCCCCATGCTCTTAGAGCACAGAAGTGGACCTGGTCAAAAAACTCCAGTGGACCCTGGGCTTGATTGGCCAGACTTCCTTACATGGGTCCGTCACTAAGAAGACAGTCTATGGAGATGGGAACATTAGTGATTGCCACAGGCCCGTGCATCCTCATAGAGGGCAGCCCACTGTAAATAGAGTGGTCCTGGCAAGGTGGATCTGGCAATGGCTTTCCAGTCGGTGGGCATATTAAGCCATACCGAGAGGTCATGGAGTACACCCCTTGTCCAATGGGCATTAACTCCATCCTCTTTGATAGCTTTCCATAACTCTGACAGTAATTGAAAGGTGTGTGGGTACCAAGGCAGAGGGCGCTGTGGAGTTGGGACTAGGTGTATGGGAAAGGTGTGGACCGGCGATGAGAATGAGGGTGCAGAGGCCCCAGGATGGAGTAGGCCCCATCTGGTCTGTGGGGAGAGTATCCTGCCTCTGCCCACCCCTTGTCTCTCTGCTTGCAGAGAAGGTGAGACCAGGAGTCATTAGATTCTTCCTGAGGGGGTTGATGTGGTGGTAAGGAAGGATACGGGGCTGGGGGTGAGGTGGGGTGAGGTGGAGGAGTTTCTGGGTGTGGCCACTCCTCCCTCATGGAATCGGAGCTGGGTTCAGTAACACTTTTCATTTCCTGCTTAGTCAGGGGCTGCAAGCAAGGAGAGCACTTCCTGTCAAGCATCTCCCTAGGGGGATGAGCAGTTTCTTCTTGCCCTCTGCCTCATATGCAGCCTCGGTGGCCTCCACTCTAGATCCCGCTTCCCTCCCTCATTCAACCAAGAGGCAAGATCCCACAGGGTCTTCCACAGATCCTGGGCCTGACCTTCACTAACCTCAATGTGTCGTGACTGTATCAGAGCATGCAGGCAACTGATGGGGGGCGCACTTGGTGTGACGGCGAATTACCCATCCAGGGGATCCCTGTTTGGGGGTGCCAGATGTGGGCCCTCTCTGGCAGTTGCCGGTGTGCAGCGGAGTAAGAACCACTCTGGGAGTGTGTAAAGGGCCAAGACTCAAAGCTTTATTTTCCAGTGCTGCTTATATAGAGTTTATCTACCAATCAGTGTAAAGAGCATCAAGTACAACCAGTCACTGTAAAGATCAGGCTAACTGTGCCCTCATATAACTCTAGGTCTGCATAGGCTTCTATAGCAATCACGTGCTCATCGGGAGCCTGGAGAGGGGGTAGCCAACCACAGTGCAAGGCGGCTTGAGGCTGGTGCCAGGAAATGTGCCACATTGATGGCGCAGCAAGAAATAAGGCAACAATCAGGCTTGGGAATGGCCTACATTGCACTTCTATTTTGAAATTTCCTGTTGGCTGTTGAGTTTAGTAGCTTGAGTCCAGGGTGTATGTTGTCTGTCTAAGGCAGCAGGAATGTAGCAGCCCAGAAAAAAAATGGAGCTCAAGACAGGCTGGTTTCTATTTAAGCAGCAAAGAGTGAGAACTTAGAAATGGTGAAAATGGCACAGACACTAGAAGCAAAGTGTGCATTTGTGAGTTAAAAATGTGGGCACGGAAAAGGCAGGGATGGTGATGCATGCATTTAATCCCATCGCTTGTGAATCATAGTCGGGCCAATTTCTGTGAGGTGGAAGCCAGTCTGGTCTACATTTTAGGTTCCAGGCCAGGTGGGGCTATAGGGAGACCCTCTCAGAAAAACAAGAGAAAAAGCATATACCACCAGCACGACTGAACTTGGGTAGAACCATGAACACCAGTTCAGCAGGGTGGCAGCCAACCCAGATGATGGCCTTGCATCAAGTTAACTCCAGCCACTAGACAGGCAAAACACCCAAGATGGAATCCATATCTCTGCCTTTGAACTCAAGATTAAATGGGAAGAGGAGCCTGCACCAGACATCTTAGCAACTGCTGATTCCAACAAGCCCCAGCCCAGTACTCAGCCTTGCTGTTCTGTAGGATCTGGACCAGTTTAGAGACTACAGACTCGTCAGTCTACCAGCAAGTCCATGATAGAGGAGTGTGAGGCCAGCAGCTCCAGCATGCGTACCACGCCGTCAGAGGCTCTCCTTGTAGGGTAGGAAGAGCAGGTTAGTCGGGGTCCAGGACCTGGGATGCTCTTTCTTATTCCAGTAGTGGCATTATAGAACTCCAGCCCTGTATAATTGCCCAGATGTGCTGTGGGGCAAATAAAGATCCTTCTGGCAACGTCAAAGTGGTCCCTCCGTGTCCTCCACGGAGACAGGGCCCCTGATGCATTATGGGTGACCCCTGCAGCCACACTGCCAGGAAAATATGGCTATGGGACCAAGACAGCACTATCGTTGTGAGGTACTTCTGGAAGAATGTGGACAGCCTGGAATGAGGCCTGAAGAAAAGAGGGACACAGAGCTCCCAGCAGCATCTCCACCTCCTCTGTCCCATACTTAGGATGTATTCTAGCTGCTACCCCAACTTCTTCCAGCCCAGCAGAAGCATAGCAAGATTCATACGGCACTCAGCACTCCCCACAAGGCACCCCTCCTGACAGCCCTTACTTCAGCCAGAAGACCACGTTGTAGCAGCATTCTCAGTGGATGGATACTCCTTCCAGCCAAGTGGCATGAAGGGGAGATAGCACATGATGTTGAGCCAAGCAGCCTCAGCTGCAGTTGCCCGAGCCCAGTCCTAATTTGTTAACAGGAACAAGGTCCCCATCGTTCCCCCCAGCAAGACGCATGCAACCAGTGTGGGATGCCTGGCCTGCTGCCGCCACTGCTGTTACGAATGCTGACGAACAGGTTTCTATCCCAGTTTGGCCAAGACTGTTTCTCCACCCATGGCCCCAGTGCCCTTAGAACACGCCATCACAAGCAATGCCCGTTAGAACACGCCATCACAAGCAATGGGTGCATCCGCTGAGGTTGCCTAGCAGAGAACCATGTGGCAGGGGCATAATGAATGACCTAAATGGTGCCAGCAGCACCCCCCCCACACAGGGTCCTGGGTATCATGGCATGAAACAGATACAATGCTGCATACAGGTCAGAGAGTCAATCATGAAGGCTCATGGCCTTCCCGCAGCATCTAACAGCCTCCATATTGTCTTTTTGACCCTTTGCCTTCCCATGACAAGATCCCTCCACTTAATCACCATTCACCAAGCATATGGAAGTGTATTCCTGGACCAGGTTTTCATCTCTGCACTGATGAACATGCAGGAGGCAGGTCCACCACTACCTGCTTTCCACATAGCACCTGCACCTGTGTAGCCCCCTGTGATTTAGCAGGATAACCACTGGACTCTTTGGAAGCCACACAGCCTGTTTTGAAGCTTATAGTGAAAGACACTGATTGCTACCCCACAGGCAAGGCAGGTAACCATGTCCTTCCCTTTAAGCCTGGACTCCTGGGGGGCGGGGGGGGAATCGGACACCATTAACATCCTGCTGTGTGATGACAACAGCATTATGACTTTCAGTCATCACATCGCAGGGAGTAAAGCCTGGTTGAGATATTTGGCATTTCAAAGAAATAAGACAGAATACTACCAGACTGGGAGATTCAGCAAGGTAACTAGTTTAGCCCTTATGAAGAGGATAAAATAAGAACTTACAGGCTTCAGCTAGAGGAAGAAGTAGTTGTAAGTAAGATGTCCTTTCTGGGCAAGGACACCATCTTCAGAGTACTGAGAAGCTAATTGGGAAGTTTGACAAGCTTTCCAGTAAATGACTCATTTCTGGTGGACTGCTCACATAAGCTTCGGCATGTGCAGGAGTTTGACAGTTGCCTGCTGTACTGCATTGGTGGTGGGAATACTACTGAGCATATCCAGACCACTTTGAATGCCTTTTCACCCCATGTCACAACATGACATGTCACAACAGGATATGTCAGGGACATGGCAGGAGGTTGCCTGATGGCTTTCTAGAAAAATAGATCACAGTCCCTATTCAGAGGTCACCATGGAAAGCAAGTTTACATTTGGCATTAGCCCAGCTCAGGGCCACTAGAAAAGAGGATGAGCCCCAAGGTATGGCTGAGACCCCACGGTGTACTTTCTCATATCCCTTGCTAAGTACTGTGCCTGTCCGTTACCTGCCATTTGTGCTAGGCAGTGACTCTGAGATAGCTAAACGCCCAGCGCTGCCGCTTACCCTGGGCAAGCTGGTTCTGTTGTGCCACAAGCACCCAGGATGGAAGCAGGCAACCAACAACTTGTGAGAGAGGAGAACTGGGCCAAGGGATAAGCTGTAACAAAGCGGAATGGTGATGGGACTGCTTGGGATGTCCTGGGAAAGCCTTCATCACACTAGAGGCAGTTGGGACGATCCTGTACCGAGAGTACTTGCCTTCCTGTCCTGGCCAGCCTGGCACAGGTGGACAGCCTCGTAGCCTACATCATTGCAGTGCAGTTCAGCACCGGGAACGTCCTAGGCTTCCTCAAGGGTAGCCATGCTGCCACACAGTTCTAGTAGAGCAGAGCTACTCTGCTTCATATGCAGAACCTGTTTGTTAAGCCAACTAGTATGGACATGACGTGGGAAGCTGCCTGTGACCTGCTTGCCCTGGCCAACACAGACACTCAAGAGTTCACTGGATGAGTCACAGCCATTGGACATTTTGGTGTTGTCAATGATGAATTCATTGCTTTCACAAGTTATCTGTGATATACCACTTATGACTGGCTAGTCATGACAGCCCTGGGACATGTCTTTCTGCGTGTATGGGTATGCATGTGTGGAAAACTTGGAACTGACTGTTGCCAGCACAAAATCTGCTTTACTTGGGGCTGTGCAACTTGCAAAATGTCTTTCTAGTTTCTCTTTGCTCCTCTCAGCCCTCACATACACCTGTCTGTCCCTCATCCTCATTCGCTCCCCTCAGGACCTGGCCTATTTGTAGACAATTGTGAGTCGACCCTTTCTGAGAGGACAGCGCATACATAGACTGTCAAGTACTGTCCTGTTCACCTGATAATCTAATAAGACTGTCTCATGTGGAGTAACAGAAGATACTGGCTCAGTAGCTAGCTATACTTTTTTTTTTAATAATTAAAAAAAAATTTTATTATGTGTATGAGTGTACTGTCTGCATGTCGGTTTGTGCACCTGTGTCCTGCAATGCTGAGGAGGTCAGAAGAGGGATTCCCCTGGAACTGGAGTTAAAGATGGTTCTTAGCTGCCATGTGGGTGCTGGGGATCAAACCCAGGTCCTCTGCAAGAGCAGTCAGCGCTCTTAACCGCTAGGCCATCTCTCCAGCCCCCTAGCTATACTTTTTGAAAAATATATTTAATTAAATGTTGGGAAAAACAGGCTTCCCCTGCAAAGTATCACACCTACAACATCCTAATCTCTTTCTTTCCTCCTTGATTGTGTGACTAATAACCCTAAGATGACGTCTTAGAATTGATTAGGGCTGGAGATACTGGTCATTGGGTTAAGTGCCTACTGCACAGTATGAGGACCCGAGTTCAGCTTCTCAGCATCTACAGAGAAGTCGGGCACATACTGTTGGGAGGCAAAGACAGGAGGGGCCCAGAGGCTTGCTGACTAGCCAGCTGAGCCGAGTTGGCAAGCTCCAGGTTCATTGAGAGACCATGTCCCAACAAAACAAGGTGGAGAGCAGTGGAAGGCACCCAGTATCAATCTCTGGCCTCTGAATGTATGTCATAAATGCACACACACAAGTGAGTTATTCGTAACCTTTAGCTGCACTCCTGTTCATGTATGACCTGTACCGCACATACCTAGGTTCCCCAAGTTTGGTTCTCTTCTCAACCACCCTTTATGTAAGTACGGCAAGTTAAGAAGCTGGTGACCTGCACAAAGCAAGTCACTGCTGTTTCGTCTCCTGCTGGACGTTGTCCCTCTTGATGCAGTCTGTATGGGTCTCTGTAAAATGTCCTTGCCTCCTCAGTAGCCAGGTATGGTGTGTGTGGGTGGTGGTGCGATGCTTTCTTTGTTTTATACTTATTGAGGTTAAACACAATTGAATTTCTTTTTTTGTGTGTGTGATTAAAAACTGCATATTTGTATTTCAAAATGTAGCTAAAATGATGTAAATTTATCCTTTCTTTTCTTTGGCTTAATGACTATCATTCAGTATGAAATCTTTATTCCATTTGTTAAAATTTAATATACATTAAATTGTGGTTTAAAAAACAAGAAGGCTGAACAGACTCGAGATATCTAGGTACACAAACTTGATTCAATGGACCTTGACATATTTGACAATGCTTCAAAACCTATGGCTAGGGTATTGGGGGGGGGGATGAAGATAGGGGAGAGGGCCTAAGTATATTTAAGATGTATTATATGAAATGCACAAAAATTCACTAAAAATATCATTAAAAAATGTGCGTGGTGGCACATGCCTTTAATCCCAGCACTCGGGAGGCAGAGATGGGCGGATCGCTCTGAGTTCAAGGCCAGCTTGGTCTACATGGTGAGTTCCAGGACAGCTGGGGCTAAAGGGAGACTAAGGGCGGGGGGGAAGGGGGGAGAGAGAGAGAGAAAGAGAGAGAGAGAGAGAGAGAGAGAGAGAGAGAGAGAGAGAGAGAATGAATCACTTTGGTGGCTGTGTTAGGAATAAAATGCTCGTGAAGCCAGATAAAGGCATAACTGCTGTAGTAATCCAGCTGAGGTGGTGCCTTATACTGGAACTGTAGCTGAGGGTGGTCCCGTGGTCTGATTCTGCATAAACCTTAAAGGTAGGGATTTAAAGATTGGATTTAGACTCTGAGAGGGGACTCCATGTATTTTCAGGTCAAAATACCAGGAAGGACAGTTACCGTTTGTTTTTAAGGAGGAAATAGAATGATCAGGCTCTGTGTGTAGGAAGTGTCAGGAGGGGTCGTTGAATAGCTAGTTAAGAGTTCAGAGAAAATTCTAGGCTAAATATGTTTGGCAGTCAGCATATATTTGGTATTTAAAGCCATAGAGTAGATAACTATTGGAGGTGTACCGAAAGAACTTTTAGCTAGGAGCTGTAGATTGTCATCTTGAAGGAACTGGTTATGACAGGAGTGGCCAGGAAGTTAGGCTGAGAAACAAAAGCAGGGACAATGAGGTAAGGGTGGAGATGTGAGAGGATTAGGGTCCAGACAGTGAGAAGTGGTATAGGAATCCACATAAGGTTCCCAGTTACTGGTACAAACAGGAATACAAGGCATAATGGGCCAGGTGAGATGGTGCATGCCTTTAATCTCAGCTGGCATGTGGCCACTAATTTTTTTACGAAAGGTTGGCTGTTTTTAAGGATGCCTGGGGAGAGGTTTATGTACCTGAGCAAGTTACACCATGTGGGTTGGAACGCCAGCATTTTTATAGACGGGAAAGCATTTTTTAAGCAGTAGTTTTCTTTGTATTTGAAATGAGGAAGAGGCTTAAAAGTAGGAGTTGGGCATAATGCATTTTGGAAACAACAACAACAGAAAATACTGCATCAAAGAACTGACTGAAACAGTGAACTTCTGCTCAAAACAGTCAACTTCCCCATGGAAAATATTGAGAAAGACTAAGAGATGGAAAGCATGTTTGGCAGAATGCACGAGCTCTGGTGGGGTGGGGGAATGAGCGGGAACATGGGTCTAGATTTGTTAAAAATAAAAAAAAAAAAATATTAAAAAAAAAAAAAAAAGTAGGAGTAGCCGGTCCACTGCAGCTGAGATTGCTACATTCGAGGACTTTGAGAACTCTGGATCCTGACTCGATCTGTGTAGGGTGTGGCCTGAGCAGGTAGGCCTTTGTAGGCTCCCCAGGTGATTTGTAACTTGCAGCCAAGGTTGAGATCCAGTGTTGTGTAGAAATGAACTTGTTTTCCAGGTTAAATCTATTTGTATGAATTTGGTGTCTTTGATCAAAGAAATTAATATGGTTACACTATTTGCTTATGAGTTCACTAATCAGAAGCTTTTGGAGCTGAGTCTGGAAGTATACGCCTTGGATCCCAGCTGCTGGCAGGCAGAGTGAAATTGAGGGCAGCCTGGTCTACAGAGTGAGTTCTAGGCTAGCTGTGCGTACAAGGAGATCCTGTCTCAAAAAGACTTAAAAAAAGAAAAAAGAAAAAAAGATGAACTTTTGGAACCATTAGGCCATGTAAAAGTTTAATCAACTTTTATCCAAGACAAAGACACCTCCAGGAACTGAAACCATAGCAACGTATTTAACCTGCTCAAACCTTGTTCATTCATTCATCCTGTAATACTGGGTCACGAGGCTTTATGCCTTAGGTTGATGTGTGAAATAAATGGGGTAACATCCATATAAAGCATTCTATCACAAGGAACAAAATACAAACCAAGAACAAGATGGGTGGGCTGTGACCGTACAGTGAATCAAAGCGCAGCATACTCTCCCTTCAGGTGCCCATCCGTGTGTTTCTGGATTTGTCCTCGCTGTCTTGTACACCTTTAAGTCAGCCAGTGGAGCTCTTGAGATTAGATCTAATGACTCCGTACTTGAACACTTCCAACAAAGAAGTAAAGGTAAGGGCAGCATGCCAACCATCACTCTTGACATAGTCACAATTATTAAATAAGGTGGTAATATAGTTACATATTTTTGTCACTTCCTTTGAAGATCAGATCTTTAAAAATGTGCATAAATGGATATAAGTAAATATTAATAAAACTGGTTAATATTAAGTTTGAATTAAGTGATGGTTTTTAATTTTAAATCATTGACTAAAAAGAGAAGAGACTTACTTTCCCTAATGAAATGTCTTAATTTCTTTCCTTCACAGGTACACATTTGTAGGTCTGGACGAGTGACAGCTGTTCCTTTTTGGTTTCACATGTGTCTTGATGAAGAGATCAGATTGGACACCTCAGGTGAAGCCTCCCACTGGAAACAAGCTGCTGTGGTTCTGGATGATCCCGTCCAAGTGGAAGTGGGAGAGGAACTTGTTCTCAGCGTTCAGCACCACAAAAGCAATGTCAGCATCACAGTGAAACAATAATTGTTTAAAGTATCAAGCTCACAATTTTTCTCTCAGTAAGATTGTAATCATAAACAGGTGTGTAAAAATTCCTTATAATGGTCAAACATTTTTTTAAAGTGGTATTAATAAAGCACATTTAAAAGATCTTAAAGAGAAGCATTTTTATTTTTTTGTGTATGAGGGTATTGCCTGCATGCATGTAAGTGCCTGTTGTGTAATGCTTGTGGAGATCAGAAGGTGTCAAATCCTCTGAAACTGGAGTTTCAGACAGCTGTTCACCACCATATGAGTGCTGGGAACCAAACCTGGGTGCTGAGAAGTGTCATTTTTAAAATGTAGACTCATTTTCTAGAAAAGGATGTATCTTTAGTTTCTTTTTGTTGGACTTTAGAAATTTAAAAATTCTCAGCCTCCTTGTTACATGTAAGTCAAGTAAATTTTCAAGAGATCTTGGCTTATCTGAAGATCTTAGCTTATCTACAGACAGATCACTGACTTCCACTGAAGACAGAGATAGTCCTCCACCCAAAGCTTGTTTCCACCGGGTGTTTTAAAAAGTAGAGTGTGTAGGGAAGAAATGTCTTCAGGAGGTGCCTTTTCCTGTTCTACTTAGACAAATACAAAGCAAAAGAACAAAATATATGAATGCTAAAGCAGAATTTTCTTAAGTTTCTATTTGGCTGTCCAATAGTTGACCCCATTTTTAGAGACTTTGGACTAGGCAGACTAATAAGGTGGGTCATTATGGTTTGTACATGTGTGTTGTTCTTTTTTTTTTAATATAAGGATTGCAAGATGATGATTTTCTCTAGATTGTTCTTGTTTACCTTTATTCTTTTTTTTTGGAAATAGGGTCTCCCTGGAGCCCCAGCGGACTTGGAACCCACTATGTGGACCAGGCTGGCCTTGAACTCAACTGAAATCTGCCTGCCTCTGTCTCCCAAATGCCAGGATTAAAGATTTCCTTTTGTAAGGTCTGTATTAGGGTCTCTAGATGATAGAAGCAATAGTTCAAATACATATTGCCAAGGGCATTTAATAGATTGTCTTACAAGTTGAGTAGTTCAACAGTGACTATCTGCACAGTGGAAAAGCTGAGAACCTGACAACTACTCAGTCCACAGACTGGATGCCTTAGTAGTCTCAATCCAACCCTGAAGCCAAAAAATTCCTGGAGAGTCAGTTGGTCTTTACTTTGTACGGGGAGGCCAACAATGTTGGGTTCCGATGTCCACAATGGATGGCAGCTTTCTGTGTTGTTTGTCTTCATTTTCCTCCCCTCCCCTCATCCTCTCCCCTCCCTTTCTTTGGGAGATAGGGTTTCCCTTAGCCCTAGCTGTCCTGGAACTCCCTATGTAGATCAGGCTACCTTTTAACTCAGATCCCCTGTGCCACCATTTTACTTTCAATTAGGAATGTTTAATTTATGGCAGTGGTTAAGACACTGGATCTTATTTATTGTTCACACACATGAATGAATGTGTATACATAAATACAGAAAGCAGGGGCTGGAGAGATGGCTCAGCAGTTAAGAGCACCGACTGCTCTTGCAGAGGACCCAGGTTCGATTCCCAGCACCCACATGGCGGCTAAGAACCGTCTTTAACTCCAGTTCCAGGGGAATCTGACGCCCTCTTCTGACCTCTGAGGCATTGCACGACACGGGTGCACCAACCTACATGCAGACAGTACACTCATACACAAAAAAATTAAAAAAAAAATAAACTATAGAAAGCAAAGGCTTTGAGAACTTTCCAGCGTGCTACTATACCACTTTCATAATAAAATGTTAAACATGACCTATCAGTTATGCTAATTATAATTAACACTTTCTCCCAAATAAACATAGATGTCTCTTATGACAGCCTAAAAGATAGCAAAGACTAGCACTGAAGAAAAAAAAAAATTTTTTTTTTTTTCGAGACAGGGTCTCACGATGGCTGGCCTGGAACTCCCTATGTAGACCAGGTCAGACTAGAATTCATAGAGATGCAAGTGCCTTTGCTTCCAGGGTGGCTGGGTTAAAGGTGTGAGCCATTGCACCCTGCCCTAAAATTAAAAATTTGTCATGGGGCTGGAGAGATGGCCTAGCGGTTAAGAGCGCCGACCGCTCTTGCAGAGGACCTGGGTTCAATCCCCAGCACCCACATGGCGGCCAAGAACCGTCTGTAACTCCAATTCCAGGAGAACTCCAGTTCCAGGGGAATCTGAGACGACCTTCTCACCTCCGCGGCTTTGCACAACACTGGTGCGCAGACCTACACGCAAACAGTACATTCATACACATAAATAAATTAAAAAAAAATTGTCATACTTCTAATTAGTAATTTTTTTGTTAAAGCATTAATAGTTTAAAGAATGAGACATAAAAGTTGCAGAAAATGGTAACTGATTTATTGAAAGATACCTACTTAAGAGGAAATTGTTAAATAAGCTTAAATGGCACATGATTAGGATTATGATTAAGTTTAACTAATCTGAATTTATTTCCGTTTTCTGTCTAGAGCATAACATTCATGCAGCAGTGGTAGGAACCATTGGTTTTATTTTTTTTTTAATGTCCATCCTCTTGCAAAAATGCAATGTAATGCTGAGCACTCATTTCCTACTGCGTGAATACATGATACTCTAACATTAAGAAGCAAGAACCTAGGAAATTTAAACATTATTTTGATATACAAAACATATATACATATAAATACACTAACATATATACATATAAATACACTAACATATATATATGTATATATAGTAGTTGTACATGGTTTTTGCCTCTTTATTTTGAAATTTTCTAACCTTTTCAGGTGTCCTTAGCAAGTCTTAGGCCACAGAAAATGGTGACTGTGGCAGTTTCCACATAAAACGGTGATTGCAGCAGTTTGCTTTTGCATGGTGTTTACGGGTCCATATGATCAGGGTCTCTTTGTTCTTTTGGAATGTCAACAACAATTTCTTCGCCTATCGTAGTTGGTGTAGTCTGTGGAGTAATAGTGTGTCCCAAGCCTTGGTACTGCCCTAAGGGTGAACACAGCTTTGAAGAAGCAGCAGAAACTGCATCTTGTGAGGACGATGACAATAAACTCGTATGTTCATTTTGCTCTTGATCTTCAGAAAAACTTGTTTTTTGGGGGTAGCCTCTTACTGTCCTTCCTTTAAAGTAATATAAATGTTTCTACATTAGCCAAGTTTACTATTATAAAGTTATTTTTAGAATAAGTTCCCCATTTCCCCCTTCTCATTTTCCCCAAATATGAAGAGCCTGTCCCATTGCACAGCTTTAAACACTTTTATTTCCAGCAGAGGCAGGTGGATCTCTGAGTTCAAGACCAGCCTGGTCTACATAGTTCCAGGTCAGAGACAGGGGCCACAGATAGACCCTGTCTCAAAAAAAGTTTCTTGATGTATGTGTATGAGTGTTTTGCCTGTGCACCCATGTACAATGCCTGCAAAGGCAAGAAGAGGGCGTCAGATTCCCAGGAGCTGGAGCTATGGGAATTGTACTGCTATCTAGTTGTTAAGAACCAAGTCTAAGTCCTCTACAAGGAGGACTTTTTCTTTTTCTTTTTTTTTTTTTTGTCTTTTTGAGACAGGGTCTTCTGTAGCCCCAGCTGGCCTGGAACTCACTATATAGACCAGCTGGCTTTGAACTCACAAAGATCTCCCTGCCTCTGCCTCCCGAGTGCTGGGATTAACGGCATGCGCCAGTATTCTTAACTACTGAGCCATTTTTTCAGCCCCTAGTTTTACTTCTTCAATAAATGGCTTCAGCAGGAAAAAGGTCAGTCTGTGAAGTGTTTTGTGACACAAACACGAGGATCCAAGTTCAATCCTTAGCACCCAAGTAAAAAAAACTGGGCATGTGCTTGTTATCCAGTGTTGGGTAGGCAGACAGAAGGATCCAGGGGGTTCACTGGCCAGATAGCCTAGCAGAATCTGTGAGCCCTAGGTCAGTGACACTCTGTCCCCCCAACAAGGTGGACAGCTTCTGAGGAATGAACCCAAGGCCGACCTCTGGCCTCCATGTGGTCACACAGACTCACACAAACTATGTATTAGAAGAAGTAAATGGATGTTACTTACCAACACGCCTTACTTGTTCAGAAATATCATCTCTGATATCTGAAACATCCCACATAGCAAGGAAAGAATCAAAGCACGACCCTTCTTCTGCTTCCTGCACATACGGTTTATATGAGAACGTGTAATGATGAGCGATAGCCGCAAAGAACATCTCAATGCAGATTATAAAGTCCTACAATCAGCAAAAAGGATCAGACGTTTGGGGACTTGCATCAAGCTTTCCAAACTGCTAATGTTCTAAGTGTATTTGCAGAGTCACTTAAGATGTCAATAGCTTTTTTAAAAATTCCAGATTTCATTTCCCAAAACAACTTTTTTTTTTTAGTCTTTTCTTAATGACAGGCTAAACTTTGGCCACTGATGGCTGCTGGGAGGAGGGAAAGACAAGTGTCTTACAGGGATGTGGCTCTTGGTGGGCTTGGTAGTGAATGATACACACTGAGGGGCATTCTGGGACACAAATCATAATCTGTAGGTCATGTTATAGATATGAACACATTAAATTGGGGAGTGGATCTAAATGCCATCAAACTATACTGTATGAAAACCACAAAAATCAATTTAAATGCAAAAAGTAAAAAAAAAAAAAAAAGCCATGATCAAAAAAAGGTAAGAGTTAAATCTTTTTGGAATCCCATCAGTCAAGTACTTCTCAATCTATCAATCCACTACCCAGAGACTAAAAGAAATATACAGCTATAAATGGACTAGGAAAGAACAAAAATAATTGTAAACCAAGACTCCAGGAATGGTTCAGTGCTTAAAAGAGCACTGGGCACTCTTGCAGAGACCCCGGGTTCAGTGTCCAGCATGCACACGGAGGCTAACAACCACCTGTAACTCCAGTTCCACAGACTTTGATGCCCTCTCCTGACCTCTGTGGACACTGCACTCATGTGATACGGATATACACACACAAACAGTAAAATTAAAAAAAATATATAAATATGTAATTACAGCCCATTTCTCTACGGTTTTGGTTTCTCATCTAGAGGGAGCACAAGTCTCAACCCCAATGTTTGCATGGGTGTCAGGTTCAGTGGCAGCAATATGTGAAATTGCCTAACAAACAGGGAAATTCTTTTGAGTTCAGAGACAGCACTGACCTGAAGTCCTGTGGCCACAGCTTCTGCACTCTGCCACTCCCAGGTACGCTTTTCAGAAATAACGCCAACCTTGACCAACAGAGCAATAACTACTGCTTGCCTATATGTTAAGAAAAAGTCAGTGTTGAATTTAAATCATAGAATCACCGATTGTCTTAAATATTTGCAATTAAGGGTTATGCAGATGGCGCAGCAGTAAGTACTTGCTTCCTGCACAAGTGCGGGGACCAGAGTTGGAAGCCCAGAACCCATGTAAAGCTAGGCATAGTAGCAACACACCTGTCAACTCAATGTTCCCATGGTGAGATGGGAGGTGGAAAGAGAATCACAGGAAGACTGTGGTGTCTGCAACAGTGAACAACAAACAGTCCCTGTCTCAAATAAGAGGGAAGGCAAGGACTGACACATGAAATTGTCCTCTGACCTCTACAGGCATGAATGGCAGCACATGCCCTCACACATTGACACGCACAAATGTCACAAACACATCAGATACAAAGAAAGATAAAAAAAAAACCTACAATTTTAAAAAGTTAAAATCTCAGTGCAACTTAGATTCTCCACCACCTTCTTCCACTGAATGTTCTGAAATGAGCGGCACCAGCATTAAATATCCTCACCTTGCTTTACAATTCTGATAACATAATCTCAGAACTTCAGTATTTGGTTTATATATCCTTTCTTGCTTTGAAATCATGCACAAATATTTAGATTCTAAGTTCTTAACACCTTGTAAAAGGAATTTAAATGAAGTAAAGGCCTGATGTTTATACATGTATTGCTTATCAAGATTTTATTTTTTGTGAAACAGGGTCTCCCTGTAGCCCCAGCTGACCTGGAACTCGCTCTGTAGCCCAGGCTGGCCTTAACTCTCAGAGATCTGCCTGCCTCTGCCTCCCAAGTGCTGGGATTAAAGGTGTGTGCCATCATGCCTGGTCATTATCAAGATTTGAAAAAACTAATTACACTTATTTCTTTTTGTCTGTGACTGCATATGTCATGTATATAATGTGTACAGGCATGAGGCTGGAGGACAGCTTGCTAGTTGGTGCTGTCTTACCTTGGTGTGGGTTCTGGGGACTGAGTTCAGGTTGTCACACCTGGTGCAGCAAGCACCTTTGCCTGCTGAGCCACCTTGCTGCTCTTCTTAGTTTACAATTAAAAACAAAACAAAACAAAACAAACCACCTCTTTAGGGCCAGGCGTGGTGGTGCATGCCTTTATTCCCAGCATTTGGGAGGAGAGGCAGGTGGATCTCTGTGAGTTAAGGCCAGCCAGTCTACATAATGAGTTCCAGGCCAGCTGGGGATACAAGGAGACCCTGTCTCAAAGACAGACAGACACACACAGTAAAGAGAAAAATATAGAAGTTAAAAAACCCACCTTTATTTCTTATGCTTAGTGTGGCAGGGTAGGGGACACGGGGAGAGAACAGGCTTCACAAGGTCTGTTCTGGGGATCAAACTTGTATCATTGGACTTTCACTGTGAGTACCTTTACCCACTGAGTTATCTGACCAGCCCATAGACTATTTGAGCTTGCCTCCCAAGTGCTGGGATTAGAGGCCTTCGCCGCCAGCCATCACACCTGACAACATGAACTAGTTCTGTAGAGAATTACATATAACATATGTGCACCAAGATGTTAACCATTACTTCACGCAGTGGGATTCTATGAAATCCCCCCCCAAATTGTTAATTTGATGTATTTATGATTCCTATTATCTACCTTGACTAGTTCTACTTTGTATATTTTGTTTGCTTCATGACAGAGGAAGGAACCTAGGGCATTGTCTAGGTAAAGGCAAGCAGCCTACCTCTGAGCTATATCTGCAACTTACTTTGTGTTTTATTTATTATTTTTTATGTGTATGAGTGTACAGTCTGCATGTAGGTTGCTGCAGAGATCAGAAGAGGGCATCGGATTCCCCTGGTACTGGAGTTAAACTTTGTGTTTTAAAGAACATTTACTAATGAATATTTTCCTCTATCATTAAAAGTTGGTGGCACACACCTTTAATCCCAGCACTCAGGATGCAGAGGCAGGTGGATCTCTGTGAGTTCAAGGCCAGCCTGGTCTACAGAGTGAGCTCCAGGCCAGCTGGGACTAAAGGGAGACCCTATCTCAAAAAGACAAAAAAAAAAAAATCTTCCAAACTGTACTGTAATTTATCATCCAACAGAACCATAATTTTAATGATTTCTTTGGTAATAAGATATTTCAGGGGCTGGAGAACTAGCTCAGTGGTTAAGAGCACTGACTGCTCTTGCAGAGGACCCAGGTTCAATCCCCAGCACCCACATGGCGGTTAAGAACCATCTTTAACTCCAGTTCCAGGGGAATATGACACCCTCTTCTGACCTCAGCAGCACTGCATGACATGAGTTCACCTATCTACATGCAGACAGTATACTCATACACATAAAAAAAAAAAGATGTTTTAGTTATCTCATTATTTTCACCTTTGAAAGTTACAGAGAACATCTGATTATTTCCTGAATGTTTAAATATAAGGTCATACAATACAGCCCAGGCTGGGCTCAAAAATCACAAGTGGAGATTGTCTTGCCTCAACCTCTGAAGTGCTGGGATTACAGGCGTGTACCACCACCCACCACTGATTTTTGTTTCTATAAATCTTAAAAAAAAATTTTTTTTTGGTCTTTTTGAGACAGGGTCTCCCTGTAGCCTCAGCTATACTGGAACTCACTCTATAGACCAGGCTGGCCTTGAACTCACAAAGATCCGCCTGCCTCTGCCTAAATTTTATGTGAGAGTGTTTTGCCTGCATGCTTGTGCACCATGCATGTGTAGTGCCCGTGGAGATCAGAAGAGGGCAGCAGAACCCATGGAATGGGATTTAGAGACAGTTAGGTGCCATATGGGTGGTGAGAACTAAGTTCTGGTCCTTTGTAAGAGCAGCCAGTGCTCTTCCTGCTGAAGTCATCTTTCTACCCCTTTTTCTGGAAACCCTACAACAGTCAAAGGCAGTTAAAGGGATGATCTTTTTTTTTAAAAAGATTTTATTTATGTATATGGATGTGTCTGTGCAAGAACATGTGTGTGCCCATGGAAGCCAGAAGAGGGTATCAAATCCCTTGGGACTGGGGTTCAAGGCAGTTGTGAACTACTCAGTGTAAGTGCTGGAAATAGAACTGTGCTCCTCTGGAAGAGGAGAGCAAGTACTCTTAACCACTGAGCCATCTCTTCATTTCTAAGAGATGATCTTTCAGGTAAGTACAGACATTTTAATCCACTGTTAGTACTGTTTGTGTTTTTGTTCTTGACCTGTATTCCCCCGGGTGGCCTTGAACTGCTGCTAGTCCTGCCTCAGTTTCCAAGGGCTGTGACTACAGGCATGCCTTGGAGCACCTGAATTTGCATTAACACTATTTTAAAACTCCTATGGCAAGATGGGTGGCAGAGACAGAGAATCAGCCTGACGCTCATTTGTGCAGCACAGTGGAAAAATAACAAGGCAGATTCTGCCTCAGAAACACAGTGGAAAGAGGACCCAGACCCCAAAAGCTGTTCATTGTGCACACACTAAATAAATAAATCTGTGCTTTTTCCTATGTGCTTTTCTCAGATTGAACAATCACTGTAGTTTTGGGAAAATTAATTTTCCTTGGCTGTTACTTATATGAATGTGAGTTGATGTTTGAGGAAAAAAACAAAACAAAACAAAACAAAACAAAAAAACAAACCTCTAACCTCTTCCTTAACCAACAGCTTATTCTCATTTATAAAAATGAGAATATTTGCCAGGCGTGGTGGCGCACGCCTTTAATCCTAGCACCTGGGAGGCAGAGGCAGGCGGATCTTTGTGAGTTCAAGGCCAGCCTGGTCTACAGAGTGAGTTCCAGGACAGCTGGAGCTACAGGGAGACCCTGTCTCGAAAAAAAATGAGAATATTTGAGAAAGCAACACTTACCAAAAGGAAACGAAAACCACGAGCTTTACACAGAGAAACTTGCCGACAGGTTGTATAGGACTTAGCTCCTCCTTTAGTACTTTATAAAACAGCAGAAGACAGTACATGGCAAACTAGAGACAAAAGTCAACATTTAAAGTTCTTCAGTAAAAATACAGTAATAGAAATGTTAAAGTTATAAACCAGAGGCCCTGGTATATGGTAATATTACAAAAAAATCTTCAAGGCTTTATTGTCCTATGTTTTTAGATTAACAAATGGCTTAAACATTTGGCTGGAGGTACTTATAAATGAGATCTCTCAAAACAGATACAAAACATCTCTGCAAATGTTTTAAAGTACTTTCTAGAGCCCATAAAGAGACTAAATAAACGACATGACCCAAAGAAAAAGGTTTTGTTCGGTCAAAATAGAAAAGCAAACCAAAATAGAAAAGCAAACACATCTACTTTTAAATAAAAACTCCCAGTATTTTATTAGTCTCTTTTGCATTGTTTACACACACACACACACACACAAAATTTACAAGGTAATGCCTTAAGTACAGTTTTAATAAAGTTGTGACTCGGAAATCCCAGAGAAAACAACATTTCCTGAAGCTTACTTTTCTATTAAAATCATAAAATGCTCATTAAAAATACTTTTAGCATATTGAAAAAGTAAGGGAATAAATAATAAGGTTACTCTGATTCTTAGGCTGCGCTATGGAGCAATAGCAGAGTGCTTGCCCACTCATGCCCTGAGTCCTTGGGTTCTAGTCCCAGTACGGAGGAAGGGGACAAACACAAAACAAACCCCCCCCCCAAAAAAAAAAACATATTCTTAGCATTGAGCCATTTGGTTGTATACATAATACATAAGCTGTTAGCCTCACACTGGCGATCAAATCCAAGGGCTGGTGCACACAAAGCAAGCATTCTACTGGGATATACCACTAGCTATGAACCAACTTTCTTTTCCTTTTTTAAATACGGTTCTCAGCCGCCATGTGGGTGCTGGGAATCGAACCCTGGTCCTCTGTAAGAGCAGTTGGTGCTCTTAACTGCTAGGCCATCTCTCCAGCCCAAACCAACTTACTTTTTTTTTTAATTTTTATTATTATTTTTTATGTGTATGAGTGTACTGTCTGCATGTAGGTTTGTGCACCCATGTTGTGCAATGCCGCAGAGGTCAGAAGAGGGCGTTGGATTCCCTTGGAACTGGAGTTAAAGACAGTTTTTAGCTGCCACGTGGGTGCTGGGAATCGAACCTGGGTCCTCTGTAAGAGCAGTCAGTGCTCTTAACCGCTGAGCCATCTCTCCAGCCCCCTGAACCAACTTTCTAATACCCGTCATAATCCAAAGAAAAAATGGTGTTGCCCAATATTTTTTCAATTAGAAGAACTTAACTTTTGTGTCCTTTAAAGGTTTATTTTTTGATAACTGTAAAGTTTTGAGCAATGGGAAAACCCAACCAGCCTTTTTTTTACTACAAATAATGGGCTTTATATCCAGAGCAAACACACTTCTGACCATTTCTTTAGAATACATTCTCAGAAAAAGAATTCCTGAACATGTTTTCATTACAACTGCTAACACTATAGATTCATGTCATTATGTTTGCACACAGGATGGAACACTGTATCTTTAGAGCCATTTGGTTTCTAGAACAGCATCCATTCAAAAAAAAAAACTTGTCTTATTTTTTTTTCTTTAATTCCAAATATATACCAGGGAATTATATTCTTCCATTTTTATGGAACACTATTCTGTCACATACCAAATACATTTTTCTCACTTACTGAATAGGCCTCTTGTATGTGTTTCTGTATATGTCACATTTTGTTTATTTATAAAGCATCATGCTTTCGCGTATGACACACCTTTACAGCAGTGCAGTGTGTAACAGATGCAACCCACAGGCCCAGGTACGAGTCACCAAATGAGTCACAAACATATTACTATACTTTTATATTGTATAAATGTATGCATTAAAGAAGTTTTAATTGATCTATATAAATTAAAAAGCAGTAGCTTACCTCCAAGAAACAGTACCTAAAAATTATTTAGCTACAGAAACTAATTTAGTACAATTAGGAATTATGATTTACTTACCAACTGAGATAAGTTATTTATTATAACCAAGTAAGTCCAAGCATTGGAAAAACTAAAGTTCCCTTCATCATATACATTGAGTATCTCACAGACCCTGAAAGATGGAAAAATGAGACTTTAAAATTACTCAAGTGAACACTTATTTTAAGGTATAGTGACAGCAATACTTAAAATTTCGAATTGGTTTATTTGAATGAGCTTAGAGACAATAGAAAATCACTTGACATTGGTCACAGAGATGAAAAGTTGAAAGAGGGGCTGGAGAGATGGCTCAGTGGTTAAGGGCATTGGCTGCTCTTAAGGAGGACCCGGGTTAAGTTCTCAGCACCCACATGGCGGCTTACCATCTCTATAACTCCAGACCCAGGGGATCTGACATCCTCTGCTGGCCTCTGTTGACACTGCATGTGGTACACCTACATACACGCAAACAAACACTGATACACGTAAAATAAAATACTTTTAAGGTAAATAATATGAAGACCCAGATCTTCTCAAGTTTTATTACAAATATAAAGTTATGTGCTCACCCAATTTCCAAGCAGCAAATAGAGCATACTTGTGTAAATGATTCCAGCTCAGAGGCATAATAAAGAGTTGAGTATTTTTTTTATCTTTTGAGCTGTGAAGTGTGAGCAAGGCTTGTCAGATGAGACAAAGTCCAACCACTATAAACTGACATTCTAGAATTTTGAGGGAATAATTTTGTTAGGTAGCTTGATGATTCCCTATTTTGATCTTAACAATTTGCAAGAAAAAGATGACTTAAAAATCTTTTTTACAAATGTTATGTATATGAGTGTATATGTTAAGTATGAGTGTATGTTATATATATGAGTGCATGTGTTATGTGTGCCATGTGTCTGCAGTGCAGAGACCAGAAGTGGGTGTTGGATCCCCTGGAAGTGGAATTACAAATGTTTGTTAGCTGCTGTGTCAGTGCTGGGAGCTGAACTGGAATCCCTTCAAAGAGAAGGACTGTCCATCTTTAAGCCATCTCTCCAGTCCAAATGAGACTCTTTTTTTTGGGGGGGAGGTCTTTTCGAGACAGGGTCTCCCTGTAGCCCCAGCTGCCCTGGAGACCTTTTAAAGTTGTCTTTGAGCCGGGCATGGTGGCACACACCTTTAATCCTAGCACGTGGGAGGCAGAGGTAGGTGTATCTCTGTTAGTTCAAGGCCAGCCTGGTCTACAGAGTTCCAGGACAGCTGGGGCTATACAGAGACCCTGTCTCAAAAAGACAAAAACAAACAAAAGATAATACTCCCGATATGCTCTAAATTAACAATGTAGTAAATTTACACAATTAACCTAACAGTATACTTTACTTCATGCAATAGTTTCTGAAGCTGTATAAATGTTAATGTTTGAAAAAGCATTTGGCACGCCTTTGATCCTAGCACTTGGGAGGCAGAGGCAGGTGGATCTCTGTGAGTTCAAGGCCAGCCTGGTCTACAGAGCGAGCTCCAGGCCAGCTGGGACTAATGGGAGACCAAGTTGGTACACGTCTGTTACCTTAACACGGAGGGATGGGAGAAGCAGAAAGACTGAGGTCCAGGTAAGCTTGGCTATATAACAAAACTATCTCAGAAAAAGAAATGGAAATATTTTTTCTAAAGCTTTTAATGATATGCTCTCAGAAGGGCATGAATCCTACAGTGATTCCTTGCATTATTTATCTTAATGGAATATGGCTCTTACATACCAGATCAGACTTATACCAACATTTTCCTACCAACCGAAGTATATTCCTAGCCCCGAGTTTGAAGATTAAAAGATAAAAGAAAGGTAAGGGAAAGTCTGTGTACTTATAGCGCAATGACTGTGGTAAATGGTCTGTGTACTTACAGCACAGTAACTGTGGTAAATGGTCTGTGTACTTACAGCGCAGTGACTGTGGTAAATGGTCTGTGTACTTACAGCACAGTGACTGTGGTAAATGGTCTGTGTACTTACAGCGCAGTGACTGTGGTAAATGGTCTGTGTACTTACAGCGCAGTGACTGTGGTAAATGGTCTGTGTACTTACAGCGCAGTGACTGTGGTAAATGGTCTGTGTACTTACAGCGCAGTGACTGTGGTAAATGGTCTGTGTACTTACAGCGCAGTGACTGTGGTAAATGGTCTGTGTACTTACAGCGCAGTGACTGTGGTAAATGGTCTGTGTACTTACAGCGCAGTGACTGTGGTAAATGGTCTGTGTACTTACAGCGCAGTGACTGTGGTAAATGGTCTGTGTACTTACAGCGCAGTGACTGTGGTAAATGGTCTGTGTACTTACAGCGCAGTGACTGTGGTAAATGGTCTGTGTACTTACAGCGCAGTGACTGTGGTAAATGGTCTGTGTACTTACAGCGCAGTGACTGTGGTAAATGGTCTGTGTACTTACAGCGCAGTGACTGTGGTAAATGGTCTGTGTACTTACAGCGCAGTGACTGTGGTAAATGGTCTGTGTACTTACAGCGCAGTGACTGTGGTAAATGGTCTGACCACGGTATACTGTAATACACCGAGCTTGCATCTGAATAGCAACATTCTGCAAAAGAAAGAGTTTAGCATATCAACTACTGAGTGGCATCAGAACCTATGAAAGCCTCCAAATTAAAAGCACTTTGACAAGTAACACCACATTTCTATTGAATTTCTCCAGTTCAGTCATCATAAATGATAGTGGGGGAAGAATGTGCATTGCAGCAAGGAAATGATCTCAATACCATTCTGCGGTACTTAGTGAGTCTTCTGAAAGACCTTCCCGCAGCTCCTTTACAGTTAACAAAGGGAGGGGAGGAGGCAGGGGACCTCGGTCTTCTGTGTCCTGGCCACCATGAGGCTAACAGGCCTCCTCTAAATGTTTCTGCCATGGTGATGAACCACAGGGACAGGACCAGCCGATCACCTCAGGAATTCTGCCGCAGTGACAGAAAGTTGACAACACCATTCCAGAAGAAACACTGGGGGACAAATGAGTTCTGTGTGTGTGTGTGTGTACACACACATACACATGTATATGTACAAAGCATTTATAGCTAGGATTCTGTTTTCCTGTGGAGACGCACCCTGAAGGTGACAACAGCACTCTACAGGCCGGGATCCTGTACTGGTCAAAACGAGCAGCAGAGCAGCAGCACCGATCTCTGCTTCCTGGTGCACACGAGTACAACCTCACGCTCCTGCCATGGACTGGACCTTCAAACCCTGAGCAAAAATAAACCCTTTGTTCCTTAAGTTGCTTTTGACAATTATTTTATCATAGTGTTGAGAAAAATAACTAATAGAAATCCTTTGTGTAAAACACGCAATCTTGACTTTTAACTTTAAAAAATGCAGGCAGGGGCTGGAGAGATGTCCTAGCAGTTAAGAGTGCCGACTGCTCTTACAGAGGACCCGGGTTCAATCCCCAGCACCCACATGGCGGCTGGTCTGTAATTCCAATTCCAGGAGAACTCCAGTCCCAGGGGAATCCGACGCCCTCTTCTGACCTCCGCAGCATTGCACGACACGAGTGCACAAACCTACATGCAGACAGTACATTCATACACAGAAATAAATAAATAAAATATTAAAAATAAATAAATAAATAAATAAAAAAATGCAGGTAGTTCAAGGCCAGCCTGGTCTTGGACAGCTGCACTACAGGGAGACCCTGTCTCAAAAAGACCCCCCAAAAAAGGCAAGTAAATCATTCAGGCTCATCTTCCTCTATTGTTGTACATGAACATATCATAAATGATGACTAATACATTGTGCTAGAACACTGCTTTTTATGTTGTTTGCCGGGTGAGGCTAGGTTCTTAAACACTTTAACTGCCTATGTAATTTTACATAAGATCTACAGGCCCTAGTTCCCAACTATGAAAATGATGGTCATTAAATATTTTTTTCCTGCAATACATTGTTGAACTTTTCTATTTGGGTAAGCAATATAAAAACAAAGAAAAACAAAAACAAAACAAAAACACTTCCTAACGTGCATCATAAAAATGAATTTGTGTGGCTGGAGCAGTGGTCAGCAGTTAAGAGTACTAGCTGCGGGCTGGAGAGATGGCCTAGCGGTTAAAAGCGCCGACTGCTCTTACAGAGGACCTGGGTTTGATCCCCAGCACCCACATGGCGGCCAAGAACCGTCTGAAACTCCAATTCCAGAACTCCAGTTCCAGGGGAATCCGACACCCTCTTCTGACCTCCACGGTATTGCAGGACACGGGCGCACGAACTTTCATGCAGACAGTACATTCATACGCATACAGAAATAAATAAATGCCGGGCGTGGTGGCGCACGCCTTTAATCCTAGCACCTGGGAGGCAGAGGCACGTGGATCTCTGTGAGTTCGAGGCCAGCCTGGTCTACAGAGTGAGTTCCAGGACAGCCAGAGCTACAGGGAGACCCTGTCTCAAAAAGACCAAAAAAAAAAAAAAAAAAAGTACTACTCTTTTCCAGAGGATCTGGGTTTAATTACTAGCCCCAGCATTGCAGCCAACCACTGTCCAACCACAACTCCAGTTCCAGGAACTGACACTTTCCTCTAGCACATGGCTGATACACATATGGCCGTACTTACATGCCAATACACGCATGGCTATACTTGCATGCAGTACTTACATGCCAATACATGCATGGCCATACTTGCATGTAGTACTTACATGCCAATACATGCATGGCCATACTTGCATGTAGGACTTACATGCCAATACACGCATGGCCATACTTGCATATAGTACTTACATGCCAATACACACATGGCTGTACTTACATGCAGACAAATGCTCATGCACAGAAAAGTTTTTTTTAAATGTATCTTGCTAGCTTTCAAACTGGACTATGTTCTAAACACTGTAATGGTTCTGTCCATTTTATTTTTTGGCCCCGTTTGTAGTACTTAGCCCACTGCCTTGCAGAGAGCTGACCCTTAAAAAATTCTGGTTATGTAAAACCCAAAGAGAAGCACTAAAACAAACATACTTACTCCCCCATCGCCCATGGCGGACAGCAGCATAATGGTGGGAGATGTTTTTGCTGATCTTTGGCTTCTAGGTGTAACATCAGGTTTGGGAATCGGAATCTCAGATAATTGTTAAGGAATATCATAAAGTTGTAAATGACAAAAGCTTCGTAGCATTCTCTCCAGGTATCCACATATATTGCAATTTTGGGATATTTCAAAGCCACCCACTAAAGAAAAGCACAGATGATACATTAAAATTTATGATCATGAGAACAAACTATCAGATAACCCCAAATGACTTCGTTCTCCATGGGGGGAGGGTGTGCAGAGGATGAAATAAAGCAAAGCCTTTGCTTTCCACTGACCTACATCCCTCGCCCTGTAAACAAGCTTTAAGAGGCAACAAACAGATGTAGCTAAGTGAAAAACCAAGTGTTTGAATATTTAGTAATTGAGTTCTCAAATGTAACCTGAAATTTAATTGGTAGTATTCATATAAACCAGGCATATTTAACACTACAGCTTAACTCCCCTACATTGAACAGCCATCTCCAGATTACTCAAAACAGCTGGTTTAAGTGCTACAAGTATTGTCACAGTGTATTGTTAAAAGAATAATGTTGGTCTTATTTATATCAAATATTTGCAGGCAAGGGTTGATTGAACTCATGGGTGCAGACCCTGCAGATATGTATGTAGATTGTACATCTTCAGGCTTTTCAACTTTTATTTGTTAAAAAAAAAATCTACTATGGATACAACTGCTATTTTAATTCAATATAAAGAAAATGTCTCCAGTAGCATTTTCTGTGACCCCCCCCCCTTTTTTTTTTGAGACAGGGTCTCCCTGTAGCCCCAGCTGGCCTGGAACTTGCTTGCTAGACCAGGCTGGCCTAGAACTCACAGAGATCTGCCTGCCTCTGCCTCCAGAGTGTGGGATCAAAGGCGTGCACCACCACGCCTGTCAAAATACTACATTCTTTAAATGACTAAGAGCTGCTAATCTGAAAATGTAAAAGACTGAGTAAGGAAAACAACCATACACTTAAAATTTTTTTAAGTATCTGCATTTTTCATTTTCTATAATCATTTTTTTAAGTGCTAGTGAAACTTATGAATCTTTGTCAATAACACATTTATTACCAAATTAAGCCTCAAAGGTGTTCTTATGAAAATAGAATGAAATATACTTACACTGTCTAAACTGTAAATGGGAACCATCCAAAGAATCCTATTTAGAAAGTAAAACATAAGAACATTTTATGTCATATTTATGATCTAAGCCAGCAGACACTAGTTAATATCAAAATATAGTAAGAGTTGACCTTATAATTGGTCTTTGCAGTTCTGGTTGTGTATAATGCACCAAGTGTTGCAGTATTCCCCAGAGTGACACAGGTACTGTCAACAGCAAGAAGATTCCAGCAATAAACCATGCTTTCGTGTGTATGCCAACCTTCAAAAACAAAACAACACAATAGTTCAAATTCTGTCACAAAAATCAAGGAACTCAGGGCTGGAGAAATGTCTCAGTGGTTAAGAACACTGACTGTTTTAGCAGAGGACCCAGATTCGATTCTCAGCACCCCATGGTAGATGACCATCATCTATAACTCAAGTTCCAGGGGATCTGCTTTGTTGAATTCTTTGGGTTTTTTGGTTGTTGTTTGTTTGATGTGTACGAGTGTATTGCTTACATGTATTTAAGTGCACTCATGTCATGCAATGCCTGGGGAGGTCAGAAGAGGGCCCTGGATTCCCCTGGAACTGGAATTACAGATGGTTGTTAATTGCTATGTGCCTGCTGGGAACTGAACCTGGGTCCTCTGCAAGAGCAGCTGGTGCTCTTAATCACTGAGCCATCTCTCCAGCCCCCCCTTTTTTGAGAGAGGGTCTCTTTCTAGCCCCAGCTGGCCTAGAACTCAGTATGTAGATCAAGGTGGCCTCGATCCGGCAGCTGGGATCAAAGGTGTGCACCATGCCCATCAATTTTAGTAAGTTTTCAAATTTTTTTTTTCAGTTTAATTTATTCCTGTATGTGTATGTATGTACTGTCTGCATGCAAGTTTGTGCACCTGTGTTGTGCAATGCCGCGGAGGTCAGAAGAGGGTGTCGGATTACCCTGGAACTGGAGTTCTCTTGGAATTGGAGTTTCAGACAGTTCTTGGCCGCCATGTGGTTGCTGGGGATCGAACCCGGGTCCTCTGTAAGAGCAGTCAGCGCTCCTAACCGCTAGGCCATCTCTCCAGCCCCTTTAGTAAGCTTTTAATCCTTAAATTATTCAAACTTAAGACACAGATATAACTATTCTTAAACTTGTTATCCACTGAGTTTTTTTTTTTCCCTCAGAAAATAAGATATAAGTAGATTTTTTTTTCCCCTACGATAACTTGAGGAAAGAAAAAAATGTTAAAAATGAGCATCCAGGAGTATGCTAACTCAGCAGAATAGAATACCTTCAAAATAAAAAACTCCCAGTGCTTTCTGGGCTCAGCCTCCTGAGAGGAAGAAACAACCAAGCTACATGGGGCTCAGGGATGATCAGGGCAGCAGAACATCCAGAGCAGTGACTTATTTATTTATTTTTTAAATTTTATTTATTTCTTTATGTGTATGAATGTACTGTCTGCATGCAAGTTTGTGCACCTGTGTCGTGCAATGCCGCGGAGGTCAGAAGAGGGTGTCGGATTCCCCTGGAACAGGAATTCTCCTGGAATTGGAGTTTCAGACGGTTCTCAGCCGCCATGTGGGTGCTGGGGATCGAACCCAGGTCCTCTGCAAGAGCGGTCGGCGCTCTTAACCGCTAGGCCATCTCTCCAGCCCCAGAGCAGTGACTTTAAACATCGCACATGGTCACCTTGCCGTCCCAGTAAATGGCATGCCCCATCAAAGGCACGGGATGAGCTCTCTGATTCTCCTGTTTTCCACTTTCAGCTCTCACTCACTTTTTATAATGTGAGCTAGTGCTGAAAGACAAATATTATTTTCATTGAAAATGTCCCTAGTCTTAAAGTCAAACTACATCTAATGCTCAAGTGGAGGCATATAATTTTGCCACAGGTGTTCAATAAAGAGCCTAATTCCATGTAAGCTGCTATGGTACAACAAAAAAAAGAACTGGTGTTCCAATGCTATAAAGACACTGATATTTGAAAAATGACAGTGGTAATTAGGGCTTACAGAATAAGTACAACTTGCTGGGCAGTGCTAAGGACTTCAGATATTATACAGACTCATCTCATGATTATAGACTCATCTCACGAATAGTAATTATGCTACATGTAAAGCCCTTAGCACAGTATCACTTTAAGCAAGTCTCTGTATCAGAGTCAAAAAATTTTTCAAGGGGGCTGGAGAGATGGCCTAGCGGTTAAGAATGCTGACTGCTCTTGCAGAGGACCTGGGTTGGATCCCCAGCACCCACATGGTGGCTGAAAACCGTCTTTAACTCCAGTTCCAGGGGAAGCCGACACCCTCTTCTGACCTCCTCCGCATTGCACGACATGGGTACACAGACC
The DNA here is from genome assembly GCA_009823505.1 of Rhizomys pruinosus. Lineage (NCBI taxonomy): Eukaryota > Metazoa > Chordata > Mammalia > Rodentia > Spalacidae > Rhizomys > Rhizomys pruinosus. The sequence continues at coordinate 2,632,707 of VZQC01010528.1, forward strand.
TACATGCAGACGGTACACTCATACACATACAAAAAATAAAAAATTTTTCAAAACTCATTTCGTCTCCATTCTCCTTTTTCTCAGCACTGTTGCTGTTGTTTGTTGTTCTTCCTTTTTTTTTTTTTTTTTTTGAGACAGGGTCTTCCTGTAGCCCCAGCTGGCCTTGAACTCAGAGATCCACCTGCTTCTGCCTCCCAAGTGCTGGGATTAAAGGTGTGCACTACCACACCCGGCTGGGTTGGAGTTCATGCTGGATCTGTCTGGCTTGAGCTCTCATGGTCTTGTGCACGCAGTCACCATTGCTGTGAGTCAGGAGTAACTGACCAGCTGTCTGGAAAACATCCATGTGGCTTTTAGGCAAAAGCGAAGAAAGACCTGATGTAATCATCACCTTCGGACCACTAAAAATAATAGCTGAAGAGATGAATCTATGTAGATTTTGGCAGAGAACTTGAATTTGAATGATATGGATGTAACAAAACTCCCATTCCTTTTTTTTTTTTTTTGGTCTTTTTCAGACAGTGTCTCCCTTTGGTCCCAGCTGGCCTGGAACTCGATATGTAGACCGGGCTGGCCTTGAACTCACAGAGATCCATCTGCCTCTGCCTCCTGAGTGCTGGGATTAAAGGCGTGTGCCACCACACCCAGCGCACCTCATTTTTAAACAATTTGTTCTGATTTTAGCCCTTACAGCTCCACTGGAATCATTAGTCTCACCAATGACTGGCCTACTATGGCAAAGGATCCAGTTCCAATATTAAATGTGAAAATTTACAAAGAGGATCAATGAATTGAATGCCCAGGAGTATGTGGAACCTAGAGCGGTGGCTCAGAACTGCCTGGAACTCCACTTCGGGAGATCTGGCCTCTGCTGGCACCCACACTCGTGAGCACATGTCCACAGAGACACACACCGGCAGACAGACGACACACCCATACTTTTTTTTAAGAGACAGACATGGTGGCAACACTGGTACTGTTTCAAATGTCCCAGGTGTCAGCAGATGTCAGATCTCCCGAAGTGGAGTTCCGGGCAGTTCTGAGCCCTCTCCAACGGTACGTGCTCTTAAACACTGAGCCACCTCTCCAGGCCCCAAATGTCCCTCTTAAAACACTCGTGGCCTTCACTTCACTGACCCTCTCTGTCAACTCCTGCTCTTCACCTGTGACACTGGAGCTGGCCCTTTGCCACTCCCCTTCTCCTCCATGATGCCAAGCGTCCTTATGATTTTGGATACGATCTACAGTCTGACTACTTCTGAATTAACCTGTAACTGCCTCATTCCTATGTTGAAATTCTAACCCCTAACACAACTGAATACATTTGCAAACAGGGCCTATGGGAAGTCATCAGGATAAAATGAGCTGAGCGAAGTGGGACTGTGGTCTCAAGGGCTGGCAACCCCATGAAATGAAGCCTTTATCTCAACTTCAGCAAAAGCGTGGCCACCTGCAACGCGAGGACCTTTACCACACATTAACCCTGCTGGTTCCTTCATCTTTGATTCCAAAATAGTTTTCAGGACTAAGAAAAGAAATTTGTTGCCAGGCATGGTGGCACACGCCTTTAATCCTAGCACTTGGGAGGCAGAGGCAGGCGGATCTTTGTGAGTTCAAGGCCAGCCTGGTCTACAGAGTGAGTTCCAGGACAGCTGGGGCTACAGGGAAACCCTGTCTGGAAAAGACCAAAAAAAAAAAAACACACACAAAAACAAACAAACAAATTTGTTGCCCACATGTCTGTCTGTAGCTTACACTGTTTTGTGCTCTAGACTTGCATTTCCAACTGAATCCTTTGACACGTTCATCCAAACGTCCTTCATTACACTAACCATTCCTATCACAACTTGGCTCAGGGTATTAGTAGTAGAGACTGCAGGTTAGAATTTGTCTTGCCGGGCGTTGTGGTGCACGCCTTTAATCCTAGCACTTGGGAGGCAGAGGCAGGCGATCTTTGTTGAGTTCAAGGCCAGCCTGGTCTACAGAGTTGAGTTCTAGGACAGCCAGAGCTACAAGGAGACCCTGTCTTGAAAAGACCAAAAAAATAAATAAAAATAAAATAAAATAAAATGAAATGCTGATATGGACAACAGCCTAGGATTCTGAAGAAAAAAAAAAAGAATTTGTCTTAAAGGTTAGTAGCACTTAGGTAGGTGTGGTGGTGGTGGTGCATGCCTTTAATTCCAGCACTCCGCACTCCGGAAGCCTCTGCCTCTCAAATGCTGAGATCAAAGGCAAGCCTGGCTGAAATAATATACATTTCCCTTTCCTTTCTCAAAGTGAGAAAATCCTACTTATATTAAGATGCTATACCTAAATTTTGGTGGACAAATTCAAATAACCTAAAATCTGCCAAATGAGATATATTTAATGTCATATTGCTCTGAAAATAACCATATACACTATGATTAAGAAAAGTTAACAAAGAAATAATTTAGTGAACAAAATGCCAAAAATATTTATTTTTGTAAAATATATATTTTAGTAAAAAATCTTTTCCACAACGGGGGTGGGGTGGTGGCAGAGGCAGTGGTTAGAATAGTCATGGTCCTATCATAACTCTTTATTATTATTATTATTATTTTTTTTTTTTGGTATTTTTGAGACAGGGTCTCCCTGTAGTCCCAGCTGTCCTGGAACTCACTCTGTAGACCAGGCTGGCCTCGAACTCACAAAGATCCGCCTGCCTCTGCCTCCCAAGTGCCAGGATTAAAGGCATGCGCCACCACACCCGGCGACCATAACTCTTTTTAAAGTATCTCAATAAAAATACCTTCTGGTTATTTTTAACTCGTAACTTGAAGTTCACTGTACACTTATATTAAGCATATATGTTAGATAAGTATTTACATTCGGGTTTTCCAGATTGTAGAAGTTGTATTGAAATCACAATATGATATGAAGAAATACTCAAGGAGCTGGATGAGGTGGCTCATGCCTTTAATCCTAGCACTTGGGAAGCAGGTGGCAGGTGAGATCAAGGCCAGCCTATTCTACATTGTGAGTTCCAGAACTGCTGGGCTACAGGGAGACTGTCTGAAAAATCAGATAAGCAAAAAAACCAACAAAAAGAAATATACAGGGACTTTTAGCAAAACTTTTGATTAAGAAATAAGTTGAGGGACTGGAGAGATGGCCCAGCGGTGAAGAGCGCCGACTGCTCTTGTAGAGGACCAGGGTCGATCCCCAGCACCCACAAGGCTGGCTGAGAACCGTCTGTAACTCGGATTCCAGGAGAATTCCAGTTCCAGGGGAATCTGACACCCTCTTCTGACCTCCGAGGCATTGCACGACACGGGTGCACAAACCTACATGCGGACAGTACATTCATACACAGGACAGGGACAGGGACAGGGACAGGGACAGGGACAGGGACAGGGACAGGACAGGAAAGGAAAAGAAAAGAAAAGAAAAGAAAAGAAAAGAAAAGAAAAGAAAAGAAAAGAAAAGAAAAANGTACAAGGGTCGCTCAGTAGCCCCAGCGTCCTGGAACTCACTCTGTGACCAGGCGGCCTTGAAGTCACAAAGAATCTGCCTGCCTCTGCCTCCCAAGCAGTGCTGAATTTACAAGGCATGCGCCACCACACCCGGCAAGCATTTTTTTTTTTTTGTTTATGTGTATGAATGTACTGTCTGCATGTAGGTTTGGTTGCACAAGTGTGTGCAATGCTACGGAGGTCAGAAGAGGGTGTTGGATTCCCATGGAAATGGAGATAAAGACGGTTCTTGGCCACCACGTGGGTGCTAGGACTCAAACCCACAGTCGGCGCTCTTAACCACTGAGCCATCTCTCCAGCCCCTTCCTCCCTCCCTCTTTCTGTCTGTCTTTCTGTCTTTTTGAGACAGGGTCTCCCTTTAGTACCAGCTGGCCTGGAGCTTGCTATGTAGACCAGGCTGGCCTTAACTTAACAGAGATCTGCTGCCTCTGCCTCCTAAGTACTGGGATTAAAGGCATGCACCACCATGCCTGCTTGACTTCTCTTCTTTTTCTTTTTTCTTTTCTCTTTCTTTTTCTTTTCTTTCTTTCTTTTCTTTTCTTATTCCTTTTCTTTTCTTTTCCATTCCTGTCCTGTCCCTGTACACCTGTCCCCTGTCCCTGTCCCCTGTCCCTGTCCCTTGTCCTGTGTATGAATGCTTATGTCCGCATTGTAGGTTTGTGCACCCGTGTCGTGCAATGGCCGTCGGAGTCAGAAGAGGGTGTCAATTCCCCTGAACTGGAATCTCCTGGATCGCGGTTAAAGACGGTCTCTGCGCCACCTTGGGGGCTGGGGATCGAACCCTGGTCCTTCAAGAGCAGTCGGCGACTCTTCACCGCTTGGGCCATCTCTCCATCCCTCAACTTATTTCTTAATCAAAAGTTTTGCTAAAAGTCCCTGTATATTTCTTTTTGTTGGTTTTTTCTGCTATGCTGATTTTCAGACAGTCTCCTGTACTCCAGAGCTATCCTGGAAACTCCCATGTAGGCAAAGGGTGGCCTTGATCTCACCTGCCACCTGCTTCCCAGTGCTAGATTAAAGGCATGAGCCACCTCATCCAGCACCTTGAGTTATTTTCTTCTATCATATTGTGTTTTCCAATAAAATACTTTTCCAATCTGAAAACCGAATTGTAACATACTTATCTAAAATATTAATGCTTATATAAGTGTACAGTGAACTTTCAAGTTACGAGTTAAAATACCAGAAGGTATTTTTAATTGAGATACTTTAAAAAGAGGTCTAGTCGCCGGGTGTTGGTGTGGCGCAGCCTTTAATCCTGGCACTCTGGGGAGGTAGGCAGGCGGATCTTTGTGAGTTCGAGGCCCCAGCCTGGTCCTACAGAGTGAGTTCCAGGACAGCTGGGACTACAGGGAGACCCTGTCTCAAAAAATACCAAAAAACAAAATAATAATAATAATAATACAAGAGTCTGATAGCGGCCATGACTATTCTACCACTGCCTCTGCCACCAACCCCACCCCCGTTGTGGAATAGATTTTACTCAAAATATATATGTGACAAAATAAATATTTTTTGGCCTTTGTTCACTAAATTATTTCTTTGTTAACTTTTCTTAATCATAGTGTATATGGTTATTTTCAGAGCAATATGACATTAAATATATCTCATTTGGCAGATTTTAGGTTATTTGAATTTGTCCACCAAAATTTAGGTATAGCATCTTAATATAAGTAGGATTTTCTCACTTTGAGAAAGGAAAGGGAAATGTATATTATTTCAGCCAGGCTTGCCTTTGATCTCAGCATTTGAGAGGCGAGGACTTCCGGATGCGGAGTGCTGGATTAAAGGATGCACCACCACCCACCACACCTACCTAAGTGCTACTAACCTTTAAGACAAATTCTTTTTTTTTTCTTCAGAATCCTCAGGCTGTTCTCCATATCAGCATTTCATTTTCGAAAAGACCAAAAAAAAAAAAAAAAGAAAGAAAGAACCAACGAACGAACCAAGGCATGAACTTGGGGAGGGACCTGGAGAGATGGCTCAAGGTCAGGGGTTATGAGCACTGGCTGCTTTTCTAGAGGATGGAATCTGTTTCCTAGCACCCACATGTAACTCCAGAATCAGGGGATCTGCCACTCTCTTCTGGCCTTCCTGGGCACTGCAAGCACATGGTGCACTTACAAACACCCAGGCAAAACACTCATACACATAGAATAAAAATAAATTAACCAAGAAAATAAAAGCAACTTCGGGTCTGGAAATGCAGCTCAGTTGGTAAAGTGCTTGCTTACAAAGCCCTGGGTACCATCCCCAGCTGGGTACCATCCCCATACATAAACATGATGGCTCACACCTGTAATCCAGCATTGAGAACAGAGACGGAGGCAGAAGGATCATCAGTTCAAGGTCATTTTAGGCTACATAGCAAATACCAGACCAGCCTGGTCGACAAAGGACTTTATCTCATTAAACAATATTGAAAAGTGGAAAATAAAAGATTCTTCGAAAATAAAAAGAAGCAGTAATGTCAAATTAACGATTAAGTTAATTGTCTAGAAAGATGGTTACAAGTTAAAAGAATTAAAAAAAAAAAAAAGGAAAAAAGTTAAAAGAATTCAATACATGACTTCAAGGTAGTTTATTTGATCTGGTTAAGTCCAGTACTGTACAGCAGATCTGATTTCAGGAATAAAGTTACTTTGGGGGAACTGATGAGTATCTGAAAAACACCCCAAGTCTAAAAAGACACATTCATTATTTTTTCCACCCGGTCCCACCTCCTCTTGCAGCATGACTTGAAGAACAGGTAACAAGAAATCAGACAGGTTTAGGTTCAAAGACTGGGCTTATTTCACATACTAAATCTGAGAGCTCTAGGTTAGAAGCATGCGGAGTCTCTGCCAACCTGCATACGGTTAAGAGTCCGCTCGTGCAGGACCCGCTTACCTCAAGTTTCTGCAGTTCCCAGACGCACATGGGAACAGCGATCAGAATACACACGACGTAGATGAACACGAGGAGGGGACGAATCCACCGTCTCCAATTTCTCCGGTTACAGGCGCAAAGCATTTTGGCTAAGAAACCGGCTCCAAACAGCTGAGAAAATGAACTCATTCGAGATTTGGGCGAGTTCTCTCCTTCGGGTTTTTTCTCAACTGGCACACTAGCGAGAAAAATTTACCGAAGGTTGGCGCTGCCTCCTCGGACCGTGCGGTGCTTCCTGCAGCGCCGGCCGCGCGGGATGCTTCCTGCAGCGGGCTGCATCCTCCCTCCGCTGCCCCGCATCCACCACGACGGAGTGCCGAGCCGGGCCGCCCTCAGCTGGGGGGCGCCCAGAGTTTCCGCTGCATCATGGCCCCCAAGAGAGTGGGGGCGACTTGGGACCCGGATTATTGGGGTCCTGCCTCGCAGCTCCTAGCCTGCTGCTCTTGGCTGAAACACCGAGCTCCCCCGTCCTGCACTGGCAGGCGCGTCTCCGCCCCACTCCGCCGGAAGGTTGGGCCCCAGGACTTCCTCACTCACTTGCATCGAACCTCATCCACAGCGGAACTCATGATCAAGATACGTTACCCTACTTCCGTATCCGTTCCCACTGCCCTAGGCCAGTGATTTGCTGTGAGCCTCCAGATAGGCACGCCCTATCCGGCTACGTTACTATTTGTGATTAGTTAAGTACGGAGGGGGGGAGGCGTGTCTGTCACCTAGGTTACCGAGATGCAAAGGGAGGAAGTGGAGGACCTGAGTGATGGAGCTGGTGTTGGTGGTTGTGTTGCAGGAATCACTGCTTCAAGGTGGCTTATAAAATTTTCAAGTCGCAGCCGGGCGTGGTGGCGCACGCCTTTATTCCTAGCACTCGGGAGGCAGAGGCAGGCGGATCTTTGTGAGTTCAAGGCCAGCTTGATCTACAGAGTGAGTTCCAGGACAGCCTGAGGCTCCAGGGAGACCTTGTGTCAAAAAGACAAAAAAAAAAAAATCAAAAAACAAGAAATAAAGTTTTGAAGTCACCAGGATTTTAGGACAAATTTCAAAAAGCAATCTATAAACATTCTTCTCCCCACTTTATTTCGCATAAGAGAACAGCCTTAGTAAGGGCAATCGTGTTAGATGGTGTAGAGCTGAATTCCGACAAAGCATTTTTCCTCCTTCTTTTTTATTTATTTTTTATGTATGAAGAGTGCAGTGTCTGCATGATAGGTTTGTGCCCCGTGTAGTGGAATGCCCGGAGGCAGAAGAGGGTTGTCGGATTGCCCCTGGAACTGGAGTTCTCCTGGAATGTGAGTTATAGACGGTTCTTAGCCGCCCAGGTGCGTCTGGGGATCGAACCCGGTTTCTCTGCAAGAGCATTCGGTGCTCTTAACCGCTAGTCTATCTCTCCAGCCCCATTGACAAAGCATTTTTCTTAGAAGGCTTACCAGTTCTCTTTAGAGTTGGAATAAGAAGCCACATGGGGGGAAAAAAGAAAGAAAGAAAACAAAACAGGAGAATGTGAAGCCTCACTTAGACTGCAGTCAGTTGCTACAGTTTAGGGGCCTAAGGAGGGAGGTTTGTAATTATTTCTGAGTCCTGTAGAAGAATCAGTCTAAGAGATGGCCTAGCGGTTAAGGAGCACCGACTGCGTCTTACAGAGCGAACCCGGGTTTCGATCCCCAGCACCCACATGACGCAGGCGGCTGAGACCGTGCTAGAAACGTCCAATACCAGGAGAACTCCAGTTCCAGGGGAATCGGATAACCCGCTTCTGACCCTCCGAGGCATTGCAATGAACACTGGTGCACAAACTTTCATGCAGAAATTACATTCATACACTACAGAAAGAAAGAAAAACTTAATAAAAAAAATAGCTTATTTGGAAGCAACCCCATCAACTAATTGCCCGGGGCGCCCGTGGGGTCTTCAACAAGGGCCCGAGGAGAAGTAACCTGAATGAGAGACAAACCAGACACAAAGGAGACCAAGACAAAGATCTGATCACAGTCTTGATTTTATTTTTTGTAAGGCAGAAATATATAGGAGTGAGTAGGAGGAAATAGCTCCAGTTGGCATAGTTTGAGGCCGTTGGGTTTCTAGGATACCCAACTGCCCTTGTTTCTCTGGGGAAGTGATGGGTGGTGAACCCCAGAAGAAAGCATGGTGCTCCAGACAACGAGGCATGTCGTCCTAATATAAACTATAAGGTGTGGGCAGTTTACCTAGGGAAAATGGATGAGCCCTTGGTAAACAGAAACCTAGTGGCGCTAGATAGCTGTGGCAAGACTGTTGCCTGCTGGCCATGGCTCCCAACAAACTATGAAATGTCCACATTTTGAACTAAAAGTTAAAAAGCCTTACTCATTTAAGATTCAAAAAGTTGGCATTCTGACAACGTTTTTATGCACGCAGAGCTTTTAGCTCTACCAGTTTGTAGAGGAAACAATGGCAAACGTGTTTTTTTAAATTTATAAATCAATAAAGCAAGCTATCATCTATTTCCCAAGTAGATTATGAATGTGGCCTGTGTTATTTTTCTGAAATCAACCACTGTACTAAGTTCCTTTCTTACATTATATGACTATATCTGCACAAAAGTGCAGAGAAATGGGCAGTTTTCCACTTTTCAGAGAAAAAAATCTTTCAAGTGATACCAAGTGATACATGTGGCAGGACATTGAGCTACTAAGTAGTAGAGCTGGTCCCTCTAACTTTGGACTCTGACTTTTAAGTATTTGATCTTTCAGCACCTGTAACCCAGAGAATTTCGGCCTATTGAGTATGTGGGCAATAAGGCTTGCAATACTGAGAACACTTGTACCAGAATCTCATACGGATAGGAAAGGAATATGAATGCATTCCTGTCTATTTTGGTTGTTTTTTTGTCTTTTCGAGAGAGGGTCCGCCCTGTAGCCCCAGCTGGCCCTGGAACGCACTCTGTAGACCAGGCTGGCCGTGAACGTCACAAAGATCCGCCTGCTCTGCCTCCCAGTGCTAGGATTAAAGGTGTGGCGCCAACCACGCCCAGCTGCATTCCTGTGTATTCTTTACCAGCCAGAGCCTGGAAACCACTTCTGCAACCATTTCCAACACCTTTCAAGATCTCTATTTTCACTTTTCCTTAATGGGAAAATAAAACTTTTGTTTAGTCTAAGATAACTTTTTTCCCTTTTTGTTTTTTGAAACAGAGTCCCACTATGTAAGCCGGGCGGGCCTGGAACCTCCCTTTGCAGACTAGGCGAGCCTAAATGCATAGAGATCCACTTGCTTCGACCTTCAGATTTCTGGAATTAAAGATGTGAGCCACCACAACCCCCAGTAACCTATTTTAATTTTTAAAAGGTTAACAGAGCATGGTGGCACAGGTTACCGTGCAATCCTAGCACTTGGGAGGCATATGGAGGTAGATCTTCTGTTGGGATGAGGCGAGCCTGATCTATATAGTAAGTTGTAGGCCAGCTGATCTCCCCAACAGGAAGATCTGTCTCAGAATAATTTAAATAATTATTTTTTTTTTTTTTTTTTTTTTTTTTTAAGTACTATAGTTCTGCTTCCTCTAAAATAGAAAGAAAAAAAACCTTTGCCTCTACAAAGAAAGTCTTTACTTTTTGGAAAATGATACAAACTTTTGGTGGGGAGGCTGTCTACCATGGATTGTTTCTGTGTGCTCAGCCACAGTCTTGTTGCTGGACATAATAGTGTTCCCTATTCTTTCTTTCTTATTTGGGAAACTTGCTTTCCATAATTTCTGAAACCTGTCTCAACACCCCATCCTGTCCTTATAGCATTCAGGTTGTGTTATAATCATTAACTTACATGTTTGTCATGTTTAAACTGTGGATTCCTCAAGAAAAGCTAAAGAATATATTATGAATGTTTTTGCCTACATGTATTTAAGCACCACATAGATGCAACGCCCAAGAAAGCCAGAAGAGGGTATTGAAACTCCTGAAACTGTAGTTACAAACAGTTATAAGCTGCCATATAGATCTTCTGCAAAAACAGCAAATGTTCTTAACTACTGGGCCATTGGGAGCAGAAAATGAAAATTCTTCAACTGTTAAGAACCATTATGAAAAAGCAAGGAAGGTGGCTGGAGAGATGGATCAGCGGTTAAGAGACCGACTGCTCTTGCGGGACCCTGGTTCGATCCCAGCACCCACAATGGCAGCTAAGAACTGTCTTTATTTAGCTCCAGTTCTGGGAGAATCCGACACACTCTTCTGACCTCTGCAGCTTCAATGACGGGGTGCAACAAACAAGACATGCAAACAGTACATTCATAACATAAAAAATGATTAAATAAAAATTAAAAAAATAATAAAAATAGAAAAAGAAAAAAGGCATTAAAGAGACAAGAATGTCAGATTCGGAAATGATTTTTACCCATGTTTATGAGTTGGAATTCATGGATGCAATTTGTGTACAGCAACAGAGAATAAAAAAAAATAGTTTCCACTCCGAGTGCACGGCACAACACTTTAATCCCAGCAAACTCAAGAGGCAGAGGCAGAGGCAGATGGAATCTCTGTGAGTTCAAGAACGGCCAGCCTGGTCTACATAGCGAGGTTCCAGGCAGGCCTTCTGGGGCTACAGGGAGGACCTGTCTCAAAAAGACAAAAAAATAGTGAGCTACTTCAGCTAACTTTGTTCACTCATAAGGTTTCTGCTTTATTTGGAAATTGTCCATTTTTAAAAAACAACAAAACAAAAACAAAACAAAACAAAAAGGAGGCCAGGCATGGTGGCCTACATGCCTTTAAATCGACACCCTGGAGGCAGAGGCAGGCGGAATTCTGTAGTTCAAGGCCACCTGTCTACAGGTGAGTTCCAGCTATGCTGGGACTATTAAGGAGACCTGTCTCAAAAACAAACAACAAACAACAAACAAACAAACACACACAACACGACAAACCCCTGGCAGATGATACTAACGTCAAAAGTAAGCTGTTCCTCAGCATTGATACAGATGATTCAGAGAAACTGTTACTGTTGTAACTGTTGTTACTGTATCACATGAAAATTAGTAACTGAGCCAGCAGTGGCCCAAGACTTAATTAATCCCAGCCCTTAGGAGGCAGAGGCAGAGGCAGGTGGATCATCTGGAGTTCAAGGCCAGCCTGGTCTACAGTAGTGAGTTCCAGGCCCAGCTGCGGCTACAGGGAGATCCTGGCTCAAAAGAACCAAAAAAAAAAAAAAAGTCAAAATTAATTTATATACAATAGGGTGCAGAAAGGTAATGTGTTTTGAAGTAACATCAATGGTCATCTTACTGAGGCTTTGCCTTCCATCGTAGAATGAATACCTCTAAATCTGCCAGTAACTAAGAACTAAGCAAGTATATATAGAGACTTGGAGCTTCACATAGGCGAAGGCCAGGTGCTGTTGCTAAAGAGCTCTTCAGTGCAGCCATAGGGAGCTATGCCCACTCTAGACCTGGAGCTATTTGCCCGAGAGAGTGTGTAGCTCCTTCTGGGATCTGTAACATCGTCATCCCAGGAGGCTAAGAACCTAGTAGTAATCTACCAGTCAACATTAGAGCTTAAAGATATCTGGTTCAGCCGAGGATTGGCTCGCACTCTTTTACCAAAAGTTGAGGTGGGACTACAGGACCATTCTGTGTCCACTATCCAAGGACTAGGGTTTATAGTGGAAATGCCTGCATATGCACATGTGTACACACACAAATACACAATGGTACATACTTAAGTATTTGGACATCATACTGGTCTCCCCTTTGTGGAGTGAGGGTTATTATGAAAGAAGCACCTATGTTCTGGGCCTTTAAAAAAATACGTCGCACACAAGGTATCAAGTAGTAAACATAAGCACAATCTTGGAGGAGGGAAGAGGGGGAGTGAATGGGAAAGGAGGGGAGAACTCAAAAGGAGTTTAATTGGTAAAAGTCTCCTTTCGCTCTTGTATAGCCATCATTTAAGACTGTGGGAAAGCTTGAGTTAGATGGGCTTGTATTTCTAAGCCTATTGTACCTCCCTTCCACAAGAAACCCAGGGGGTGGGTTCTAAGCCAATGGTAACTCCCTGGCCACACCTATGGGGGGGGGTGTAAATTGACGAATTGAGTCATGATGGATATTAAGCAGACATTTTGGAATAAAATTTCTCTCTGCGTTCGAACCTCAGCCTGCCTACAAGTGGTTTGCTTTCCTTCGTGGTCTTCCCACATGTGTAGTCCTAGGATTAACTGGGCCCCGCCACAAATCCCAATCCCGGCGGAGACCCCACATAAACCAATGGGTATGCAAGCGAGAACACTCAAGAGCTGTGAAGAGGGAGCAGTCCAATGGTGATACGTTCCTGCAGGTCCACTGCTGATACCTGCAGCTCTCTGTCTTCTATGGTGCCCATTTCACCGTGTCAAACAAACAGTGAAACTGGACTACGAGGCCAAGCGAAGTGAAGTCACATATGGGATTTGGGTGCACTATGGTGACTGTGCACTCTTAATCCTTAAAGGTGCGGCTTAGAGCAAGCCTGTCCATCATGGTGTTAGCCTGCTAAAGACTGCTCAGTCTCCAGTCTGTTGCCGGGGAGCGAGCTGGATGCCACTGTAAGGTCCCGAGAGTCCTGCATTCTCATTCACCCCCAGAAAGGGTTGATGAAGAGTCCCTATAGAATTCCTTTGGGCTTATCCTCATTGATAGATTTGGTAAAGCTAGAGGATCCGAAGACCAACTCACAAACACGGGGAATGTGTGGACCGAAATCTGATAACTGCGGAAGCCAAAAGGCCACAGAGTCCATGTTATTCTTGCTATGCGGCTTGGAGAAGGGGCAGCATGTCTAACCCCACTGTCACTGCCAATACAAACAATGCTGTAAAATACCTCACGACCAATTTAGGGCAGACAAAAATATTTCTGGGACATAGTAATTGTTGCTCACATAAAAACTTAAGAGAGGGAAGGGTAGTAACTATTTTATCTATTTCTAATGTGACTGACTGGGCCTGGAAGATGACTGTAAACCCCGTGAACCTTCTCAGAAGGTATGTTAGCTGTAACTAACATACCTTCCGGAGGTTTTAAGTCTTTTTTTCTCATATTTTTAATTTATTTTTAATTAGAGTGTGTATGCAATGGGTACAAAACCTCGTGCATGTGCGTGTGTGGTGGGTGTGTGTGTGATGTTGTGTGTGTTGGAGGTCAGAGGACAACTTTTTTGTTTTGGAATTCAGTTCTTTTCCTTTGTCCCCTGGCGTTCTGGGGAGTTGAACCTCGGGCTTCAGTCTTATAGAGCAAGTTTCCTTTACCCATTGAGCTAGTCATGCGGAGTTCTTGGTATTTATCTAACTGTTTTTTTCACATAGGGTCTTTCTGCATCCGAAGGGCCGGACATCAGATTTCACGTGTAGCTTGAGGATGACCTTGAATTGCTGATGCTTGCCTGTTCCTTTCCTCCGTTAGAGGCAGCTATTATACCCACTTTCAGACAATACCGAGTCAAGCCCAGAGCTTAGGCATGTTAGGCAATCACTCTGGTAACTGAGGTACATCACCAGCCCACAGCTACGGTTGTAGGTATGGTATATTTCCTATGAAATTACCACTGTGCTATCTGACATGGCAAATGCATTCTTCCCACCTCTCCATCAGTAAGCAAAATCAGAAGAAACGTAGGTTTATTTAGTAGAGACAAGGGTCTACCTTTATTGCATTTTACAATATATAACATTTGTCTTTTACATTGATTGCTATGTTGTTCATTGGACCTGGTGTGTAGGAAATAGAAAATTTATAGATAAAAGGATAGGAAGTGGGGGCTGGAGAGGTGGCTCATTAAGAGCACCAGATGGTCTTGCAGAGGACTGAAGTTTGGTTCCCAGCACCCATTAGGGTGGCCTGTAACTCCAGCTCAAGATCCAGCTACCATAGATCTGAGGCCCTCTTTCAGACCCGGTGGATCACTGCACTCAGGAGGAAACATACTACTTATACAATAGAATTTTAAAGAAAATAAAAGAAAATGTAAAAGGATAAGAAATAAATCCTGTAAAAGTTCAAGGCCCTACCATTTTGATGTTTCAAGGAGACCAGTGACCTGGGGCATATTGGGAAATCCTTTCTATGGAGAGGAGCAAGTGGCAGCACCTTGAACAATCCACTACGGAGATGCAGCGTTTGATGAGTCTCTTTGGATGTTGATGAGAACATATACCATGTTTGGATACATTGTACCAAGCTATTTATGAGACAACCTATAAAGCTCCAGTTTTAAGTGAGTCCTGGAAGGAGAACAGGCTCTGCAGCTTATGACCCAGCACATCTAACAGCATTGGATGTACGCGTGCAGCAGAGATGCTATTTGGAGACTGCCAAACCACAGAGAAAACTCTGTTGGTCTTGGAGGATGGCCAGATTGTAATTATTCTTCATTTGAAAAGCTGTTCTTTGCTAACACTGGGTCCTGATAGAAGTGAAACACCTGATTTGGGGACTATAAGTGACTACTCAGCCTAAACAGCACATCACAAACTATCTATTGTATGATCACGAAACCATAAAACTGAGCACACCCAGGAACATTCCATTATAAAATAGAAGCAGCAATTAGAAGACTTGGCCCTAGCAGATCCAGAAAGCACCATTCAATGCATAAGCAAACAGTGTAGACTCATGACTTGCTGGGAGGTGATATAGATTCAGAAATACTCCCACATAAAATATTAGTCACCACAGGCACTTTATATTTAAGATGTGTAGTTAGAAGACAAAAAGAGGGAACTAAAGAGAGCAAACCATAGCTGTTCTAATCCTCCAAGGTGAATGCTGTGGAGATTCCGTTTTCACTGATGCTTCAGGAGAAATGAAGGCAGGACTGTAGCCAAGAAAGCGTTCCATAGGGTGCATGGATAGTGTGTACTATTGTGACTCTTCATTGTGTAGCAGCTCTAACTTACATGGGTTTGGTAGCCACAAATATCCAGTTCTTTCCTTGAGAGACTGCACTTTGATATTCCCCTTACGGAAGGAATCGTGTCATATAATTCAGGCTAGGATTTGAGGTGAATATCATGTGTCATTTACAGGTTAAAGGTTTAATTACTGCTGTAAGACCCGTGTTATAGTTTTGATCTGAAAATGTCATATTTGAGAATGCTTGCCCCTACTGGTGGGTGGTATTTTGGGGAAGACTGGGAAACCTTAGGAGGTCGGAAGGCCTGCTGACAAAGCAGGTCACTAAGGGGAGGGTAGTTTAGGGGTTATACCTTGTCCATGGGTCCGGCCTTTGCTTCCCCAGTACCTTGCCACTGTGATATTAATTATCTCTCTCTTTTTTAAAATCTTTTAAAATTTATTTTATTTTATTATTATTTTTTTATGTGTATGAGTGTACTGTTTTTGCATGTAGGGGGAGGGGGGGGGGTTGGGCACGCGTGTGTGCCAATGCTTGGAGGTCAGAAGAGGGAGGTAGATTCCCCGGAACTGAGTTAAAGATGGTTTCTTAGCTGCCATGGGGGGGGTGGGTGCTGGGAATCGGAGACCCAGATCCCTCTGCAAGAGCAGTCAGTGCTCTTAAATGCTGAGGTCCATCTCTCCAGCCCCGATATGAGTGATCTCTCTTACCAAACTCTTCTGAATATCAGGAACTAAGCTTTTCCGCCAGCTTCTGTGCCATGGCCTGGCTTGAAACCCTCTGAAACGTCTTTCCTTCCTTAAGTTATCTTTGTCATATACTGTGGTCAGAGAAACACAAAATAGCTAACAGACCTACTAGCATTCCTTTACTTCAGGGAACCGTGCTCACTGGAGCAGGTGGTACCATATTAGAGAAACCAAGTACTAAAGTTTCTTTGGCATAATATAGAAGGGGGAATTTAAAGATGATGAAGTCAGGACATGAGAGTGGGTTCTTCATGGATTGTTTACCTTGGCACCCAACTTTTGACTTGATCTCAATATCAGGCCCAGAGAAAATCACTGGTAAAAGAAGTATCATCTTCTTTGTTCTGCTTTAGTGGTTGTTATCTGTAATTGTTGCTGCTGTTGGGGAGCAGTGTAGTTCATGTAGGCTTGTTCTGCTTCTTGTTTTCCAAGTCCCAAGGTCTTATGTGAAGAGGCCACTTCTTTGTATACATGCTGTAGGCACAACTGAGAAACTCCAAGCTTAGATTTCCAGTCTTTATAATGAAGCACAAGCAAAACTGACCAAGCATTGCTCTGGAGGGAGACTTTGTCTTTATTACTGTGGTTAGAAAAATATGTGTTCTCTGCCTGAGGCTGTTTGTTGTATAAATACCCTTAAAAATAGTCTAAATGCCATCTAGAATAAAAGCTAATAGTAACTCTGCAAAAATGTCCTGGGAATTGTCTCCCAATAAGAAACCAACTAGAGGGGTTTGGTGAGATGGCTAGTGGTTAAGAACACTGACTGCGCTTGCAGAGGACCCAGGTTTGATCCCTAGCACCCACATGGTGGCTGAGACCATCTTTAAGCTCCAGTTCCAGGGGAATCTGAAGGCCTCTCTGACTCCGTGGCATTGCACGACACAGATCACNAAAATGCTGGACACCCAAAACAAAGAGAAAATTCTTAAAGCGACAAGAGAAAAACAACAAGTGACCTATAAGGGGAAACCTATCAGAATAACAACGGACTTCTCACAGCAAACGATGAAGGCAAGAAGAACCTGGAGCAAAGCATTCCCAGTGTTGAGGGACAATGGATGCCAGCCCAGGTTACTATACCCAGCAAAAATGTCAATCATAGTGGAAGGAGAGAAGAAAATCTTCCATGACATAAACAACTTGAAAGAATACATGTCCATGGGCTGGAGAGATGGCCTAGCGGTTAAGAGCACCGACTGGTCTTACAGAGGACCCGGGTTCGATCCCCAGCACCCACATGGCGGCTGAGAACCGTCTGAAACTCCAATTCCAGGAGAACTCCAGTTCCAGGGGAATCTGATACCCTCTTCTGACCTCCGAGGCATTGCATGACACGGGTGCACAAACTTGCATGCAGACAGTACATTCATACACGTACAGAAATAAATAAAAAATTAATAAAAAAAATAGCTTATTTGGAAGCAACCTCAACTATTGCCGCGCCCGCGGGGTCTTCAACAAGGGCCCGAGGGGAAAGTAACCTGAATGAGAGACAAACCAGACACAAAGAAGGAAACCAAGACAAGGATCTGATCAAGGTCTCAATTTTATTTTTTGTAAGGCAGAAATATATAGGAGTGAGTAGGAGGAAATAGCCCCAGTTGGCATAGTTTGAGGCCGTTGGGTTTCTAGGATACCCAACTGCCCTTGTTCTCTGGGGAAGGTTATGGGTGGGTGAATCCCCAAGAAGAAGCAGGGTGCTCCAGCCAAACGAGGCATGGCGTCCTAATAAGTAAACTATAAGCTTGGGCAGTTGCCTAGTGCTAAATGGATGAGCCTTGGGGAAACAGAAACCTAAGGTGACTCTAGATAGCTGTGGCAAGACTGTTGCCTGCTGGCCATGGCTCCCAACAAACTATGAAATGTCCACATTTTGAACTAAAAGTTAAAAAGCCTTACTCATTTAAGATTCAAAAAGTTGGCATTCTGACAACGTTTTTATGCACGCAGAGCTTTTAGCTCTACCAGTTTGTAGAGGAAACAATGGCAAACGTGTTCTTAAAGCCTTTATAAATCAATAAAGCAAGCTATCATCTATTTCCCAAGTAGATTATGAATGTGGCCTGTGTTATTTTTCTGAAATCAACCACTGTACTAAGTTCCTTTCTTACATTATATGACTATATCTGCACAAAAGTGCAGAGAAATGGGCAGTTTTCCACTTTTCAGAGAAAAAAATCTTTCAAGTGATACCAAGTGATACATGTGGCAGGACATTGAGCTACTAAGTAGTAGAGCTGGTCCCTCTAACTTTGGACTCTGACTTTTAAGTATTTGATCTTTCAGCACCTGTAACCCAGAGAATTTCGGCCTATTGAGTATGTGGGCAATAAGGCTTGCAATACTGAGAACACTTGTACCAGAATCTCATACGGATAGGAAAGGAATATGAATGCATTCCTGTCTATTTTTTTTTTTTGTCTTTTCGAGAGAGGGTCTCCCTGTAGCCCCAGCTGTCCTGGAACTCACTCTGTAGACCAGGCTGGCCTTGAACTCACAAAGATCCGCCTGCCTCTGCCTCCCAAGTGCTAGGATTAAAGGTGTGCGCCACCACGCCCAGCTGCATTCCTGTGTATTCTTTACCAGCCAGAGCCTGGAAACCACTTCTGCAACCATTTCCAACACCTTTCAAGATCTCTATTTTCACTTTTCCTTAATGGGAAAATAAAACTTTTGTTTAGTCTAAGATAACTTTTTTCCTTTTTGGTTTTTTGAAACAGAGTCTCACTATGTAAGCCCTGGCTGGTCTGGAACTCCCTTTGCAGACTAGGCTAGCCTAAATTCATAGAGATCCACTTGCTTCGACCTTCAGATTTCTGGAATTAAAGATGTGAGCCACCACACCCCCAGTCAACTATTTTAATTTTAAAGGTTAACAGAGCATGGTGGCACAGGTCTTCAATCCTAGCACTTGGGAGGCAGATGGAGGTAGATCTCTGTGTGATAGAGGCCAGCCTGATCTATACAGTAAGTTGTAGGCCAGCTGATCTCCCCAACAGGAAGATCCTGTCTCAGAATAATTTAAATAATTATTTTTTGGAAATTTTCTATCATTAATGACTACATGATGTGTTGTTACACGTTCAGAAAATAGAAAGAAAAAAAAAACCTTTGCTCTACAAAGAAAATTCTTTACTTTTTGGAAAATGATACAAACTTTTGGTGGGGAGGCTGTCTACCATGGATTGTTTCTGTGTGCTCAGCCACAGTCTTGTTGCTGGACATAATAGTGTTCCCTATTCTTTCTTTCTTTTGGGAAACTTGCTTTCACATAATTTCTGAAACCTGTCTCAACACCCCATCCTGTCCTTATAGCATTCAGGTTGTGTTATAATCATTAACTTACATGTTTGTCATGTTTAAACTGTGGATTCCTCAAGAAAAGCTAAATTAATTAATGTATGAATGTTTTGCCTACATGTATTTAAGCACCACATAGATGCAACGCCCAAGGAAGCCAGAAGAGGGTTTCAGATCCACTGGACCTGGAGTTACAGGTAGCCACTTGTTTCTGTAAGTGCAGCCAGTGCTTCTTAACTACTGGGCCATTGGGAGCAGAAAATGAAAATTCTTCAACTGTTAAGAACCATTATGAAAAAGCAAGGAAGGTGCTGGAGAGATGGCTCAGCGGTTAAGAGCACCGACTGCTCTTGCAGAGGACCCTGGTTCGATTCCCAGCACCCACATGGCAGCTAAGAACTGTCTTTATTTAGCTCCAGTTCTGGGAGAATCCGACACACTCTTCTGACCTCTGCAGCTTGCATGACATGGGTGCACAAACATACATGCAAACAGTACATTCATACACATAAAAAATGATTAAAAAATTAAAAAATAATAAAATAGAAAAAGAAAAAGGCATTAAAGAGACAAGAATGTCAGATTCGGAAATGATTTTTACCCATGTTTATGAGTTGGAATTCATGGATGCAATTTGTGTACAGCAACAGAGAAATAAAAAAAAATAGTTCCACTCAGTGCACTGGCACACGACTTTAATCCCAGCACTCAAGAGGCAGAGGCAGAGGCAGATGGATCTCTGAGTTCAAGGCCAGCCTGGTCTACATAGTGAGTCCCAGGCCTTCTGGGGCTACAGGGAGACCCTGTCTCAAAAAGACAAAAAAATAGTGAGCTACTTCAGCTAACTTTGTTCACTCATAAGGTTTCTGCTTTATTTGGAAATTGTCCATTTTTAAAAAACAAAACAAAACAAAAACAAAACAAAACAAAACATGAGGCCAGGCATGGTGGCTCATGCCTTTAATCCTAGCACCTGGAAGGCAGAGGCAGGCGGATCTCTGTGAGTTCAAGGCCAGCCTGGTCTACAGAGTGAGTTCCAGGCTAGCTGGTGCTATAGAGAGACCCTGTCTCAAAAACAAACAAACAAACAAACAAACAAACAAACACACACACACACAAACCCCTGGCAGATGATACTAACGTCAAAAGTAAGCTGTTCCTCAGCATTGATACAGATGATTCAGAGAAACTGTTACTGTTGTAACTGTTGTTACTGTATCACATGAAAATTAGTAACTGAGCCAGCAGTGGCCCAAGACTTTAATCCCAGCCCTTAGGAGGCAGAGGCAGAGGCAGGTGGATCTCTGTGAGTTCAAGGCCAGCCTGGTCTACATTAGTGAGTTCCAGGCCAGCTGCGGCTACAGGGAGATCCTGTCTCAAAAAGACCAAAAAAAAAAAAAAAGTCAAAATTATGTTTAATACAATATGGTGCAGAAAGGTAATGTGTTTTGAAGTAACATCAATGGTCATCTTACTGAGGCTTTGCCTTCCATCGTAGAATGAATACCTCTAAATCTGCCAGTAACTAAGAACTAAGCAAGTATATATAGAGACTTGGAGCTTCACATAGGCGAAGGCCAGGTGCTGTTGCTAAAGAGCTCTTCAGTGCAGCCATAGGGAGCTATGCCCACTCTAGACCTGGAGCTATTTGCCCGAGAGAGTGTGTAGCTCCTTCTGGGATCTGTAACATCGTCATCCCAGGAGGCTAAGAACCTAGTAGTAATCTACCAGTCAACATTAGAGCTTAAAGATATCAGGTTCAGCCGAGGATTGGCTCGCACTCTTTTACCAAAAGTTGAGGTGGGACTACAGGACCATTCTGTGTCCACTATCCAAGGACTAGGGTTTATAGTGGAAATGCCTGCATATGCACATGTGTACACACACAAATACACACAATGTACATACTTAAGTATTTGGACATCATACTGGTCTCCCCTTTGTGGAGTGAGGGTTATTATGAAAGAAGCACCTATGTTCTGGGCCTTTAAAATACTTCGCACACAAGGTATCAAGATAGTAAACAATAAGCAACAATCTTGAGGAGGGGAAGAGGGGAGGAGGGGAGGAGGGGAGAAACTCAAAAGGAGTTATGGGGAAAAGGCTCCTTTCTCTCTGGTAGTAGCCATCAGGTAAACCTGTGGGAAAGCTTAGTTAGATGGGCTGGATTCTAAGCCTATGGTACCTCCCTGGCCACACCCATGGGGTGGGTTCTAAGCCAATGGTACCTCCCTGGCCACACCTATGGGGTGGGGTGTAGTGACGAATTGAGTCATGATGGATATTTAAGCGGACATGTTGGAATAAAATCTCTCTCTGCGTTCGAACCTCAGCCTGCCTACACGTGGTTTGCTTTCCTGC
This sequence comes from Rhizomys pruinosus, assembly GCA_009823505.1. Lineage (NCBI taxonomy): Eukaryota > Metazoa > Chordata > Mammalia > Rodentia > Spalacidae > Rhizomys > Rhizomys pruinosus. Next base: position 2,654,406 of record VZQC01010528.1, read on the forward strand.
GCGGTCTTCTCACATGGGTAGTCCTAGGATTAAGTGGGCCCCGCCACAAATCCCGGCGGAGACCCCACATAAACCAATGGGTATGCAAGCGAGAACACTCAAGAGCTGTGAAGAGGGAGCAGTCCAATGGTGATACGTTCCTGCAGGTCCACTGCTGATACCTGCAGCTCTCTGTCTTCTATGGTGCCCATTTCACCGTGTCAAACAAACAGTGAAACTGGACTACGAGGCCAAGCGAAGTGAAGTCACATATGGGATTTGGGTGCACTATGGTGACTGTGCACTCTTAATCCTTAAAGGTGCGGCTTAGAGCAAGCCTGTCCATCATGGTGTTAGCCAGCTAAAGACTGCTCAATCTCCAGTCTGTTGCCGGGGAGCGAGCTGGATGCCACTGTAAGGTCCCGAGAGTCCTGCATTCTCATTCACCCCCAGAAAGGGTTGATGAAGAGTCCCTATAGAATTCCTTTGGGCTTATCCTCATTGATAGATTTGGTAAAGCTAGAGGATCCGAAGACCAACTCACAAACACGGGGAATGTGTGGACCGAAATCTGATAACTGCGGAAGCCAAAAGGCCACAGAGTCCATGTTATTCTTGCTATGCGGCTTGGAGAAGGGGCAGCATGTCTAACCCCACTGTCACTGCCAATACAAACAATGCTGTAAAATACCTCACGACCAATTTAGGGCAGACAAAAATATTTCTGGGACATAGTAATTGTTGCTCACATAAAAACTTAAGAGAGGGAAGGGTAGTAACTATTTTATCTATTTCTAATGTGACTGACTGGGCCTGGAAGATGACTGTAAACCCCGTGAACCTTCTCAGAAGGTATGTTAGCTGTAACTAACATACCTTCTGAGTTTTTAAGTCTTTTTCTATATTTTTATTTTTAAATTAGAGTGTGTATGCATGGGTACACGCGTGCATGCGTGTGTGTGTGTGTGTGTGTGTGTGTGTGTGTAGGTCAGAGGACAACTTTGTGGATTCAGTTCTTTCCATCTTTCCCTGGCTTCTGGGAGTTGAACTCGGGTCTTCAGTCTTATATAGCAAGTTCCTTTACCCATTGAGCTATCATGCTGAGTTCTGGTATTTATCTAATTTTTTCACATAGGGTCTTCTGCATCCAAGGCTGACCTCAGATTTCACGTGTAGCTGAGGATGACCTTGAATTGCTGATCTTCCTGCTTCCTCCGTTATAGGCAGGCTATTATACCACTTCATACAATACCCGAGATCAAGCCCAGAGCTTTAGGCATGTTAGGCAATCACTCTGGTAACTGAGGTACATCACCAGCCCACAGCTACGGTTGTAGGTATGGTATATTTCCTATGAAATTACCACTGTGCTATCTGACATGGCAAATGCATTCTTCCCACCTCTCCATCAGTAAGCAAAATCAGAAGAAACGTAGGTTTATTTAGTAGAGACAAGGGTCTACCTTTATTGCATTTTACAATATATAACATTTGTCTTTTACATTGATTGCTATGTTGTTCATTGGACCTGGTGTGTAGGAAATAGAAAATTTATAGATAAAAGGATAGGAAGTGGGGGCTGGAGAGGTGGCTCATTCAGAGCACATACTGCTCTTGCAGAGGACTGAAGTTTGGTTCCCAGCACCCATATAGGGTGGCTTATAACCTCCTCTTATAAGTCCAGCTACAATAGATCTGATGCCCTCTTTCAGACCCTGTGGATCCCTGCACTCAGGAGCACATACTACTTATACATATAATTTTAAAGAAAATAAAAAAAATTTAAAAGGATAAGAAATAAATCCTGTAAAAGTTCAAGGCCCTACCATTTTGATGTTTCAAGGAGACCAGTGACCTGGGGCATATTGGGAAACCCTTTCTATGGAGAGGAGCAAGTGGCAGCACCTTGAACAATCCACTACGGAGATGCAGCGTTTGATGAGTCTCTTTGGATTTTGATGAGAACATATACCATGTTTGGATACATTGCACCAAGCTATTTATGAGACAACCTATAAAGCTCCAGTTTTAAGTGAGTCCTGGAAGGAGAACAGGCTCTGCAGCTTATGACCCAGCACATCTAACAGCATTGGATGTACGCGTGCAGCAGAGATGCTATTTGGAGACTGCCAAACCACAGAGAAAACTCTGTTGGTCTTGGAGGATGGCCAGATTGTAATTATTCTTCATTTGAAAAGCTGTTCTTTGCTAACACTGGGTCCTGATAGAAGTGAAACACCTGATTTGGGGACTATAAGTGACTACTCAGCCTAAACAGCACATCACAAACTATCTATTGTATGATCACGAAACCATAAAACTGAGCACACCCAGGAACATTCCATTATAAAATAGAAGCAGCAATTAGAAGACTTGGCCCTAGCAGATCCAGAAAGCACCATTCAATGCATAAGCAAACAGTGTAGACTCATGACTTGCTGGGAGGTGATATAGATTCAGAAATACTCCCACATAAAATATTAGTCACCACAGGCACTTTATATTTAAGATGTGTAGTTAGAAGACAAAAAGAGGGAACTAAAGAGAGCAAACCATAGCTGTTCTAATCCTCCAAGGTGAATGCTGTGGAGATTCCGTTTTCACTGATGCTTCAGGAGAAATGAAGGCAGGACTGTAGCCAAGAAAGCGTTCCATAGGGTGCATGGATAGTGTGTACTATTGTGACTCTTCATTGTGTAGCAGCTCTAACTTACATGGGTTTGGTAGCCACAAATATCCAGTTCTTTCCTTGAGAGACTGCACTTTGATATTCCCCTTACGGAAGGAATCATGTCATATAATTCAGGCTAGGATTTGAGGTGAATATCATGTGTCACTTACAGGTTAAAGGTTTAATTACTGCTGTAAGACCCGTGTTATAGTTTTGATCTGAAATGTCATATTTGAATGCTTGCCCCCTAGCTGGTGGTGGTATTTTGGGGGAAGACTGTGGAAACTTTAGGAGGTCAGGAAGGCCTGCCTGACAAAGCAGGTCACTAGGGGAGGGTAATTGAGGGTTATACCTTGTCCCTGGGTCCTGCCTTGCTCCCCATACCTTGCCCACTGTGATATGAATTATCTCTCTCTTTTTTTAAAATCTTTTTAAAATTTATTTTATTTTATTTATTATTTTTTTATGTGTATGAGTGTACTGTTTGCATGTAGGTTGGTGCACTCGTGTTGTGCAATGCTTGGAGGTCAGAAGAAGGGGTTGGATTTCCCTGGAACTGGAGTTAAAGATGGTTCTTAGCTGCCATGTGGGTGCTGGGAATCGAACCCGAGTCCTCTGCAAGAGCAGTCAGTGCTCTTAACTGCTGAGCCATCTCTCCAGCCCCGATATGAATGATTTCTCTACCAAACTCTTCTGATATCAGGAACTAAGCTGTTCCGCCACGCCTTCTGTGCCATGCTGGATTGAAACCCTCTGAAACGTCTTTCCTTCCTTAAGTTATTTCTGTCAGATACTGTGGTCAGAGAAACACAAAATAGCTAACAGACCTACTAGCATTCCTTTACTTCAGGGAACCGTGCTCACTGGAGCAGGTGGTACCATATTAGAGAAACCAAGTACTAAAGTTTCTTTGGCATAATATAGAAGGGGGAATTTAAAGATGATGAAGTCAGGACATGAGAGTGGGTTCTTCATGGATTGTTTACCTTGGCACCCAACTTTTGACTTGATCTCAATATCAGGCCCAGAGAAAATCACTGGTAAAAGAAGTATCATCATCTTTGTTCTGCTTTAGTGGTTGTTATCTGTAATTGTTGCTGCTGTTGGGGAGCAGTGTAGTTCATGTAGGCTTGTTCTGCTTCTTGTTTTCCAAGTCCCAAGGTCTTATGTGAAGAGGCCACTTCTTTGTATACATGCTGTAGGCACAACTGAGAAACTCCAAGCTTAGATTTCCAGTCTTTATAATGAAGCACAAGCAAAACTGACCAAGCATTGCTCTGGAGGGAGACTTTGTCTTTATTACTGTGGTTAGAAAAATATGTATTCTCTGCCTGAGGCTGTTTGTTGTATAAATACCCTTAAAAATAGTCTAAATGCCATCTAGAATAAAAGCTAATAGTAACTCTGAAAAAATGTCCTGGGAATTGTCTCCCAATAAGAAACCAACTAGAGGGGTTGGAGAGATGGCCTAGTGGTTAAGAACACTGACTGCTCTTGCAGAGGACCCAGGTT
>VZQC01010532.1:0-153358 GCA_009823505.1 Rhizomys pruinosus
ACTCTTATTTGATCAACTTGCTTGTACATACAAGTCCCTCCATCTGGACAATGGGGACCTTGGGCTGTATAATGTTTGGGCATAGCTGCTTGCAAATTGGTTTTACATGAAGGATTCTTGTATTCATTACTTATTATGTTTTTTAAAAAGAGCACATAAAATCTCAGTAAAAGCAGGCAAGATAAATAATAACAGAATGCACTTCTGTTCTAAGTAAGTTATGCACTAACTAGAAGGAATGAACTAACTAGCAAGAGATATATATTAAATCAATGGAGACTGTCCTAAGATTATTTTCACATGGAACAAAAGAATTCAGAACTTGGCAGCTGTGTCCCATCTAGTCTTCCAATGACAGGGTTTTTAATGAACTCTGTTATCAGTAGCCCACTCCCCTGTCTGGGCTGTGTTGCCAGCTCAAGTATTCCCCTGCTCCATTTTACTCTAAATTACTTCATGCCAATATGCAGCAATGTAGGTGCTAGAAATCAAGCCCAGGTCCTTTTCAAGAGCAGCCAGTGCTCTCAACCACTGAGCCATCTCTCCAGGCCCTAAACATAGCCTCTTAATCCTTTTTTGGAATCCTCTTTATCTAGTTGAAGTTCAGATTATCATTCTATCTGTGGAGAGTGCAGGGGCTATCAGATAATTTTGCATCTCTGTGACCAAATACCAATTGGAAACAACTTAAGCTTCATTTCGGCTCACCATTTTAGAAATTTCAGTCTATATCCCTTTCTTCTGTTGACTCTAGACAGATAATGAGTCAGAACTTATGATGGTAGAAACCCAGTTCTGGGGCTGTCAACCTCATGACAGAGAAGAGGCATAGAGAAAACAGCACACAGTCCAAGAAATATACCCCAAATGAATCCCTTCTGTGAAGGGAAACAGCGATCCAACCAGGCCCCATCTATTGCAATAAGGTTTTTCTTTACCAAGAATGCAATGCTTACTCACTAAAACAAGTATTTTGGTGCCCTGCCTACTGCCGCCTGCTTTGGGCCCAAAGACACACCACGGAACAGAGTCTCTAAAAACTTCTGTTTAAGAGGAGTGTAATAGGTTTTCCTACAGAGCAAATGTGGGGAAATTTTCACTAACAAAGCCCCTTAAGCACTCCTCTTGTGTTTATCCCAGGCTGTGATCCAAAGCTCCATACAACACGGAGGCAGCAGGATCCCAGAGTCCCTAAACGTGTCAATGCTCCAGGCTTACAAGTCCTTAGTCCCTCCCTCTATGTAAGTTAGTTGGGAGAAATTGTTGGATCTGCAGCTCCACCTCTCCTTAGAAGGATTTTTCTCTGGGAGGTGTCTGATGGCTGCTATCTGACATACAGTCCCTTCAAAAGAAATGTTAATTTATCCCCTACCCCAGCCCTCTTTCTTTTGGCCCTTACAATCTGCCCACCCACTTCTTCCACAAGAGTCCTTGGGCCATGTGGGAGTGAGGACTGAGAGAGAGGTAGGATGATTTATTTTTTTTTCTCTGTGTTGAGACATCAACTCTAGGGTCTGCCAAGGTTCCATTTCCAATACACTCTGGTTCATTTCAGGGGTATATTTCCCTACTAATAAAACACAAATAGAAATAAGAGTGAACATCGAAACACTGACCATTATACCAAGCCATGTTACAAATAGAAATACAAATGTTTATATGGTATCTTAGCAAGGGCATCACAGCCCTTTAAAAAAATTACAATGGCTTTTCTCTTGGGGCTTATAATATCCTCTGCCACTAGGGTTCAACCTGGCTTACAGTATCAGTTGTATGTCCCTCCTTAGGGAGCAGGCCATAAATCCAATTGTAATTTTGCTGGTTGTATAAGACTGCCACTATTAGCTAGCCAGAACACCTTGTTTGACATTGGTTAGTGCAGCATGTGAGGTCTGTAGTAGAAATTTGGGAACCATTCCTCCCTTGTGATCTGCATACCATTCTCCAGCACTATGAAGGCCAGCTGTAGTCCTTAGCTGGGTCCCAGCATGATCTCTCTTTCCCAAATTCACATCATGCCATGTCTTCAGCAATAGGGTTTTACCGTCTGCTTCCTGTGTGCAACCAACATCAGCAGAAATAGCTTTTTGGAGGTGGGGGGCTTCCAGATTCTTCCTGACTAACAGCTCCTGGAAGGGTCAACTCACCCCTGGTACTGAGGTCTTTATTTACCAATTGTATAATTTGGGGGAAGCCTATATTTTTTAAATTTTATAAGATGTCTGTTGATGGTGCCTACAAACACGGGCCATTGCAGATATTCCTCAACCATTTGGGCAAATATTTCACATGTCTTATCTAACCATAAATCTCCCAAGGATTCCATAGTTAGACCTGTCCCTAGAAGCACTTTGTAAATTTATTTTTAACTTTGTTTCTTTAGGTGTACTCAATATTCTCTCCAACAGACCTCACATCTGTAAAACATCCATACATTAACATTATATATTAAATCAAACAAAGGTCTAACATAGCATGGGAAGATATCTATTTTTCCAAATCGTTGTCTCAAAAGATCCATGTTGGGTAAAGTATCACAGATAAGAGGCATTAATTCAGTTAGCTCTTTATTATCTGTAGTCATTTTCTTGAATCCATTTGGTATCCTGAGGCTATTAAATGCAGCCTCCCTGAATTTCTTTAGCTTTGATAGACTCATTGGCCATGGCTCAAGCTGCCTATCCCTGCACAGGGCCAAGGAGGTCTCCTTTCGTCCCTGATGTAATTGCTGTTTTCCTGAGTCAGGCAAGCCCTGGGCCTGACTCCTGGATATAGTCATATCTACGGTATTTTCTTTGACCCCATCTGGGTGCTGGGGGAGGCCCTGGATGGGAAAACTGCTTCCACCCCATTGAATAAATTTTCTCATCAGAAAAAGCTACTCTGTTTAATCTGGCAGGGGTCATTATCCACCCCTAGGATGCCTTTTATCTTCCATATGCATTTAGTGACCTGTTCCTCAAGTTTTAAAGTCTTCCAGAGGCTCTTTAGTACAGAATTTTGCTTTTTTATCAACTTTTTCTTTACAAACTTGAGCTTGACACAAATCTTGCCACATTTGCCTTCACATAGCCCAAGCAGAATTTTTTTTTCTGCTTTGTCATTTTTATATCATCTTTAGGTTATTTTACTATTTTATAGACATACTTTACATGCTGGTTTAAGTCATTTAGATTTGACAAAGCCTTTCCTACTTTATAAAGATTCTGTCCCATCAAAGGACTCTGCACAAACATTAAAGCTCCATACCAATCTCAAGGTCCTTGCTCAATGAAGTTTTTCCTTAAATCTCTGATAAAAACAGTCCTATCTGGCCCAGTCAACTAGGCACTATACATCACTTTCCTCATACCTAGTTCTCAGTAGCACTTGCCCCTTTCCTATCAACCTCCACCCACTTGTATTCATGGGATCCTACAGTGGGGATAGCCAAGTATCTAATGCATATAATGCATTGTACAAGCCATTCTGTCAGAGACTGATTTCCCTTGCATTGTCTCAGGTTATCCAGCCTGTCTCAAGGAGACATAGGTGGTTATATTGTTTAGCTTTTCTGCTTTTGTAGCAGTTAAAATAATTTCATCTGGCCCTGTATTCCAAAGCCTCACAAGCCAAGTGGTAAGGGACTCCTTCATTGCCTGTTTCAAGATCTTCCCCAATTCCAACAACTCCAGTACTGAGTGCCCTCTAATTGCCTTAGTTTCCTACACTGGGCCATTGCTAAGTCCACCATCAGCAGGTTGAAACATCCCAGCAACCCACATGGCGGCTAGATAACGTCTGGAGACTCCAATTCCCCAGGGGAGAAAACTCAGGGAACCAAAGGAATACCCTCTTCTTGACCTCCGCGGCATTGCACGACACGGGTGCACCAAACTACACGCAGACAGCTACTCATACCACATTTCAAAAATAAATAAAAAAAATTCAAAAAAAAATATTTTAAAAAAAAGAAAAGGGCACAAAGTGGATGAGAAGCAAAACAGTCTACTTTCTCTGAGCTTTGTCTTGGACTCTGGTCAATTGCTGGCTGTTTTCCTTTCTATGGGCTGATAGTTTGTCCAGGAATAACCTTCGATCCTACTAATGAAGCACAAGCAATTAGATATATAGATATTTTAAACACTACTAGTTATGGTAGGTTTTACTTTGGTATAGACATGGACGTTTATGGTATGTTGAATGGTTGTAATCATGAATTACATTTTTTCTGTTTAAATATGACAGGGTCTTACTGTGCTTATAACATCTCCTACCCATAGAGGATGTAAGCTTTGTGGCATCAGCTCGTGGGTTATTCCTCCAAGGAGAGAGCAATAGCCAATTAGATTTGGATATACAGGCATATGGATGCCACTGCTGCACTGTATTTCCAGGTAGGTGAGTGTAGCTGGTGCTGATGAGAGTCTTGCTTGACTCAAGGAGACCTATATTTGCTTATTGGTTTAGGGCCTTTTGGTAACACTCTCTGGTATTCCAGAACCATCTGTACACTTGCAATTTGTGGTCTCAATACATCTTTCCATTTACATCAGGCTTCAACAGCAGGGCATTATCCCTCTCTTTCTTGCATATATCCAGTTTAGAGCAAGGAGCCTTTACCCTTTGTGGGGCTTGGATCCCTGGCCAACATATCCTTGGTAGAATAATCCATTGTTTAGTCAGAGCTCCTTTTTTAATATTATTTTTTTTCAAGTGCAATAGCTTAAGGAGACTTTAGTATAGTTTGGTTCTGAATAGAGAACAATTCCTTTTCACAGTTCCTATGTCTATTAGTCAATTAAAGAAGCCAGTTTTACTGTTTATGACAGAGACCACCTCTATTAACAGTTGGCTCCAATTTAACAGCTAGAAAACGACCTCATCATCTTCATATTCTATCTTCCTTTTCTTACCTGTTAATGAATTTCTTAAAGCTGTCTCTCAATCTTTGCGGCACTAGAAGGTAAGCGTATTAGGATCCATAATAATAGTTACATGTAGGATCCACAGAAGGGTTTGATGTTTGTAGCAATCTGAGGCTTCTCTCCCTTTCATGTTATGATGCCTACCGTTCCAATACCCCCTCCGATACTCCTCGTAGATATCCTACTCAATGCAAGGATGTTTTTCTTTCTCAGCCGTTAATTGTGGTGCACATTTCGACCTGTGAACATCAAAAGTCTTTTTCCCTCAGTTTTTTAAATTTGAATGCAAGGTTTTTTTGACCAAAAGGTTTATAAGCTGTGTTTATTAGCAAAATATTTTTAAATTACAGGAGAGCTCTCTGATATTTCAGCACATATGAGATTATTTACTCCAAGCGTATGATATTGGCTAGGGGATCAAAAACCATCTCACAAAAAAGGTAAAGTTTTGCCACTTTGGGTAACCTTAAGTACAACGAGATTTCTCTCCGTCATAATGTGACCGTGTAAGCATGGGAAACATGTATTGAGACCAGCAACTTAGCAAGTGTACAGTTCGACCCGAATGCCAGAGAGTGTTACCAAAAAGTCACAAATCAATAAAGCAAATATTTTTCCTTGAGTCAAGGCAAGATCCTTCCATCAGTATAACAGCTACATCTTAACTGGTCCTGGAGATATTGTGTAGCCAGTGGCAGCCATATGTCATTATATCCCAAATCTAATTTCTATTAGCTCTCTCCTTGCGTCCTAAAAAGATCGATCGGTGATTGCCACAAGCTTACGTCCGTAGTATGAGGAGATGTTATTAAGCCATCAGCAATACCTTTGTCCTCTTTTACAGGAAACTCTATAGTTCATGGGATTAACATACTGTCCAAATCTGTATCTCACTAATTATGTAATAACCATAATAATTATACTTTTAAAATGCCTTGTATATCTAATTGCTTGTGCTTCATTAGTAAGGTTAAAAGGTTATTCCTGAATAAACTACCAACCCATGAATGGAAACAGCCCGACTGATCACAGTCCAAAACGACAGCTCTACCGAGAATAGCGTTTATGTTCTACGGGATTCACATGTGTCCCACTATATGAATTTAAAGCCTATATGTGGCTAGAAGGTGTTAAAAATGTGAAGGTCCTAGTAAAAATCTGCTATCTGTGTAAGATAAAATACGAACTACTGGTGAATGAAAGCTTTCAAGAAATACTACTAATCTTAACATATCAACATTGCAAGCCTCAATCATCATAAACCATATAATAATCCAACCCTCCCTAGGACAATCGGCGATCGCCTCATAATTGCTGTATACATGTTCATAGCTTGCTGCAAATTGTTTTACATGAAGGATGCTTGTATTCATTATTATTTATGTTTTTAAAAAGAGCACATAAAATCTCAGTAAAAGCAGGCAAGATAAATAATAACAGAATGCAACTTCTGTTCTAAGTAAGTTATGCACTAACTAGAAGAATAACTTAACTAGCAAAGAGATAAATATTAAATCCAATGTTACTGTCTCTAAGATTATTTTTCACATGGAACAAAAGAATTCAGAACTGCAGCTGTGTCCCATCTAGTCTTCCAATGACAGGGTTTTTAATGAACTCTGTTATCAGTAGCCCACTCCCCTGTCTTGCTGTGTTGCCAGCTCAAATATTCCCCTTGCTCCATTTACTCTAAATACTTCATGCCAATATGCAGCAATGAGGTGCTAGAAATCAAGCCCAGGTCCTTTTCAACGAGCAGCCATTGCTCTCCAACCACTGAGCCATCTCTCCAGGCCCTAAATCTTAGCCTCTTAATCCTTTTTTGGAATCCTCTTTATCAAGTTGAAGTTCAGATTATCATTCTATCTGTGGAGAGTGCAGGGGCTATCAGATAATTTTGCATCTCTGTGACCAAATACCAATTGGAAACAACTTAAGCTTCATTTCGGCTCACCATTTTAGAAATTTCAGTCTATATCCCTTTCTTCTGTTGACTCTAGACAGATAATGAGTCAGAACTTATGATGGTAGAAACCCAGTTCTGGGGCTGTCAACCTCATGACAGAGAAGAGGCATAGAGAAAACAGCACACAGTCCAAGAAATATACCCCAAATGAATCCCTTCTGTGAAGGGAAACAGCGATCCAACCAGGCCCCATCTATTGCAATAAGGTTTTTCTTTACCAAGAAAGCAATGCTTACTCACTAAAACAAGTATTTTGGTGCCCTGCCTACTGCCGCCTGCTTTGGGCCCAAAGACACACCACGGAACAGAGTCTCTAAAAAACTTCTGTTTAAAGGAGTGTAATAGGTGTCCTACAGAGCAAATGTGGGGAAATTTTCACTAAACAAAGCCCCTTAAGCATCTCCTCTTGTGTTTATCCCAGGCTGTGGATCCAAAGCTCCCATTACAACAACGAGGCAGCAGGATCCCAGGGAGTCCGCTACACTGTGTCATGCTCCAGGCTTAGCAAGTTCTGTAAGTCCCTCCTCTATGTAGTTCAAAAAATGAATCACTCAAAAGATTGAGCAAAGAGCTGAACAGAGATTTCACAAGCGAGGAATTAGAGATGTCTGAGAAACATCTTAAAAAGTGTTCAACAACACTAATAATTAAGGAAATGCAAATTAAAACCGCTTTAAGATATCATCTCATTCTGATAAGACTAGCTAGGATCAAGAAAACAAATGATACCAAGTACTGGAGAAGTTGTGGGGAAAGGGGAACACTCATCCATTGCTGTAAGGAATGTAAACTTGTACAGCCACTATGGAAAGAAGTGTGGAGAACCCTTGGAAGACTCAAAATGAGCTTACCACTTGACCCAGTCATACCACTCCTGGCTATATACCCACAAGTCTGATCTTACCACAGAGATACATGCACAGCTATATTTATTGCAGCTCTCTTCACAATACCAAAAAGCTGAAACCAACACAAATGCCTCTCAAGTGAGGAGTGGATAGAGAAAATGTATTACATCTACACAATGGAGTTCTATGCAGCAGTAAAAAAAAGACAACATCATGAAATTGCAGGCAAATGGATGGAACTAGAAGATAGTATGTTAAGTGAAGTAACACAGTCCCAGAAAAACAAATGACGAATGGTATCCCTCATCTGTGGCTGCTAGGGCCAGTAACCTAGTTGTAAATATTTCTTGTGGGCAGTGATGCATATTGGAAAGAACAACAGCAACACCAACAACATAAAAGACTGCATCAAAGAACTGACTGAAATGGTGAATCTGGTGGGGTGAGAGGGTTGGGAGGGGACATGGGTCTATATTGGTTTAATGTATATTTAATGGAAGTGAGTTTAACAGGTCTCCAAATTTGCCCAAACTTTGTCTACATATTATATGGTATTTTAGGACTTAGTAAAAGTAAAAATGTCTATATTAAACAACATTGGTTAAAAGGTTTTAATAAAAACAGTAACACATCTAAGCTAATTGGAAATATAAATTGTTGTCCACATTTGTTTTACTTATAATTTGTATAACAACTTTGGGGTTAATGTATACAAACGTTCTCTATAATTCTTGTGTTGTACAGTATCATCTTGTAACATTTTCTTTTACCTGTAGGATAATTTAACTCAAGGAATTGAGTTTGCTTCCCAAATTAACAACATACAGTGAATGATAAACAGCTTGGGTAAATTTAATGAAAATTTACACCTTGATTCCTGCCTATAGGTACGTGTAATACAACTGCCTTTTTGAGAATCATGGGTCAAAAAATAAAAACCTAAAATAAAAAAGGGGGTATACAGATATATATGAAACCTTTTGTCAAATTTTTCAATTTAAAACTAACTATGGAAAAAGATTTGCACGTTCCCACAGGTCAAAACGTCACCAACTTAATGGCTGAGAAAGAAAAGATACAGCTTTACATTGTGCAGGATGTACCAAGAAATACCAGCAGAAAAGTTGGCCCTTCAAAACATTAAAAGGAGGAAAAGCCTCAGACTGCTACAGGCATCAAACATCTCTGTGGATCCTATTTGTAACAACTGTTCATAATGAGTCCTAATGAACTTTACCTTCCAGGTGCCACAAAGTTTTAATATGAGATACTTTCTTACTTCCTTTTCTTAGAACAAAGAAAAACATGATGGTAATGAAGTCATTCCCTAACTTAAATTAGCGCCGACTGTTTATAGAGATAATCCCTTATAAAACCAGTATAACTGCTTTATTTTTTTATACTTTTAAAAAGAGATTTATTCTTTCTCATAAATCTTACAACTGAGGAAAATAGAAGCATATACTTGAAGCTATATCTATAGAAATATCTGTCAATGTGGTATTACTGACCAATTACTCACTTTGACTTACATATAAGGATTTGGTGCTAGGATCCACAAATGAAGGATAGCATATGTCATTTGTTTTTCTGAGATTGTCTTACTTCACTTAGCAATAACTACTTTCTTTAATTGACTAATAGACATAGGAACTGTGAAAGGATAATTCTCTATTCAGAGCCAAATATAATACTAAAGTCTTTATTTTTTTAATTTTCATTTTTTTGATGCTTTGTGTATTTCATACATCATGTTCCAATTCAGTTCAGGCATATTTCCCTTTCACTTCCCCCCACCCCACCCCACCCCATCCCAGATCATGCATTCTGCAATAACTGTCCTGCATCTTTCTCTCAATTTTTTTTTCATTTTTTACATTAAGTAATAATTTATGAATGCACGCATCCTTCATGCAAAACCCATTTGCAAGCAGTTGCGCCCAAACCCACACAGCCCATGGGTACCACCATCCAGCAGGGGGGGGCTTGTATGTTCAATCTAGTTGATCAAACGAGTGTTCAGACTATATTGCTGTAGTTTCACCATTCACCCCAATCGCAACCCTTACATTCTACCACGCCTCCTCTTCCACAGATTGTTCCCTAGGCTTAGAAAAGTGGCACGAGGGGCTGGAGAGATGGCCTAGCGGTTAAGAGTGCCGACCGCTCTTACAGAGGACCCGGGTTCGATCCCCAGCACCCACATGGCGGCTGAGAACCGTCTGAAACTCCAATTCCAGGAGAACTCCAGTTCCAGGGGAATCCGAAACCCTCTTCTGACCTCCGCGGCATTGCACAACACGGGTGCACAAACCTACATGCAGACAGCACACTCATACACATTCAAAAATAAATAAAAAAATTAAAAAAAATATTTAAAAAAAAGAAAAGGGGCACAAGTGGATGAGAAGCAAAACAGTCTACTTTCTCTGGAGCTGTTGTCTTGGTCTCTGGTCAATTCTGGCTGTTTCCTTTCATGGGCTGACAGTTTGTCCAGGAATAACCTTTCGATCCTACTAATGAAGCACAAGCAATTAGATATATAGATATTTAAACACTACTATTGTTATGGTAGGTTACTTTGGTATAGACATGGACGTTTGGATGGTATGTTAATCCATGAATTACATTTTTTTCTGTTAAATATGACAGGGTCTTATTGTGCCTTATAACATCTCCTAACCAATAGAGGATGTAAGCTTGTGGCATCAGTCGTGGGTTATTCCTCCAAGGAGAGAGCTAATAGCCAATTAGATTTGGGATATACAGGCATATGGATGCCACTGCTGCACTGTATTTCCAGGTAGGTGAGGTGTGGCTGGTGCTGACGGAGGAGTCTTGCTTGACTCAAGGAGACCTATATTTGCTTTATTGGTTTAGTGGCCTTTGGTAACACTCTCTGGTATTCCAGAGACCATATGTACACTTGCAATTGTGGTCTCAATACATCTTTTCCATGTTTACATCAGGTCTTCAACAGCAGGGCTTTATCACCTCTCTTCTTGCATATATCCCAGTTTAGAGGCAAGGAGCCTTTACCTTTTGTGGGGGCTTGGATCCCGTGGCCAACATCTCCTTGGTAGAATAATCCATTGCTGATGTCAGAGCTCCTGTATTAATATATTTTTCTTAAGTGCATAGCTTAAGGAGACTTTAGTATTATATTTGGTTCTGAATAGAGAACAATCCTTTTCACAGTTCCTATGTCTATTAGTCAATTAAAGAAGGCAGTTTACTGGTTTTATAAGAGACCACCTCTATAACAGTTGGCTCCAATTTACAGTTGGAGAACGACCTCATCATCTTCATATTTCTCTTTTTTCTATGGTGGGGAGGTAAGAAAGTCTCTCCTATTAAAACCTTTGCGGCACCTAGAAGGTAAGTTTCATTAGGACTCATTATAAATAGTTGTTACATGTAGGATCCACAGAGGGGTTTGATGTTTGTAGCAATCTGAGGCTTTTCTTCCTTTCAATGTTCAGACAGGCCAACCTTTCTGCTGGCACTTTCTGGTACATCCTACTCAATGCAAAGCTGTATCTTTTCTTTCTCAGCCGTTAAGTTGGTGACATTTCGACCTGTTGGAACATACAAATCTTTTCCCTCAGTTAGTTTTAAGATTTGAATTGCAAGGTTTTTGACAAAAAGGTTTATAAGCTGTGTAATTAAGCAAAATATTTTAATACAGGAGAGCTCTGATATCAGCAATGGATTATTCTGCCAAGGAGATGTTGGCTAGGTGATCCAAACCCCAAAAAAGGTAAAGGCTTTTTGCCTGTAAACTGGGAAACCTGAAAGAAGAGAGGCTACAGTAAGGCCCTGCTGTCAAAGACCTGGTGTAAGCATGGGAAAGATGTATTGAGACCACACTTGCAAGTGTACAGTTCATCTCTGGAATGCCAGAGAGTGTTACCAAAAGTCACTAAATCAATAAAGCAAATATTGGTCTCCTTGAGTCAAGCAAGAGCCTTCCATCAGTATCAGCTACACCTGACCTGCCTGGAAATACTGTGCAGCAGTGGCAGCCATATGTCTTTATATCCCAAATCTAATTGGCTATTAGCTCTCTCCTTGGAGAAAAAAGATTCATGGATGATGCCACAAGCTTACGTCCTGTAGTGGTTAGGAGATGTTATAAGCCACAGCAATACCTTGTCCTCTTTTTACAGGAAAGCTATAGTTCATGGATTAACATACTGTCCAAATATCTGTATCTATACTAATGTAATATACCATAATAATTTGTACTGTTTAAATGCCTGTATATCTAATTGCTTGTGCTTCATTAGTAAGGTTAAAAGGTTATTCCTGAATAAACTACCAACCCATGAATGGAAACAGCCCAGACTGATCACAGTCCAAAACGACATCTCCAGAGAAAGTAGACTGTTTTGCTTCTTGCCCACTTGTGTCCCTTTTCTAAAGCCTAGGGAACAATCTGTAGAAGAGGAGGTGTGGTAGAATGTAAGGCCTGCGATTGGGGTGAATTGTGAAACTACAACAATATAGACTGGACTCTTATTTGATCAACTTGCTTGTACATACAAGTCCCTCCATCTGGACAATGGGGACCTTGGGCTGTATAATGTTTGGGCATAGCTGCTTGCAAATTGGTTTTACATGAAGGATACTTGTATTCATTACTTATTATGTTTTTTAAAAAGAGCACATAAAATCTCAGTAAAAGCAGGCAAGATAAATAATAACAGAATGCACTTCTGTTCTAAGTAAGTTATGCACTAACTAGAAGGAATGAACTAACTAGCAAGAGATAAATATTAAATCAATGGAGACTGTCCTAAGATTATTTTCACATGGAACAAAAGAATTCAGAACTTGGCAGCTGTGTCCCATCTAGTCTTCCAATGACAGGGTTTTTAATGAACTCTGTTATCAGTAGCCCACTCCCCTGTCTGGGCTGTGTTGCCAGCTCAAGTATTCCCCTGCTCCATTTTACTCTAAATTACTTCATGCCAATATGCAGCAATGTAGGTGCTAGAAATCAAGCCCAGGTCCTTTTCAAGAGCAGCCAGTGCTCTCAACCACTGAGCCATCTCTCCAGGCCCTAAACATAGCCTCTTAATCCTTTTTTGGAATCCTCTTTATCAAGTTGAAGTTCAGATTATCATTCTATCTGTGGAGAGTGCAGGGGCTATCAGATAATTTTGCATCTCTGTGACCAAATACCAATTGGAAACAACTTAAGCTTCATTTCGGCTCACCATTTTAGAAATTTCAGTCTATATCCCTTTCTTCTGTTGACTCTAGACAGATAATGAGTCAGAACTTATGATGGTAGAAACCCAGTTCTGGGGCTGTCAACCTCATGACAGAGAAGAGGCATAGAGAAAACAGCACACAGTCCAAGAAATATACCCCAAATGAATCCCTTCTGTGAAGGGAAACAGCGATCCAACCAGGCCCCATCTATTGCAATAAGGTTTTTCTTTACCAAGAAAGCAATGCTTACTCACTAAAACAAGTATTTTGGTGCCCTGCCTACTGCCGCCTGCTTTGGGCCCAAAGACACACCACGGAACAGAGTCTCTAAAAACTTCTGTTTAAGAGGAGTGTAATAGGTTTTCCTACAGAGCAAATGTGGGGAAATTTTCACTAACAAGGCCCCTTAAGCACTCCTCTTGTGTTTATCCCAGGCTGTGATCCAAAGCTCCATACAACACGGAGGCAGCAGGATCCCAGAGTCCCTAAACGTGTCAATGCTCCAGGCTTACAAGTCCTTAGTCCCTCCCTCTATGTAAGTTAGTTGGGAGAAATTGTTGGATCTGCAGCTCCACCTCTCCTTAGAAGGATTTTTCTCTGGGAGGTGTCTGATGGCTGCTATCTGACATACAGTCCCTTCAAAAGAAATGTTAATTTATCCCCTACCCCAGCCCTCTTTCTTTTGGCCCTTACAATCTGCCCACCCACTTCTTCCACAAGATTCCTTGGGCCATGTGGGAGTGAGGACTGAGAGAGAGGTAGGATGATTTATTTTTTTTTCTCTGTGTTGAGACATCAACTCTAGGGTCTGCCAAGGTTCCATTTCCAATACACTCTGGTTCATTTCAGGGGTATATTTCCCTACTAATAAAACACAAATAGAAATAAGAGTGAACATCGAAACACTGACCATTATACCAAGCCATGTTACAAATAGAAATACAAATGTTTATATGGTATCTTAGCAAGGGCATCACAGCCCTTTAAAAAAATTACAATGGCTTTTCTCTTGGGGCTTATAATATCCTCTGCCACTAGGGTTCAACCTGGCTTACAGTATCAGTTGTTTGTCCCTCCTTAGGGAGCAGGCCATAAATCCAATTGTAATTTTGCTGGTTGTATAAGACTGCCACTATTAGCTAGCCAGAACACCTTGTTTGACATCGGTTAGTGCAGCATGTGAGGTCTGTAGTAGAAATTTGGGAACTATTCCTCCCTTGTGATCTGCATACCATTCTCCAGCACTATGAAGGCCAGCTGTAGTCCTTAGCTGGGTCCCAGCATGATCTCTCTTTCCCAAATTCACATCATGCCATGTCTTCAGCAATAGGGTTTTACCGTCTGCTTCCTGTGTGCAACCAACATCAGCAGAAATAGCTTTTTGGAGGTGGGGGGCTTCCAGATTCTTCCTAACAGCTCCTGGAAGGGTCAACTCACCCCTGGTACTGAGGTCTTTATTTACCAATTGTATAATTTGGGGGAAGCCTATATTTTTTAAATTTTATAAGATGTCTGTTGATGGTGCCTACAAACACGGGCCATTGCAGATATTCCTCAACCATTTGGGCAAATATTTCACATGTCTTATCTAACCATAAATCTCCCAAAGATTCCATAGTTAGACCTGTCCCTAGAAGCACTTTGTAAATTTATTTTTAACTTTGTTTCTTTAGGTGTACTCAATATTCTCTCCAACAGACCTCACATCTGTAAAACATCCATACATTAACATTATATATTAAATCAAACAAAGGTCTAACATAGCATGGGAAGATATCTATTTTTCCAAATCGTTGTCTCAAAAGATCCATGTTGGGTAAAGTATCACAGATAAGAGGCATTAATTCAGTTAGCTCTTTATTATCTGTAGTCATTTTCTTGAATCCATTTGGTATCCTGAGGCTATTAAATGCAGCCTCCCTGAATTTCTTTAGCTTTGATAGACTCATTGGCCATGGCTCAAGCTGCCTATCCCTGCACAGGGCCAAGGAGGTCTCCTTTCGTCCCTGATGTAATTGCTGTTTTCCTGAGTCAGGCAAGCCCTGGGCCTGACTCCTGGATATAGTCATATCTACGGTATTTTCTTTGACCCCATCTGGGTGCTGGGGGAGGCCCTGGATGGGTAAACTGCTTCCACCCCATTGAATAAATTTTCTCATCAGAAAAAGCTACTCTGTTTAATCTGGCAGGGGTCATTATCCACCCCTAGGATGCCTTTTATCTTCCATATGCATTTAGTGACCTGTTCCTCAAGTTTTAAAGTCTTCCAGAGGCTCTTTAGTACAGAATTTTGCTTTTTTATCAACTTTTTCTTTACAAACTTGAGCTTGACACAAATCTTGCCACATTTGCCTTCACATAGCCCAAGCAGAATTTTTTTTTCTGCTTTGTCATTTTTATATCATCTTTAGGTTATTTTACTATTTTATAGACATACTTTACATGCTGGTTTAAGTCATTTAGATTTGACAAAGCCTTTCCTACTTTATAAAGATTCTGTCCCATCAAAGGACTCTGCACAAACATTAAAGCTCCATACCAATCTCAAGGTCCTTGCTCAATGAAGTTTTTCCTTAAATCTCTGATAAAAACAGTCCTATCTGGCCCAGTCAACTAGGCACTATACATCACTTTCCTCATACCTAGTTCTCAGTAGCACTTGCCCCTTTCCTATCAACCTCCACCCACTTGTATTCATGGGATCCTACAGTGGGGATAGCCAAGTATCTAATGCATATAATGCATTGTACAAGCCATTCTGTCAGAGACTGATTTCCCTTGCATTGTCTCAGGTTATCCAGCCTGTCTCAAGGAGACATAGGTGGTTATATTGTTTAGCTTTTCTGCTTTTGTAGCAGTTAAAATAATTTCATCTGGCCCTGTATTCCAAAGCCTCACAAGCCAAGTGGTAAGGGACTCCTTCATTGCCTGTTTCAAGATCTTCCCCAATTCCAACAACTCCAGTACTGAGTGCCCTCTAATTGCCTTAGTTTCCTACACTGGGCCATTGCTAAGTCCACCATCAGCAGGTTGAAACATGGATTTTTTTTTTCTTTCTTTGTACTAAAGGTCAAACCCAAGAGGCATCTTGCACTTTTCCTAGGTCGCCCTCTTCCTCATCACTACCTGTCTTGTCCCTTGGGTACCCTAACTGTACAAAGGAGCAGGCTAACACTTCTTTCTCTTTTTCTCTTTTATGTAATTTACTGGCAAAGTCAGAGGCCAATACTGAGGAGGCCAGCCTCGTATTCTTTTCTTCTAATTTCTCCCTTAAAATTTTAAACTCTCTTTGGGATGCCTCTTCTATCTGGGTTAAATCTTTAATAAAACAAAGTAAAGGCCAAGCTGCCTCTGCTGCAGCTCGCTGATACTTTTGCTAAGGGTGTACTATTCTCAGGGCTTGCAAAGGTTGTTTTAAACCTTCTGGCATTCTCAAAGCAGCTCTGTACTCACATGGTGAACCCCACCAATCAAGCAGGCATGCCACTCCACACCACCTACATGTGGATTTCTGACCCGGGATTTCCCCCATTGCCATCACCTGTGTGGGTGGTCTCACCCTAGTTAGGAATCTCAGTATCCGCTGTAATATCCATGCCACCACCACTACACCTGCCAACAACATGCAGACAGTCCACCATGCCAAAATTCCCTCTGCACCCTCATCCAGCTTCACTTCGGTTACCATCCTCTTCCCCCATAACAGACAGAATCCCATTGCTTTTCCCAAACTCATCTCCAGCTCAGTCTATCCTCTAGATTATGCAAATTTATCACAGCAAAGTTTTGCTTTCCCAGAAGAACAGTGTTCTCTCACTCAAATGCCCATTTTGGCACCCTGCCTCCTGCCTGCCATCTTGGGCCCAGGCACAGACCTAGGAACAGAGTCCGTAAAAACTTCTATTTAAGGAGAACTTAATAGGGTTTTCTACTTCATGTGCTTATTTATTTATTTATTTATTTATTTATTTATTTATTTATTTTACTCATTGAGTCCATTTAAGGTGTATGGATGGAATATGAATAGTTTTCTGGACATACATCCATAAAAAAAGAAATAAATCACCAATACAATAGTTCCTCTTACAGAGGTGGGATTTCAGGAACCCCTCTCCCGTTCTTGGTGGGGTTTGGGCTCCCTTAATTTTCTGCAGGCTTTATGAATACAGTCTCAGGCACAAGGAGTTCATGTGTGCAACTTCACTGTCATGTCCACCAAATATTGTTTTGCTGCAGATGTCTACTCACTCTTGCTCTTACACTCTTTCTGACACATCTTTCACAATAATCCCTAAGTCTTGGGAAGAGAGGTTTGATGTAAGTATGCTTTTTGGAGCTGAAGACTCCACAATCCTTTATTCTCTCCAAGCTGACCAGTTCTGAGTCTCTCTGACTTAACCACCATCTACTGAACAAAACAAGCTTCTGTGATGAGGGTTCAGACATGCACTAATCTATGGATATTAAAATAAGAACTTAGGGGAACACTTATTACTATATCCTTTCAGAGAATAATAGTATTAGTTTCTCCCCTAGGGCCCAAGACCAAGCCATGCATAATTTTTCAATATAACTGTACCATGCTAATGGATTTTAAATCACATCAGAAAGTGGTTTGTTGATTCATAACATTCATAAGTCTAATGTTCCAGTGGGTCTCTCTGGCAAGGGCATTCATTATTGTAGTTCAAAGGGGTCACAGTTGTATAAAATTGATGATAACCTTTCTCTCACAGTAATATTCATAGAAACTTGCAGCACTATGAAATCTAACTAGTATGAATGAAGATTTCAGGTCGGTACTCATTTGATATATCCATGTCCTAAAATTCAGGTATTGAATATTTTCACCAATTGGATCTTACTATCAAGTTCTTGTAGTTTAACAAGAGCAATGGAGATAGACTGAAATGTGTAGGGGGGTCTACTGGGTACCCCACTGACCAAAAATTCAATAGAAGTAATTCATACTTGAAATTGGGCCTTTTATGTGATGGCTTTGGTGTCTGGGATGACACTGTATCCTTGTCATAGGGTAATTCCATTTAAACCATATATATATATGTATATATATATATGGTTTATATATATATGTATATATATATATGGTTTATATATATATATATCATTTAAATCATGTTATATTCCATTTAAATCATATTATATTCCATTTAAATCATATCATGTTATATTAAATTATATATATTCCATTTAAATCATATATAATGATTTAATATATATATATTAAATGTAGGAATGTAGTAGGGGGTTTCCATACAGAAATTTTGAAGATCTTTAGTCTTAAGTAGATATGTGTATTCAAACTGGAGTACCCATAAAAATCACAAACTATCAGGCATCTAAGAGAGGAAACTTCAAAGAAAAGGGGATATAAAACAGGTGCTATGAAGAGAGAAAGTGAAATGATGGAACAAGAAGGCCTAAAGGGCAAGGAGGTTGCAGGGCAAGAAACATGTATGGGGCAGGATAGCTAACACTGAAGTATTTCATGTGATAAATATTTAGGACAAACATCTACTGATAGAAGATACAACTGTAATAGATAGTCAGGTGTATAGACAGGAACAAAGACAGACAGGTTGATAGAGCTGTATTTATTCATGCAAATATTTTGAAAAAGAAGGGGCTATAAAAATACCCTTAGCTAAAAATACTGTACTGTTCTATAGGGAAGGGCCCAGATAATGAGCACCTGTCACTGTCTAAAATTATATAAATTATCACCTCCAGATAGGGAAAATTTTTTCTGAAGACACTTTTTACTCACCTCTCTTTAGACCAGCACACAAGAAAAGCTTACTTTTCTCTGTCTCTTGAATCTCCCTGGCACATCTCTAATGCTGAGGACACCAATCAATTCCATAATTAGTGACTCCTAAACTCTTGGATGACTGTTCATGACTCCTGTCCCTCATAATTCAAGCTATTCCCACCTCAGAAGCCAGGGTATTATGGAGACTGTGAACTCAGTCCATCCTTCTATCCTCTCTGATGCACAAACCAGTAAAATCCTATATCAACTATATCTTCTAGTTCTGCTCCAAACTGAAAGTCATTTTAAAAGACTGCATTTGGAACATGTGACCCAATTAAATTCAGAAGAAAACCCAAGTAACCATATGCTTTATAACCGAGGATCAGAATTCTTGGTTGTTTTTCCAGTTGTTTCTTTTTCTTGCTTGTGAAAGCTAGTGAGCTGTTAATACTTTCCAAAAGTTTTCACCTGATAGTCACAATGACATTATGTCAGAAACAAATATAGGGAAGGAATGGCTCCTAAGAGGGTAAGGATAGCCCATGATAAATTGGAAACAGGTTTAGACATTTCAGCTTTTAGATTATAACATTACAACCTCTCACAATGATAGTTTCTAATCAGCTAGTCATCACAGTGGGAGGTTCAATGTAAGCTGTGGCTTCTTTCCAAGAACATTTGTTCACAGCACACTTAGGCAGAGGGCACTGGGGCTCATGTCAGACATTGGACAAGCAGAGGGTGGCCCATAAGCAGGAAGCAAAGTTCAGAGTGATGTGTCAAGTATATGAAGGAGAAATCAGGAATGAATGGCAAGAATGTGAAAGAAGTTGGCTTCCAAGACAGTATGAGTAGCAAGGACAATGGGAAATTGATATTACAGAATGCTTAATCAAACAAATAAATGTAATAAGAGTAATTAGAGTAAAATTTCCTACTGCTAAAGAAAATTTATAGGCATAAAAATGGAAAATACTAGATTAAGCACATACTGAATTGTGACTAGGTACACTAGTGTTATAAATTCCTGCTTATATACAGATACAGACTGAAACGCATGTAATCAGAACAAATGTGTGAACATAGTTACATTGATCAATAGAATGATGAATTCTGTATAGAAAAATGATGCATAGATACAATGACAAAAGACAAGATGTATAATTTTTCAGATGATATTTGAAGCATAATGAGCAGTTTTACTGTTCGTTTTGTAATGCCCATAGATGGTAAAGAAGTCAGTCATTTTTGGAGAACATCAGATGTCATGTCAGGTGTAGGTCCTGGAAAATATCTAATAATCCTGAACTATGTTTTATAACAAAACTAAGGAAGTACTAAGAGAATGCTAAGTTTAGCAGGAGGAATAGGGCTACCATTGAACACATATGAAAGATTCTGATTAAGACAGTGCATTATGATGAATAGTAACATATACAACCCATTAAAGAAAATATGAATCCCTGAGTGCATGATGAAAATAGATGCTCCCTCCTTGAAGATGTATTGATTCTTATTCCTGTCAAGATGGGACCCAATGACATTATCCCCATCCACCTTAGCATGTCAATTGGTTTTGTCTTTATGAAGAGCTCATTAGATTACCATGCTGTGGAGATTTCTTTAGTGCACCTTCTCAATCATATCTAGATGCACCAACTAACAGCAGGTGTCTTGTCTCATTGGCTCTTAAACTATTTCCTCCCTCTTCCATGATATTCCTTGATCCTTAGGTATAAAGGTTACAGTGTAGCTATATCACTTAGTGCTGTGAATATCACAGTCACTTATTCCCTTCATTTGACCAGTTGTGTAACTTTGTAGTAGTTTCCATCTGTTGCTAAAAGAAGCTTCTTTGATGAGTGGTAAGAGACACTTATCTGTAAATATAAAGATATGTATTTAAGCTACAGTAAGAAATTATGTTTATCTATGGGTTTGACAAAAATACGTTGTTTCTCTACAGTGTGTGACATCTCCAGCCATGTATACTATACATGCTATAAATGGACAAAATCAATGATCCTACCCAGGTCTAAAGTCTATGAGCCTTAAGAATGACAAGCCCAGCAAGCTATCTCTATTTGTATAATTGAGGCACTTTTATTTAGCAAGTAATAAACAACTGTCTAATTGGATTTAGGCTTGTTCAATGGGAGGGGAGTTATGTATATACCCAAGCACACATGGCTAGAGAGGTCATAAACCTTTGAGAAAAATCCTACCTCAGTCTTTGTTTTGACATGGATCATGAGTCAGGCAGCACAAAGAACCCTGTTCATGTGGCTCCTCTGGACAGTTTCATGAGGCTATTTCAATCTCTGCCACTTGAAGTATGTTGGGAAGAATATGGGGCAACTGTGGAACCTACAGAAATTGAAAAGAGAAGTGAGAATGCATGTGTATAGAGGGAACATAAACACAAAAAGGCAGCCCAGTCCCCCACACTGAACAGCTTCAATAGCAGCTGAGGCAGTGCCAGAAAAACAGGCATTGTCTGGTTACTTTAAGAGTAAAGTATCAGTGTAAGAGACAAATTATCACCTGCAGACAGAAATCATTTGCAGTATCTTCAGATTGCAGGTATCAATTCTCAGGCTGAAATCTGTTCCATGTCCAATCCCACTGAAGCAGGATGGTATTCCAAAACATGACTTAATAATGACCCCAGGACTATTCCCTGGTTTCTCTTGATACAAATACATGCCTGAATCAGTATCTGTGCTGCCTATGCAGGTAATACTGAGTTTTTCTCCTGAAGCCAAAAACAAGAATTCTTCAGACTGTGTGGTTAAGGTTTCTACCTTGGAATTTGTTTATGGAAGAAAATCAGAATAACTAATCATATTTCCATATTTATAGAAAATGAATAAAATTAATTTTATGGCAGATAATATTTTTTGCAGAGATTATGAGGAGAGAGTCCCTTAGAGAAAATACTCTCACCAGAGATTCAGAGGAGGAGGTAGTTGAGGGGTTGAGATTGGGACACCATGGCTTTGGCTCTAATGTTGAAGTGGTCATCCCTTTCCCACTCATTCTGGCAGTATACCTTGTATAACATCAGAGATGCTAAGGTGGGAATAGAGCAGAATATCTGAAGTACATTGAATAGAGCAAGCTGGCCACCAAGACTAGCTATATCTAAGAAGTCTGGGTATGATTGAAAGGCCATACCTCAGACAATAATTTAAACAGTGATCCACAAAAACTCTCAGCATCATGTCAAAATGAATAATAATATTTAAAATTTCCAATTTCCACACGAGGTCAAAACCCAGACCATAAGATTTCTATAATTTAGGTTCACTCAATCTCTGGAAACTTAGAAAATGGGCTGTAAATGCCAGTATAAAAATTGTATTTTTCCAGGACCTTCAGCAAATGGTGTTGGCATAACTGGTTCACCACATGTAGACGAATAAAACTAAACCCTTACCTCTCATCTTGTGCAAAAATCATCTCCAAATGGATCAAAAGACTTCAATGTGAAACTTGAAACTCTGAAAATAATAGAAGAAAACTTTGGTAGTAACCTACAAGACATAGGCATAGGAAAAGACTTTCTAAATCAGACAGCTGCTGTGCCAAAAATAAGGTAAACAATTGACAAATGGGACATTATTAAACTCAAGAGCTTCTGTGGAGTGAAAGAAACAATCAAAGAAGTGAAGAGAAAACCCATAGAGTGGGGGGAAACCTTCACCAGTGATACACCTGACAGAGCATTAACATTAAGAAGAAAGGAGGATGAAAACAAATAATGCTCTAAAAAAATGGTGTAAAGAACTGAACAGAGACTTCACAAATGAAGAAGTAAAGGTGGCTGAGAAACATCTTAAAAAGTGTTCAGCTGGGTGTGGGGGTGCGCACCTTTAATCCTAGCACTCGGGAGGGAGAGACAGTAGGATCTTTGTGAGTTCAAGGCCACCCTGGTCTACAGAGTGAGTTCCAGGACAGCTGGGGCTACAGGGAGACCCTGTCTCAAAAAGACCAAAAAAAAGTGTTAAACATTGCTAATAATTAAAGAAATGCAAATTAAAACCACCTTAAGATTTCATATTTCTCCAGGTCCGGTAAGACAAGCTATGATCAAGATGACACCAAATGCTAGAGAGGTTGTGGGGAAAGGGGAACACTCATCCACTGCTGGTGGGAATGCAAACTCATGCAACCCCTATGGAAAGCACCGTGGAGAACTCTTAAGAAACTTAAAATGAGCCTACCACCTGACACAGTCATACCACTCCTGGGTATATACCCACAAGACTCATCATATTGCAGAGATACATGCACATCTATGTTTATTGCAGCTCTCTTCACAATAGCAAAGAGCTGGAAGCAACCCAATTGTCCTTCAACTGAGAAGTGGATAGAGAAATATATTCAGCTGTAAAGGAACGTGGCATCATGAACTTTGCAGGTAAATGGATGGAACTCAAAGCCATTATGTTAATTGAAGTGTCCCAGAAAAACAAAGGATGAATGGTATCCCTCATTAGTGGATACTAGCACCCTAGGTGAAAGGCATGCTGAGCAAACATTAATGTTATATTTCTTTTTCTCTGAAAGCAACTGTGTTGTTGTAATGTGAATCCCTAATGAGCTCTAGAATTAACTTACCACTTATTTTCAGACTTTGTAATTGTGGTATATGGGTGGAAGGTATGTATTCATATTTTAGAGTAATATAAATTAAAGGGGAAAATGTGAACTCCTAAACATATTTTTGGGGGAAAAAGTGTCTTTTCAGTACATCTTTATACTGAGTAGAGTTGTACCAGCATCATAGGGTCACTAGAAGTATTCTTAGAAAGTGAGGGAAAAGCAGGCACATATAACTGACCTACACTGTACCTAGAAAGGACTTGGATCTTTCCTGCAATTGTAAGCACCTGGGGTTTTCTTTGTATTCACTTATATTACATTTTTATTAGTTGAAAAATCCAAATAGTGAAGTAAAGACTTTAAAGCCTTGTGAATTTTCTCCTTTCATTTTTTATTTAATTTATTACAATTTGATACATTTATAACAATATACTGTGAACATATTCACATATCCTTCCCCTTCCCCCTTCCTTCTTTAGGACATTTCCACTTTACTTTTTCAGAAAGAATGGTACACTGGTATGGAACTTATTAAATTGGTTAGGCTGGCTTGCCAATGAGCTCCAAGGGACCCCTAATTCTACCTCTAGCAATCACAATAAACCACTGTATCATCTCAATGTTCTACTGGCCTATCACAATGCAAAACCACCCAATATCTTTGCATTTTGTTTCATCACAAAGATGCACTCTTGCATTACAACACATCATTATTAACAATAATTGCAATTTCTAAATCATTACCTTATGCCTCAAGTAAGTTGCTCTTCTCAGGGGACATTGCAATAGGTATTCTGATTTCTGGAGATGTGTTGTTTTGTTTCTGTAACTGGACCTAGGCATCTGAAGTTGGGCTGTTTTTGGAGTTTCCTGGTATGGATAACATATCTCACTTTTGTGGAGAGGATGAAACAAAAAGAGAGAATATGTTTATGATAAGATTTTCTCTGGTGTGAACTCTCATAGGAATTGTGCATGCTGTCACCACAGCCGTGAGTCCATACCTGTAACATGGGGAAGTAGGTAAGAACCCCCAACCCAACCTAGAGGAACGTTTGAAAACTGATGGCTGCTGGTAGGGAGAGAGAGCCTTTTACAGGGATAAGATCCATGGTAGGTTAACAGGGCCCCAGTAGATAGACTCACAGTGAAGGACATTTGTGGACACAAATCATACTCTCTCTATTTAATAGAGAACATTAAATTTGGATGGAGGCAGTAGGAGAGGAACGGATAAAGGAAGGGATCTAAATGCCATGAAATTATATTGCATAAAAATTGCTAAAATTCAGTAAGAAAACAATTTTTAAAGAATTTTTAGCCAGGCAAGGTGGCAGACACATTTAATCCCAGCACTCGCTCTGGAGGCAGAGGCAGGAGGGTCTCTGTGAGTTCAAAGCCAGCCTGGTCTACATAGCGAGCTCCAGGCCAGTTGGGACTAAAGGGACTAAAAAGAATTTTTAAAAGAATGAATATGTCTTACATTGAGTTATTTATCATTATCTGCTTCTATTAAAATATAGTTCTCAGGGGGCTGGAGAGATGGCCTAGCGGTTAAGAGAGCCGACCGCTCTTACAGAGGACCCGGGTTCGATCCCCAGCACCCACATGGTGGCTAAGAACCGTCTGTAACACCAATTCCAGGAGAACTCCAGTTCCAGGGGAATCCGATACCCTCTTCTGACCTCTGCAGCATTGCACAACACAGGTGCACAAACTTGCATGCAGACAGTACATTCATACACATACAGAAATAAATTTAAAAATTTTAAATATATATATAGTTCTCAGAATGATACATTGCATGAGATTCTCAAAGAATCAAAAAAAAAATTAAACAAAAAATCAAAACCCTCCCTTGGGGGCTGTAGAGATGGCCTAGCCGTTAAGAGCGACAACTGCTCTTGCAGAGGACCCAGGTTTGATTCCCAGCACCCACATGGTGGCTAAGAACCGTTTTTAACTCCAGTACCAGGGGAATCAGCATTGCACGACATGGGTACACAAACCTACATGCAGACAGTACACTCATACACATACAAAAATAAATTTAAAAAAATTAAAAAACCCTCCCATCACAGTGCACTTCTGCCTATGATAATGAACCCTTCTTCTCTCACAATACATCTCATTACAATGCTGTATAGTCCCATCACCAATCAAAACTTGCCCATCACAGTACATAATCGTCCCATCACAACATAGTACTGCCTCTTCCACAAAGCTTCACTGTGCCCAAACAATAGATCATTGTCCTATCATAATGCTTCAAAATCGCTTCACAATGCACTACTATTTCATAAAAAGCTCCTTTGTCCTATCACAATGTGTGATTATCCTATCACAGTGATCCACCATCCAATCACAGTGACCTATAACAATGCTCCATTGTCCTATGACCTTAAATTGTTACCCATCATGATGCTACTATCTCATAATAATGCCTTACTATCCCATCATAATTCACCAATTATTCACAATGTTTCTGTGTCATTTCATAGTGCCCCACTATACCCTCATAATGCCTTACTATCCCATCATAATTCGCCAATTATTCACCATGTTTCTGTGTCATTTCATAGTGCCCCACTATACCCTCATAATGCCTTACTATCCCATCATAATTCGCCGATTATTCACCATGTTTCTGTGTCATTTCATAGTGCCCCACTATACCCTCATAATGCCTTACTATCCCATCATAATTCGCCAATTATTCACCATGTTTCTGTGTCATTTCATAGTGCCCCACTATACCCTCATAATGCCTTACTATCCCATCATAATTCGCCGATTATTCACCATGTTTCTGTGTCATTTCATAGTGCCCCACTACACCCTCATAATGCCTTACTATCCCATCATAATTCACCAATTATCCACAATGTTTCTGTGTCATTGTATAGTGCCCCACTACACCCTCATAATGCCTTACTATCCCATCATAATTCACTGATTATCCACAATGTTTCTGTGTCATTTCATAGTGCCCCACTACACCCTCATAATGCCTTACTATCCCATCATAATTCGCCGATTATCCACAATGTTTCTGTGTGATTTCATAGTGCCCCACTATACCCTCATAATGCCTTACTATCCCATCAAAATTCACCGATTATTCCCCATGTTTCTGTGTCATTTCACAGTGTCCCACTACACCCTCATAATGCTCTCCCATCACAATGTACCACTGTTCCTTCATTAGGCACCAATATTTTATCACTGTTCTGCACTTTGAGATGAGAGTGTGTTTTGTGATGCAAACACAGTGCACTGCTATCTTTTTACAATGCTCCCTTTCCCATCGCAATGCAGGACTGTCACAACAAAATGCAGCTCTATCTCATCACAATGCTATATTACACTATCATCATTTCCATCTGTCTCATCAGTGTTCTACTGTCCCAACACAATGCTATTCCTTCCCTGTGAGGCTAGATGCATCCATTATGGCTGAGTATAAGAAAACTGGCTTCTTTCCCCAATAACCTGATAATCTTCTAGTAGATTTCACCCCCAAAAACCTAGAAGGCCGGCAGGAGATGAGAGCTGCTCCCACTCATCATATCAGACAACAACCCAACCACCAGGGGAATGCAGCTTGAAGAATAGCATTCCCAAGTCTTATCCCTCCTGAGGCATGTCTGCCCTATCCTCTGGAGGCAAGTGGTGCAAACCATAAGCTTATCTCGAGGGCCATGGTGGGTTTCTTGCCATGAAACTTAGCCATTGCAGAATGCACGTAGGCTTCTCCTCTGTCCCACCCACCTCCTGGTCAAAGAGCCCAACAAAAAGTATACAAGTCCTTAAACCCCTGCAATAAATAAGATTTGCTCTCCAACGAAACTCCCAGGTCTTTTTCTTCGGACCTGTGTTCAGGTTGAACACCATCTCAGGGATGGCTCTACTCCCTCCCACCTCCCTCCTTGTGCCTACAGCAGTCGAGGCATGGCTGGGCACCACTGCCATACCTCGGGCCCCAAGGCTGGTGACCTGGGAGGCTGGAACCTCATGACACGGAGGAAGCCAATGTTT
The DNA here is from genome assembly GCA_009823505.1 of Rhizomys pruinosus. Taxonomy (NCBI): domain Eukaryota; kingdom Metazoa; phylum Chordata; class Mammalia; order Rodentia; family Spalacidae; genus Rhizomys; species Rhizomys pruinosus. Next base: position 27,364 of record VZQC01010532.1, read on the forward strand.
CTCTTCACGACATAGGACTGCCTCATCAAATTGCTCTGTCCCATTATAATGCACCACTGTTCAAATGCAATGTTCCACTATCTCTTCACAATGCTCCACTGTCCCATTAAGAGCATAATGTTAAAGCCACCACACCAGTAAGGCAAACACATGCTGGCACAAAACCAGAGACATCTGAGGCTGACTCCCAGAGTAACTGGGACCAAGATGTGGAATACTGGATTTGAAAGCTACTGCAGTAGGGGAGGGAGGAGGACTTCCTGTAGCCAACATCTTACCAGGCAGAAAATAAATCAAGAGAGCCCATGCCCTCTAAACACCTCTTAATTTCTCCGCCCCCACACCCTGTTCCCCTTCTAGCCTTGGCCACAGGCCTTCTTTTTCTCTTAGCACCCCATATCTTTGAATGACCCTCTTAGCTCCTGGTGGTGGTGAGCTCTCTAAATCACACTGTGACCATCCCCCTACATTAGGATCATCTGCAGCCCCACCCACTGCAGCAGGGCTAGGCTTCTCTGTCCTTAATAAGGACTCAGACCTTTGCAGACTGCCTGAGAATACCTGAATGGAGCTTCTTCCTAGCAAACTTTCCAAATTGGGCTGTGCCTGCTGACTAGTAGGGCCCCAGACCTTAGGAGGAAGGCTGAGAGTCTCTAATTGGCACCTCACTTCAGCCATCTGGTTCCTCCAATATAAAATCAAAAGAGAGAACTCGCAGCCTAAAACAACTAATTTTTCATACCCAGCAAGAAAACAACCAAAGCACATCAAGTATGTGAACAGAATCAGACAAAGGAAGGCTTGAGTTTCACACTTGAATCAAAAACAAAAAAAGAAATCCACAAGCCAAAATCACAATGAAAAAATAATAATATGAAAAAAACAAAACACCACATTCCTATAGAAGAGTTCAACAATGGGAATGCCCTAGAGATAACCAGAACACAGAATTTAAGAGAACAATCATAACTGTGATCAAAGAATTCAATGAACTGAGCAAATCAAAGAACTAAAAGAAGATAGTGATACACTTTTGACTGAATACACAAAGGAGAAAAATATTTAAGAAAACACAGGCTGAAATGAAGAATGAAGTGAAGCACTCAATAAACCAATTTGAAATCACAGGTGAAAGCCTCACCAATAGAATAAATGAAATGGAAAACATAATATCAAGCCTGGTTGATAAAGATGAAAAACTAGATCTGCTCAAGCAAAGACCATGAAAAAAAAAAAAAAGCCACTGGAATGGAATATACAGGAAATGTGGAACACCATATAAAGACCAAATTTATGCATCACAGTCATAGAGGAAGGAGAGGACTCAGGATAATGGTATTGACAAGATCTTCCTAAGGATTGTAGAAGAAAATTTCCCAAAACTAAGGAAGGACATGCCCATACAAATACAAGAAGCACATAGAACACCAAATCGAGTGAACCAGAAAATAAACTTCCACTGGCAAATCATAGCAAAAACACTAAACGTTCAGAACAAAGAATACTGAAAGCTGAAAAAGGAAAACAAGTCACATACAAAGGAAATCCATCAGAATTGTGGCAAACTTTTCTATGTAAATTATGATAGCCAGAGAGCCTGGATCAAAGTATTCCTGGTTCTATATGAGCATAGATGCCAAAACAGAATATCTTGTCCAGAAAATATCTATTACAATTGAAGGAGACAGAAAATCTTCCACATGAACAGCCTGAAAGAATTCATGTCCAGAAAATCAGCCCTTAAGAAGACTTGAAGCATTACAAAGAACTGAAGAATGGAAGTGCTACACCTAAAGGGCAACAGGAAGAAACTAAATGAAGGTGTAACTGTGGAAACATAAAGTCAGAACATGAAGTCAAAGAAAAATTAACATAATGGGAACAAATATACATCTTTCTTTTTTGTATTTACTTTTATTTCATCTTTATTTCTTAATTTATTTTATAATTTTCCATACTCGAGTAAATAAATTCATTAAAAAATAAACACAAACCCAAAATATTCTTATTCTAGTATATCTGAATTAATAGATAAGACTACTTTCCCTTGAATTTTCATTTTTTCTTTACTTAAAGTCAATGATGATAAAGGCACACCTATAAAATAAATGGATTTAAAAACACAAGATAGATTTCAAAGACAAAAAAGTAATAATCATGATAATCTATGGTATACTTTGTCAATGAAAGACAATATAAGAACATTAGTCTTCAAATTTATCTCTATCTAAACTCTCCTGAATATTAATATCATTGAAAAATATGTAGTCTCTTATTATCCAAGAAAAAACATAGGGTGCTGGGGACAAGGACAGGGAGGCAGGATGAAGACACTGCCCAGATAAAAATCCATGTGCATCAAAGATTCAGCTTCTTAAAACATGTTTTTAAAAGTATGTTGGTCTGGGGATATGTCACTATATTAGAGAGCTTGCCTAGCATGTGTACAATGTAGCCTGGGTACAATACTAGGTACTGCAATTTCTAGCATGATTTTTTTGGATAGAAATAAGACAGGGGGCTGGACAGGTAGCCTAGCGGTTAAGAGCACCAACTGCTCTTGCAGAGGACCTGGGTTCGATCCTCAGCACCCACATGGCGGCTGAGAACCGTCTGTAACTCCAATTCCAGGAGAACTCCAGTTCCAGGGGAATCCGAGACCCTCTTCTGACCTCCGCGGCATTGCACGACACAGGTGCACAAACCTACATGCAGAGAGTACATTCATACACATAAAAAAATAAATAAATAAAATTTAAAAAAAAAGAAAGAAGACAGGGCATTTCTCAGTCATAGTTTAGTAATTTTCTAAGAAAAATTATAGACACCTCCATGCCACCCGAAGTCAACAAATTCTTTCCATCAAACTCTCTCTCACATTACCAATATATCATCATCTAGGCAATTTTGTGTTTAGATAATTTCAATCAATTCATTTATGCAGAATTATTGGAGCTGAGATACTTGAAAATAATTTGAGTCTTAGTAAAGAAATAATAGTTCTTTCACAATGATTGAGTCACTTGAGCAAATCTGAGCAACTGCTGTAGCAGTGCTGCTGCTGGTAGTAATAAGCAATACACCTGAATTCTTCCCTTTAAATATATATCCATGGAACACTAAGTAATAAACAGGTTACATTACACCCCTCCTTAACAAGGAATGACTGTTTTCAGGCCCTACTAGGAAGGAAAAAAACGGTATTTTTTATCACTGGTACTCATGTAGTTTAAGTATGTTACACTGAGCAAAAGTGAACATGGTGTGGGTCCCAAAGATCACACTATGATTCTGAACCAAATTTTAACACAAAGGAATTGAATATAAAATTCAGATTATCTATTTATAGTAGAAAGTTCCAAAGCAAACATAGGCCAGCTTGCCCCTACGTTGTCAAAAGATAAATATTCAGATAAACCAAAGGTCCCATTGCTCAAGTGCATTAGCTGGCCACAGTGCATGGCCCCAGCTCCAGGGAGCTACCTAGAAAAAGGTGGTCACATGTGCTCCCTCCCTCACTCATTCAGCCCATTCACAGGTAAATGGGACAATAGATGTCTTTTAAAATCTAATACTCTATACAGTGAATTATTGAAAATGATCCTAAATATACCTCTACCTTTTAAAATTCTAGAGAGTTAAGATAAACTCATCTTTAAATACTGAGACTGTAAAGGGTCCATACAAACTACTTGTGTTAAATATCCACTTTCTACTTTCTTTTTTTTTTTATTATTTATTTTTGTATGTGTATGAATGTATTGTCTGCATGCAGGTCTGTGCACCCGTGTCGTGCAATGCCGCGGAGGTCAGAAGAGGGTCTCGGATTCCCCTGGAACTGGAGTTCTCCTGGAATTGGAGTTACAGACGGTTCTTAGCCGCCATGTGGGCGCTGGGGATCGAACCCGGGTCCGTCTGTAAGAGTGGTCCGGTGCTCTTAACCGCTAGGGCTATCTCTCCAGCTCCATCCACTTTCTTTACTTTCATATTCATTTACTATGCTCTTAAAATCTCTATGAGAGAAGCAGGAATTTTCCCTGGATCTTTTGCCAATAGATTTAATAGCAAAAGTTGCAGGGCTGTGGGTTTTCTTTACCTCTGTTGATTTTTAAAGCTAATTATTCACAATGTTGTAGCATCTTTCATTTAATAACTTTAAGTAATCGTAAACTTCCCAGATCAAAAAAGACGACTAAGCTGTAATGGATTAAGAAAAAAAAAAAGCAAAAAATCTGCAAAAAAAAGAAAAAACACACTAGGGAAGGCAGAGGCAGGCAGGCAGATCATTTGTGAGTTCAAGGCCAGAGTGGTCTACATGAGTGAGTTCCAAGACAGGCTGGGGCTACAGTAATGCAATCATTACGAAGACCTTTTGTCTCAAAAAAAAAAAAAAAAAAAAAAAAAAAAAAAAGAAAGAAAAAATCCTTGGGCTAGAAGGGATTTAGCTCAGTGGTTAAGGACACTCGACTGCTTCTTGCAGAGAAACCCAGGTTTGATTCCATGAAACCCACCATGACTACTAAGAAACCATCTTTAGCCAGGGCATGGAGGTGCATTGACCTTTATACGAGCACTTGGGAGGCAGAGGCAGTGGATCTCTGTTGAGGTTCAAGGCCTGTTTGGTCTAAGGCAAGTTGCCCAAGCGGTGGGGCTATAGGGAAGACACTGTCTCAAAAAGACCAAAAAAGGAGAAGAAGAGAAGAAGGAAGAAAAAAGAGACGAAAGAAGAAGAACGAAGAGAGACGAAGAAGTAAGAAGAGCGAGAAGAGAAGAGAATGAAGAAGAAGAAAGAAAGAAGAAGAAGAAGAAGAGAGAGAAAACAGAAGAGAAAAAGAAAAAGAAGAGAAGAAAAAAAAGAAAGGAAATCAAAAGACGAAGAAAGAAATTTTTTTGTTGCAAGAGACGCCGCATCTTAGCCTTCAAGGAGCAGCAGTACCTTAAGAGTGAGAGGATGAGGATTTTACCTTCAAGGACAAGGCAGTACCTTAAGATGAAAGGAATGGAGGGGCTGGAGAGATGGCCTAGCGGTTAAGAGCACCGACCGCTCTTACAGAGGACCCGGGTTCGATCCCCAGCACCCACATGGTGGCTGAGAACGTCTGAAGCTCCAATTCCAGGAGAGCTCCAGTTCCAGGGGAATCCGAGACCCTCTTCTGAACTCCGCGGCATTGCACGACACGGGTGCACAGACTTGCATGCAGACAGTACATTCATACACATACAGAAATAAATAAAATTAATAAATTAAAAAAAAAAAGATGAGAGGATGGAAAAAATATTCCAAGGAAATATTACTAAGAAGCAAGCAAGAGTCACAATTCTAATATCTGACAAAATAGACTTTAAAACTATTCAGAAAATATAGTCACTTCATTCTTATCAAAGTAACAATCATCCAAGACGATATTACAATCGTGAATATATATGTACTAAACTCTGGTGCACTCCACTGGGAACATGCACAGTGAGCTCTAGGAAGGTGCTGGCCCCCTGTTGGGCATGGAGTCAGGAATTGCAAGCATGGTGAACATGATAGGGGAAAAATGCCAATAAATCCTGTAAGTCTACACCCCCCACACATTCACTCTGTAAACTGGCCTGAATAAACTTGCTAATCTCCTAGAAGCTAAGAGTGGAGAATCTGATCTTTGATTTGCCTTGGGAACCATAGGCAGCAGGAATGGGCCTCTGTGTGTGTGTGTGTGTGTGTGTGTGTGTGTGTGTGTGTGTGTGTGTGTACATGGTATCTCCTGGAAGGAATCTCTGTGACAGCCAGAAACACAAGGAGTCACAAATGGCCAAACATTAGAAATTAGGAATCTACCAAATTTGGACTCTCAGGCAGAACTCCTATATTAAATTTCACTCACCCAGGGCTCAGTGACCATTGCAGGACAAGGGATGGAAAGATTGTAAGAACCAGGGAGGAGGTCTATGACCATATGGAAATAGAATCATACAAGCTCCTGGAACCTTGCCCATATGAACTGACAGTGATGGTGTCAGCATGCACAAGACCCATGCAAACGCATGCCTAGTGTAGAAGTGTCCCATGCAAACTCATGCCTAGTGTAGAAGTGTCCAAATGATTATCAGGATGCAATCTTAACCGAAGAAATATTGGCAGTTGATTACTGCTTGATGAGGAAGAGCTGATCTTCTTAAAGTGAGGGAGTCTGGATGGGCTGGCCAGCCCTCAGTGGATGAACTTGTGCTGAGGAGTGTCTGGGGATGCTAACTTGACACAGTGGGCCATGGCACACACAAAGTGCATGAATTCACGGGGGAGGGGGTTGCTGTGAACGTGTGGCAATGTAAAAAGTGATATTAAGATTAAAATTAACATGTTCTTTATGAGATACCAAAAATTCAATTTTTAAAAAAAGGGAAAAAAAGAGTGTCTGATCCCAGCTCACTGTACCTATACTTTATCTCAGCTGCTTTCTGCTACTCTGACTGATGAAGTTTTCAAAATGTGGAATGTTGAGATTTCACAGGTTACTACTGTGAGAAAATTAAGACATGCTGAGAAAGTTCTGAACAACATTGCTTTCAAAATAGACAATATGAGTGCTGCACACATTGTTAGATTTTTGTAATGGAGAAAAGAATGGAGTTTAGAGTTTAGAAATAAGAACCAGGGCAAGAACTGCAGGAAATGAGGAATGTCTGTTTCTTTCAAGTATCACAGAGAAGGGAGGAAGCCTTTCCATGGGAAGAAGACTTTTATAGGAACTCTGCTGAACACAGCTGCAGGAGTTTATTCACTAGGTGCCCAGGTCTGGTGTCCTTGCGTGATTGAAGGTCTTCTTCCTAAGATTATTTTCTCAGGCAAGGCATGGGAGCTCTCTAGGCCACTAAAGGGGACAGGCTGATCCACAACTAGTCTACTTCAGTCCTGGGAGCTACCAGTCGATAAGACTTGAGCAAAGCCAGCCTGCTAATATAAGTCCAGCTGGCCACTTTAAGGGTTTTAGAGCTTTCCTCATTAAGCTTATGGCTCATCTGCAATTCACACATTTTATCATTCCACACCCTGAAAAGGAGGAAAGGAGAGGAAGGAGTAGAATGTGATGAGGGGCATTGTATTCTTCTCTTAACTACTTCCTGGTGAGGCCAGTTGACAAAGAGGGCAGGGTGGACAGTCTCAAGGGTATCCATATCTGGGTTCATCAAGTTCTTTATGTTTGAGGCTGAGGAGCTCCTCCTCATGTTCTTTTGTCTCTGGAGCTCAGAGAAGCTGGCAATCCTCAGTCAGGAATAGCTGAGTAAGCATGGCAGAAGTAAGGGCCTGTATTCCTTGCTGTAACAGAAGAAAATTTTAATATCCAGGCCCCCAAAATAAGGACTCAGATGACCATTCTGAAGATTGTTCCTATGAGGTGCATTACCCATGGACCCCAGGAATCCCAGAAGCCCCTCCATGCATATGGGTGAGCCCTGGCTTGGGATTCTAGTCTTTCTCATAGCTGACTACTGTTTTCCTTTACTATTCCCAACAGGTTCTTATAGAGGCAATATTCTTTGCCCAGCATAGCACATATTCTACATTTCTCTGCGGCAAAAAGATCTGATTCCTTCTGCCTTGTAATAACATAGCAGCCGGCAAATTGAGTTGAAGTTCAAGTATGTCAATGTTATCCTATACCAAGTCAAAATCATCTGCAACCTATTAGGCAAGCTGGCCATGCCATACCTGCTGGAGTCCAATACCTGTCCCTCTCACAACTGCAGACCCTACCATAGTCATTCCCAGAAGAAGGGGGAATACTATGGAGTCTCTTGATTCTGGTGGAAGTTGACTGGATTTTTATTTCTTCCCCTGGAAATTACTATGAGGTCTGGTACCAAGGACACATTGGGGTCTTGAGAGTTAGGGAGAAGATGCCCTTGGAACAAGAAAAATAAATACCATTAAGAGCTCTGGTATTATAAGCTAGCAGTATACATGGGGAGAGGGGCCTACCCAGTCTACCTCCCATAAGGTTTGTACTGGAGGGGCCTGGAGCCATGGTCCTGGTACTGAAGCATTAGTCAGGGAGATGTTGGACAAGCCCACTCTCTAATAAGACACCTGGCTTAACTACAAGTAGACCCAGCAATCTTTTCCCAAATCCTGTCATAGTTGTGAAAGCCTGGGATGGCTGCCATTCATGGGAGCAAGCATCTATTCCATCAGTCAGTTGGGGTTGGGATTAAAGAAGGTGAAAAGAGGAATGGTGTTTATTTAGAGTATCTCTCAATCTGGTGCCAGAGATGTAGAGATGTTAAGACATCCCTTTGAATGCATGTCTCTGGCCTGCCCTTGGTTAGGTACAAGGACTAATTTGGTCAATTTAGACCCTGAGGGTAACTAAAGTGGAGGAGCCATGGGGCAGAGTGGGGTCCACCCCATGGACTTAAAGGAAAGACTTTTGGATTTGGGGGGGTGTCTTCAGTGACCTCTGATATTATGTGAAGTGTTGCTAGGTTGCCATCTGTTGGCATGCTTACCTTCTACCACCATCCAAGGCCAAAGTTTAATGCTCCCTATAGGGTGAGGTCCTTGATGATAATTTTCCATACTATGCCATTTAGTTTATCTTCTGAACCCCAGGTGATGGCTATCATATCGTGGATGGAAGGAGATCCTGGCCATACCCCAGGTGTAGTAATGTTTAAGCATGACTATTTCTTTTTTAAAAATGGCCAGTAAGCTCCCGCACAATCAGAGTGTTTTTCCCTTCTGGGCACCCTATCACACATTTGCAAAAGTAGATGTGGTTTTTGTTCCACAGCCACAAAGAAGTCTTGTTTTTGGATCTGTAAATAAGTTTCTATATAGCACCATCTGAAAAAAACACTGAGCATTCTTCCCTTGGAATACCTATTATTCTATTTAGGATAAGGGCGAAATCTCCATCTCCCCATCAGTCAAAGGTAGACTGACTGTGGTTATTTCTGAGCAGGCTGAGGGGCCACTGGAAACTCGAGGTAGGATGGGTTTTCCTTTGGGGCTCTATATGTCTTGTTGTCAGAGTTGGGGTAAAGAGGAGAAGGAAAAGAGGCATTTTTCACCTGAGCAGATGGCCAGAAAAGGGGTGACACGGGATAATTTCTAGCATGACAATGGTGGTCAGATAAAAAAGGACCAGGAGCAGATTTTTCCTTCCAACTCCAGTAATGGGGTGGAGATTGTAGATATCAGACCTACTAAGAAAAGAAAAACAACAAGGTAACTGAGAGATAGGAACAGAAGATTACTGATACAGGCACAGTGAGAAAAAATGGATCAAGTCCGGGATATAGGACATGAAGCTTTCTTGAAGGCACAGTTCTTCAATTGTGTCAATAAGGTAATTCCAATTGGTGTCTGGTCAAGGCATCAAGCAGAGGTCAGTTTGAAGATCCTTCAGGAAGGAGAAGAGAGTGAGAGTTGGTCTCATATTCATCTGGATACTCAGAAATAGAAGAGAGCCTGGTTAGTTTAATAAATGTAGTGCCATTAGGAGTTACTTTATAATGAGGAGATACTGATCCTTTGAGGCAGAAGAGGTAGACCCAGATAGGGAAAATTTCCAGTTTCGCTGCTGTTGGGGTTAGCAGAATAACTTTGTGGGGACTTGTCCACTTAGGAGTTAAGAAAGGGCGCTGTGTTTCAGCCAGATAGGTTTCTGAGGTGGGTGTATTAGTCAGGGTTCTCTAAAGAAACAGAAGTAACAGGACGAATATATATAGCTATATACAATTTATTGATTTGCTCACGTGACAGAGTTCAAGGAGTCCAACAGTAGCTGCACCACACTGGAAAGGCCAAGAGAATCCAGGGAACTGCTCAGTCTGCAAGACTGGACGTCTCAGTAGTCCCAATCTAGTGCTGAAGGCCTGAATGGATTCCAGGAGATCTGCCAGTCTCAGTACATGCTGGGATCCGAAAGGTTGATCACAGCAGCAAGACAAACTCACCAGATGAGAGAGGCAAGTCGCAGGAGAAAAGGGACCAGCTCCTTCTGCCATGGCCTTTTATACAGCCTACAGGCAGAAGGTAACGCCCACATTTGGGGTGGGCCATCCAGGTTGAGGTGGTCCAATCCAAACATCCCTTTTCTCTTATTTGTTCCTTAGTCCAGTAAAGTTGACACACAGGATTAACCATCACAGTGGGTATTTTCCTCAGTTTGAGGAAAGGGAGCTGGAGAGAGGTGTGCCTCTTATCATATCTGTTTGCTGAGGAAGAAGAGGAGTTGAGAGGCTAGATGAGAAGGCAATGGTGAATTCTTGGGTTGAATACCTGAGGGGAGAATTGGTCTATCACACATAATTTCAAAAGGATTGAGATGGGTGAACTTTTTTGTGGAAGAGCTTGTAAGGCTAAAGGAAGAAGTTTTACCCCATCTAATTTTAGTCTTAAAGGTAGTTTGGTTAAGGTTTCTTTAAGAGTGTGGTTAGTTTGTTCCACTTTCCCAGAGGATTCCACATGATAGGGAATGTGAAATTTCCAGGGAATATTAAGAAAAGATGTTAAGTGTTCTGTAACAGCTCAAGTAAACTCCAGACCATTATCATACTGAATAGAGGTAAAAAGGCCAAATGGAGAAAACATCCAAATGTAGAAGGTGGGAAACTGTGAATGTCATCTGCAATATATGTCTGGTGGTCCTTTAAATGCTCATTATGCATGTGCTGCATTTCACTAGATGTTCTTCCTCCCTGGACCAGGGCTTGCAACTCTGTGATGCTTCAAGTCTCAGGATTGTTCCCTGGCCAGCCAGCTAACAGTCTTCAGGCTTAAGCCACAAGCAGAGAGGGGGAGGGAATGGTGAGAAGTAACCTGGAGAGAAAAAGGAGAGAGACAGACAGAGACCAGGAGTAAAAGGACGCGGTTTAATGTTGTAACTCAAGGCTTTTTATAAAAAGCCTTGCAGGGGACTGGGGCACACAGAATTGGGCGTTGGGAAATAGAAAGACCCAGGTAAGAGTTTGAGTACAGGAATGTGCCTTATTTTTAGATACCTGGTTTCCCCAAGATCCCAACGCATTCAGAAGGGTTGTGAACTGACACAGATTAACCTGATGAGTGAGAAGGAGGTCATCCACATGCTGGACAAGAAAAGTAGGGGAAGCATCTAGAGGGGTCAGGTCCTTTTGTAAGACCTGGCCAAAAAAGTGGGGACAATCTCAGAAGCCCTGGAGCAGGACTGTCCAGGTCAGTTGTTATGAGGTTAAGGTATCTAGGTCTTCTCATATGAAAGCAAAAAGAGGAGTAGAAAGGGAGTTGAGAGTTGTAGAAAAGAAATTATCCTTTAAATGAAAGCCTGAGAAACAGGTTGTCTTGGGAGGGCTATGTGAAAGGAGAGTATAGAGACTAGGAACTATGGAGAAAGTGGGGGCAACTCTTAATTAAGTTTTCAGTGGTCTTACACTAGGCAGAAGTACCTGTTATGTTTCTTAACTTCTAGAATTTAAGTGTTGCATGGAAAGCGAGTGGGCATTAACAGTCCTGCCTAGAGAAGGTGGTCTATAAGACCTTAAGTTCTCTTCCTGTGTTTGGTCTTAGGAGGTATTATTGTTGAACAACATAGGACAGGGGATTTCTTAGGGAGATAAGGACAAGGGAGTTATGGCGTGGAGTGGAAGGAATAGTGATGTCTCATACCTGGGGGTGAACATTGGGTAGTGATGGAGGGTTGAGGGTGCCTGGGGCTATGGAATGAGAAAACATATCACCAGAGTCCAGGATTAAGGGAAAGGTAAAAGATGTCTCCAGAGGAGGGATATGGATCAAGATATTTTAATTTTGTAAAGAGGTCTCTTCCTAGAAGGGAAAGAGGACATTCGGGCCCGACTGTAAATGAATGAGTTAAAAAAGAGGTTATGAACTTAGCAGGGGAGGAGTTTAGTGTTCCTGGGTTGTATGAAGACTCCAGCCACACCAGTTATTATAAAGGAAGATGGAACTTTATCCCCTGACATTCTGTTAATAAAGAGAACATTACTCCACTGTCCAATATGATAACTGCCTTTCTATTGGATATTGTACCAGTAACCTTGAGTTCAGATAAGCCAGCCTGTCACTTGGCTTGGGGTGTAAAAATAAGCCTCCTCATTGTATTAGCACCACTGGTAGATGGGGACTTTCGAAAGAAGTGCCAAAGGTTGGTATCCAGCAGGCAATTCCAATTCCAGTGTTCCAATTGCCATCAGGTAGGGCATTTGCTATTAGGAGAGTAGGGGGTGGGATTTCCCAGGGCCACCTGAAGCACAGGTAGTAGCTGGGTGCTTCAGCTAGGCGGATTGTTTGGTTTGATCTATTTATCTTTGGCTCCATTGGCTTGTATGGCTGTGGTGGCAGAGTTGTCCTCCTAGCTGCTATAAAAGGTAGGCCTGTGTAAGGCTTGAGATTGGGGATTTCCCAGGACAACGTGAAGCACAGGTACCAGCGCTCAGGCTAAACCAGCACCGATCCTACCTCCCGCCACCTGGGATTGCCCAAGGACTGTCTATGGATTCTTTGGAGAAACTTCAGAACAGAAAGGGAAGAAGAGAAGAGTGAGTTAGACTTCCAATAGAAAACCTAAAACTTAGACAGGTCAACACTCCATAAACAAGAAGAAAAGGAAAAAAGCAAATCAATCAAACAAACAACAGAGGCATCTGAAGGAGACAAGCAAAGCAAACCTTCAACACAGTGAAGAGGCATTTGGGATTCACATTGGAATACAGGCTAAGAGAAACCCACATTCCAGGGGCACGAAGAAGAGACAACATGGGAAAGATGCAGGATAATTCCACACCAAGCTCCATGAACCCTGTGGAAGATTCCTACAGTGGGATCAGCCTGGGGATGGCCCAGGACACAGATATTAGAAACACAATTATGAACATACTCAAAGAAATCAAAAACCATAAAGAGCAAGTCAGAGAACTAAAAAAAAAAAAAAGAGAGAGAGAGAGAATGAAAAACTCAAGAAGATCCTAGAGAGAGAGAATGACAAATTCCTGAAGTGGAAACACTGAAAAGATCCCATGTTGAAAATGATAAAGAAACCAACCAGCAAAGCAAAGAGCTACAGGAAGAGATTGAGAAGCTCCAACAGGAAGGGGAAATACTAAAGAAATCACAGGACGAAATGAAAAAGGAAATCAAACACTCATCCAATCAAGAGGAAAGAAATGGAAAAAGCCTCAGAAGTAGAATGGAGGAAGCAGAACAAAGAATATCAGACCTGGAAGATAACACAGAATAACTAAAAACCTCAAGTAAAGACTATGAAAAATTTTAAAATATACAAAAGTGGAACAACCAGGAACTGTGGGATACTATGAAAAGATCAAACCTCCACATCATAGGAACAGAGGAAGGAGAAGAATCCCAAGAGAATGGTATTGACCAAATCTTCAATGGAATAATAGATGAAAATTTCCCCAAACTTAAAAACCACAAACCAATACAAATACAAGAAGCACATAGAACTACAAACAGACAAAATCAGAAAAGAAACTCTCCACACCATATCATAGTTAAAATGCTAGACACCCAAAACAAAGACAAAATTCTGAAAGCCACAGGAGAAAAACAACAAGTTACTTATAAGGGAAAACCTATCAGAATTACAACTGACTTCTCAGTGCAAACTATGAAAGCAAGGAGAAGGTGGAGCAAAGCATTCCTAGTGTTAAAGGATTATAGATGCCAAGCCAGGTTACTCTGCCCAGCAAAAATGTTGATTATAGTTGAAGGAGAGAGAAAAATCTTCCATGACATAAACAAGATGAAAGAATACATGTACAGAAAACCAACCCTTCAGAGAATACTTGAAGCAATTCAAAGGACAGAAGAAAGGAGCAACTATCCCCCTAGAAAGAGAAATAAATAAAAGCATAACAGCAGAAGTAGAAACCTAGACCAAAAATGCAAATGGGTAATAAGATGAAAGGAAGAAACACAAATCTATCGGTTATAACCTTAAATATTGATGGACTAAACTCTCCAATCAAAAGTCATAGACTGGGAGATTGGATTAGGAAACAGAACCTATCTATATGCTATCTACAAGAAACACATCTTACCTTCAAGGATAGGCACCACCTTAAAGTGAAAGGATGGGAAAAAATATTCCAAGCAAATGGTACCAAAAAGAAAGCAGATGTTGGTATTTTAATATCTGACAAAATAGACTTCAAAGTAAAAGAAATCAGAAGAGACAAAGAAGGCCATTACATTTTTATCAAAGGAACAATTCACCATGAAGATTTCACAATTATGAATATATATGCACCAAACTCTGGTGCACCAAACTATAGAAAGACAATTCTCCAGGACCAAAAGGCACAGATTAACCCCAGTACACTCATAGCAGGGGATGTCAATACCCTACTGAGCCCTTTAGACAGGTCAACTAGACAAGGAATAAACAGAGAGACATCTGAACTGAATGATAAAATACAGCAAACATACCTCATAGACATCTACCAAATTCTCCACCCTAATACCAGAGAATACACCTTCTACTCAGCACCCCATGGAACAGTCTGCAAAATCAACCACATACTGGGACACAGAAGAAACCTCCACAAATACAAAAAGATTGAACTAATTTCATGCATTGTATCAGACCACAACACAATAAAGCTCACTATCAACACCAGGATAAACCCTAATATCTACAAGAATACATGGAGAATAAACAACACACTACTGAATAATGAATGGGTCAAGGAAGAGATAAAGAAAGAAATGAAAGCATTCCTGGAACTGAATGACAATGGTAATACAACACAACAAAAGCTATGTGATACTTTAAAAGCAGTCCTAAGAGGTAAGTTTATAGCCCTGTGTGCCTACATTAGGAAAACAGAAAGAGCACAAGTGAACGATCTAACACTACACCTAAAAGCACTTAAGAGACAACAACAGATGAACCCTAAGCACAACAAACAGGAAGAAATAAAAATCAGGACAGAAATCAATGAAATAGAAATAAAGAAAACAATACAAAAAAATCAATGAATCCTTCCAAGACAGCTGGGACTGCTACAGGGAGACCCTGTCTGGAAAAGACCAAAAAATAAATAAATAAATAAATAAATAAATAAATAAATAAATAAATAAAACCATAAGTTGGTTCTTTGAAACAATAAACAAGATAGACAGACCTCTAGCCCAGTTAACCAAAAGAAAGAAGTAACAACTCCAAATCAATACAATCCATGATGAAAGGGGAAATAACACAACAGATAATGAAAAAACCCAGAAAATCATTTGGGAATACTTCAAAAACCTTGACTTTACTAAGTTTGAATACCTAGAAGAAATGGATGAATATCTGAAATCCTGGGAATCACCAAAGCTCAACCAAGAAGAGATTAACAGCTTAAACAGACCCATAATAGATGAAGAAATTGAACACCTAATAAGAAACCTCCCAACTAAAAAAAGCCCAGGCCCAGATGGTTTCATGGCAGAATTCTATAAAACACTTCAAAAAGACTTACAACCATTATTACTCAATTTATTTAAAGGGATACAAACAGAGGGAATTCTCCCAAATTCCTTCTATGAAGCAAGCATCACTCTACTACCAAAACCAGGCAAAAATACAACCAAAAAGGAAAACTACAGACCCATCTCATTAATGAACACAAATGCCAAAATATTAAACAGGATACTAGCTAATCGCATACAGACCCACATCAAGAAGATAATCCAACATGACCATGTTGGATTCATACCAGAGATGCAGGGGATGGTTCACCATATGAAAATCAGTAAATAATATCAAGCATATAAATGCACTGAAAGACAAAAACCACACCATCATCTCAATTGATGCTGAAAAAGTCTTTGACAAAATCCAGCATCCCTTCATGCTTAAAGTCCTAGAGGGAATGGGATTAGAAGCTTCATTCCTCAGTGTAATCAAAGCCATATACAGGAAACCCACAGCCAATACCAACCTAAGTGGAGAAACGACAGAAGCATTCCCTTTAAAGGTAGGAACGCGGCAAGGCTGCCACCTGGCACCACTCCTCTTCAACATAGTGCTTGAAAAACTTGCTAGGGCAATAAGGCAAGAAAAGGAAATTAAAGGAGCTCTAATTGGAAAATGGGAAGTCACGCTATCCCGATTTGCTAATGATATGATTGTTACTTAAGGGATGCTAAAAACTCCACCAGAAAACTCCTAGAAATGAATAAGAGCTTCAGTAAAGTGGCGCAGCGATCAAAATTTAACTAGAAAAATCAGTAGCCTTTCTTTACACCAACAACAAGCAACTGAAGAAGGAATTCAAGGAGACCTTCCCAATCACAATAGCCTCAAAAGCAATAAAATACCTAGGAACAAACCTAATCAAAGACACCAAAGATCTCTACAACAAAAATTTTAAACCCCTGAAGAAGGAAATTGAGGAAGACATCAGAAGATGGACAAGCCTCCCATGCTCATGGATTGGGAAAATTAATATAGTAAAAATGTCCATTCTAACCAAACTCTTGTATAGATTCAATGCAATTCCAATTAAAATGCCCAAGAGTTTCTTCACAGGCTTGGGGGGAAAAGTCCTTAATTTAATTTGGAAAAACAAAAGACATCGAATAGCCAAAACAACCCTGAGTGAAAAGAGCAATACAGGGGGATCTGTATACCAGACTTCAAACTATACTACAGGGCAATAGTCATTAAAACAGCTTGGTACTGGCAAAAAAAAACAGACCTGTTGACCAATGGAACAAAACTGAAGATCCAAACTTGAGCACATACAATTTCATCCACCTCATATTTGACAAGGGGACCAAGAAGACACAATGGAAGAAAGGCAGCATCTTCAGCAAATGGTGTTGGCAAAACTGGGTCACCACTTGTAGAAGAGTGAAATTAAACCCCTACCTCTCGCCCTGTACAAAGTCAGCTCCAGATGGATTAAAGACCTCAACCTGAAACCCAAAACTCTTGAGGTGATAGAAGAAAAAGTTGGCAGCAGATTACAAGACATTGGCATAGTAAAAGACTTCCTAATTCAGACAGCAGCTGTGCAAGAATTAAGGTCGACAATTAACAAATGGGACCTCATTAAACTCAAAAGCTTCTGTACATCAAAAGAAACAATCAAGGAAGTGAAGAGAAAACCCACAGAGAGGGAGGAAACCTTCACCACAGATACATCTGACAAAGCATTGATTTCCAGAATATATAAACTACTCAAAAAACAAAGAAGAAAGAAAACAAATGAATCACTCAAAAGATGGAGCAAAGAGCTGAACAGACACTTCACAAGTGAGGAATCAGACATGGCTGAAAAACATCTTAAGAAGAGTTCAACATCACTAATAATTAAGGAAATGCAAATCAAAACCACTTTAAGATATCATCTTACTCCAATAAGACTGGCTAGGATCAGGAAAAGAGCCAGGCATGGTGGTGCACACACCTTTAATCCTAGCACTCAGGAGGCAGAGGCAGGTGGAGCTTTGTGAGTTCAAGGCCAGCCTGGTCTACAGAGTGAGTTCCAGGACAGCTGAGGCTACAGGGAGACCCTGACTTGAAAAATAAAAAAAAAATGATACCAAGTGCTGGAGAGGTTGTGGGGAAAGGGGAACACTCATCCACTACTGGTGGGAATGTAAACTCGTACAGCCACTATGTAAAGCAGTGTGGAGAACCCTTGTAAGAGTTGGAATGAACTTGCCACCTGACCCAGCCATACCATTCCTGGGCCTGTACCCACAAGACTCATCTTACCACAGAGATACATGCACAACCATGTTTATTGCAGCTCTCTTCACAATAGCAAGGAGCTGGAACCAACCCAAGTGTCCCTCAACTAATGAGTGGATAGAGACAATGTGGTACATCTACACAGCAGCGATAAAGATGACATCATGAACTTTGCAGGTAAATTGATGGAGCTAGAAGATATGCTGAGTGAAGTAACACAGTCCCAGAAAAACACATGATGAATGGTAACCCTCATCTGTGGATGCTATCACCAATTACCTAGTTGTATGGCAAACTGAGCAATGTCAATGTGATCTGAAAATAACTGTGCTCTTATATTGTGAATCCCTTAAAAAAATAATAAGCAAATGAAAAAATTAATTAATTAAAAAACAAAATAAATTTGGATGATTAACATTTGAAAAAAAGACGTGTCTTGGGTAATTATTAAATCTACTTAAACTCCTGAAAAATAAATAAATAATAAATAAAGTGGAACTTAACCAAAATATACATTTTGTTCATATTATCCAGCTATTCAATGAGATATGTGCCAAAAGAAGAAACTTGAAAAGATAAATTTAAAGACAAATCCTTAATATTAGGTCACAGATATCCTGCCCCTTTTTCTTCCTACATAATATCCATATAATCTGTGAATAAAGTTGTTTAAAAAATAAAATAAATAACTAAAGGAGAGTAGGGGTTAGGACATTCCTTTGCCCAATGCCCTAATTGCTGACACCTGAAGCAGGGTCCTTATACACATCCTGCATCTGGGTGCTGGGATAGGAAGAGGGAGGCAGGTTTTGGAGTGCCAAAGCGAATAACTGCAAATGAGTGTGACGATCTTTATAATCTCTTTTCCATTTCCTTTCTTTTTGTTCTTTTCTTTTCCTCATCTCTTGTATTAAAGACCTTGAAGACCACTTCAAAGGAGTTCATTCCAGGGTGTCAGGGGGCCATTCTCCAGCCTTTGGAGCTTATATCTAATATCTGGGGCTGGCTGTCCCATAAAATTTACATGAAAGAGGAAGAATCCCTCGGGGGTGGTCCATATCTATATCAGTATATTTATTGAACACCATGTCTAAGATTCTGTTTAAGAATAAGACTGGGATTTCTGCCAGTCCTTGGGTAACTACTTTTAATTTTTCTAAGTTAATCCTAGAATAGGTGTCTTGTTGCATGGCCTCTGAAAAGTCTATTAATCATAAAAGAAGGCTTTGGGAACACCCACTACTAGTTTGCCAATTCCAATTGGGTTCAGTTAGGGGAACAGCCACTGCTTCTTCTGGAGAGTAGTTATTTTGTTGGTATAGTCTATCAGCATGATCCGTGGTGGCTTTCCTAGTACAGGGTTTTTCATCTGCAGTTAGGGTAGAAGTAAGTACATAAGAGACATCATGCCAATTGGGGGAAGTTCTTATTCACTAAAACTTGGCCAGTTGTGGCCTTCTATATTTGTGACAAAATTCATGGGTACTTGCTTTTTTCACATATGTTGCCATAGTCCCCATCCAAAATGTGTTATGTTAACATTAGATCATACCCAATTGAAAGGTTTGGGTCTCAGCAGGGCATGGTGGTACACGCCTTTAATCCCAGCACTTGGGAGGCAGAGGCAGGCGGATCCCTGTGAGTTCAAGGCCAGCCTGGTCTACAGAGTGAGCTCCAGGCCAACTGGGACTAAAGGGAGACCCTGCCTCGAAAAGCAAAAAAAAAAAAAAGGTTTGGATCTGGTCAGTGGCTCTAAACATCTGTGCTTTGCCAATGGCCTACCTGGCAGCTGCAAACTGTTAGGGGATTACTACTAAGTACTCTCCTCTGCTCTACTTGGGCTCTTCATTTAGCTAGTATACAGGTTTGGGTCACCCCTAACTTTACAATGGATACAAGACCTTACTCAACTGGCAATAGTGTATTTAGTGTGCAAAGGACTTTGTCTCTCTCATTGATAGAATCTTAAGCTTGCAAGGCTTTCTATACTGCTGTTAACTGCTTTTGGTATTGTAGTGATTACTCTTTGTCCATATACCTCCATGTACCTCAGCAGGTGGTGACAGTCAACCTCTCTTGGGCTTGGCTACTCCTATAGGAGCTTTTTATAGTCCTCATCAGCAGCTTTATCTTGGTCGCCATTTTTAGAGGGTTGTTAGCCATCTTAAGATGTCCGTCCCTAGGATATAGTTAGCTACTGGAGAATTATACATTGTGTGTGGCTGGGGAGCCAAACAGCTAATACCCAAAGTTTCTGGTACTGGGTTGACCTTGACTAAGCAACTTCCATAGCCATCTCTGTATACAGCTGGCCCAGAAAAAATATTTGAGTATTCACTAAAGTATAGTCAGCTTCAGCATCAACAAGGGACAAAACATTCTCTGCACATTGGTGGGAGATTAATGAATAGTCAATTCATCATGAGATGTCTGGTCTTCCAGAGTTTCCCCTGGAAACCTCAGACCCATCTATAGTCCCTTTAAAAAGATGAGTTCACCTGACAGGTGCCAAAAAGTCTTGGAGATGTACCACATGTACTTCTGCTAGCCAAGACTTCATGTCCATTTTCTTAAGGAAACTGGTACCTCTTAACAGGCTTTAGCTGGTTCCATAGGGGTAACACCATCTCATTTGTGTGCCAATTTTTCTTTTCCTTATGGAGTTCAACTAGAATTGAAATCTATTACATCTGGATACATGAGACATGCTACTCTCCTGGCACATTTGCAACTCTCCCACTACCTTTTAAGGCTTCTACTTACTGTCAGCACATATCTGATGAGCTCCGGATGTTACCCAGTTAAGATAGCCAAGAGATTAAATTGAGGGCTGTATGACTGGTAATCATGAATAAGCCCACCACCCTTCACATATATGCACAGATAATGGTGTGGAGGGGGCTTCCTACATGGATCATAACACCTACAGATTAGGAGGTGAGCCAGATGCCATCGTGTGGCAGCCCATAATGGGAAAGTGTTTTGGTGTGTAGAAAAACAGAAGTCCATGATAGATTATGAGATTACAGGTCATAAAGCTCTGCTCAGCCCAGGGAATGATGAGTCTGATGTGTTAGCCCATGTATTGTGGACATAAAGTTCAGCAGTAAAAGATACCACTGTATGGCAGTATGTTACTTGGGTGTGTAAGAAGTAAGACTATAAGTAAAGGACCAGTGGAGATTAGAAGAGAAGTGGAATGCCTACAGGCAATTTACCAGCATTCCCCAAGCAGCAATTATTTAAAGAACCACTTGCAGAATAGTGGAGTAGAACCTCCCATAGCCTAAAGTGAACCATCCTAACCTTAAGAGCTATAGCCTCTTTATTGGTAAGATGTTTTTGTTTCCAATATTTTGCTATGAGTCTGTTCCAATAAAGCACCTAATGTGAAAAATAAATAAAATTAAGGGAATAAAAACCACAAGGGCCTATTTATATTTAGACAACAGGGCACTGGTATGGATTTCTGGCATGGGTCATAATTGATAGCATTAGATATTCAGGGGGCTAATGACTGACACTAGGTGTTTGGAAATTCCAAAAATAAACAGGGAGGCAATCTGTTATATAACCAGTTTCAACAAGAAGTCATCTTTGTGTAGTTTCCTATAAAATGTCTCTGGGAACAAGGGTACATGCTCATACCCAGCAGCTGATTGCCCAGTGGCTTCTGTGCCCTTGCTCAGAGAAAATAAAGATGGCTTGATTTGCCAGCAACTCTGGGGATTTTCTTTACTATTATTCCCCAGCTGGTGGTAAGATTGTAGGAAGCCATAGGATCTTTAAGACATAGGAGCTAGCTGGCAGAATTAGGTTAGTAGTTGGGTTTTCAAGGTTATAGTCCTGCTCTATGGGAATGACTTTTCTGAATGTTCCTCCTATTACAAATGGGAATTTTACCTAACCTTGTAGCCAAAGTAAATCTTACACTTTAAGATCATTTAACATTATCTATTCTATCTCCCTTCCAGTACATAATCAGCTTATTTAAATCTAGGTACCCTTTAGGAAAACAACAACAATCTTATGAGATCTCTGACTCCTCTTTACAAACTAAGATAAATAAATTATGTTATAGTTTACCTGTGTTTTAGTTAAGTATGCTTAACTATGCTATATCCCCTATTTTCCCCTCATGACCATGGCCCAGAATAGTGTGTGTGTGTGTGTGTGTGTGTGTGTGTGTGTGTCTGTGTATGCACGCATTTGTGCATAGAGTAAAAATAACATTGCTGAAAGCAGCAACATTGAAACCAACAAATTATCCCTGGTTTATGTTGCAAACAGCTCATGGGAGTAGCTTGATAACATGTGTTCATTGTTTTGTATGCTGTTCTGGGTCAGTAGGGGTCATAAAAAGGGAAATTCTTCCCTGACAAGACAAGGTTTACTTTCTTTCCCATATTATGTTGGATGTACTGTTGAACTAAATAAAGAGAGTATGTTCTTGGTGGGAAACGCTGAGAGAAATCAGAAGGAACAGTTCTGAGGACAGATTGAGCACACTTGGTTTTAACAACTCCAAGGGTTAGACTGTCTGCTTGGGCACTCAATCATCCACCACACTCTTTCTGATTCCAGGCTTGCTTGATGCTTCAGTCTGTGATGATGTGACCAGCTTCTATCACATTTTCCATCTACCATAATCTCTGCCATGCCTGCCCCACCAGAAAGGGCTGAAACTGTCTTGCCTGAAACCATTAATCAATGTAATCCTTCACTTCTAACATTATTTCATCTAGTACATTCACCACGAAAGTCACTAATACAGAAAATTAGTACCACAGAAATGGAAACATTACTTTGAGAGAACATGTCTATACTGTTCCCAATTTTTAAACTGGTTTGTGAGAAGAATTTGGAAAAGTTTAGAGTAGACAATTAGAGACTCCCTGGGATTCTGTAAATAGAATTTTACAGGCAATTCTCATAGAAAATTTGAAGACCAAAATGCCAATAGTAAAGGAGACAGTAGAGACTGCACTCATTGTCTTTAGAGGCCATCCATGTTAGGACTTGCTAAAGAAATCACCTTCATGTTGTACACACATGTCCTGAAATTTTACTTAGGTTGAATTTAAAAATAACAGGAAACTGGGCCTGGAGAAATGGCTCAGTGGTTAAGAGCATTGGCTGCTCTTCAGAGGACTCAGGTTCAATTCCCAGCACCCACATGGCAGCTAACAATCAAATTTCCAGGGGATCCAACATACTTTTCTGACCTCTCTGCATATTGCATGACATGGGTGCACTTATATACATGCAGGCAACACACTTATACATATAAATTAATAATAATAATGATAATAGTAATAATAATAATAAACAAAATATGTTTTGAGTAACAGAAAGCTAATTTGAAGGAGGTAATTTCATGACAGTATGGAATTCAAAGTTTGGCATGCCTGTTGCTGGCTGCTTTTAGACAGATTTATAAAGAAAATTAGGATAAAAGTAATAGAAAAGTATGTGAAAAACAAGCTCAATTACACACCCTAGTGTCACCTGTGTTGAAAGCCTCAATGAAGAATTTCTCAGATTAGCTTGGCCTGTTTGCATGTCTATGCGGGATTGCCTTTAATAATAACTGATGCAGGAGGGACTAGCCCATTGTGGGTGGCATCATCCTCAAGCAGGTGGTCCTCGACTATATAAGAAAACTAACAGCATGAGCCTGCAAATGAGCAGCAATCAGTGTTTCTCCATGGCCTCTGCTTCAAGTTCTTCTTTAAGTTCCCATCCTGACTTCTCTCATTGATAGACTGTGACCTGAAAGTATAAGTCAAGCAAATCAACAGAGTGTTTTCTTAGAGCAACAGAAAAGAATCTAGAATCGGGTCTGAAAAGAATCATATTCAAAGTAGCAAACAAATGACATAGTGGTTAAAGATATTAAGGTCATTCAAATAAGCCAGGTAATCTTCATTTGAACAATAAAATAAGTAACTTGGAGGATTCTAGGAATTATTAATAGCATACACAGGTTACTAGAGGAAAGCCTTTGTAGCTTATAGCTTCTCCCTGTGTGATGGTTAAACCTGGGTGTCAACTTGACTGGACTAAGGAACAAATAAAAGAAAAAGGATCTTCGGATTGGACCACCTCAACCCGGATGGTGTTACCTTCTGGCAGCAGGCAATATAAAAGGCCACGGCAGAGGGAGCTNTTTTCCTCCTGGTAGTCTGGATCAATCACTCCTCCGTACTACTGTTTTCCTTCTCTTAGCCTGTTGGCATTAAGGAGCAGTATAAGCCCAAAGTGGCCAGGGAGAGTCTTTAGCTTGCAGTTCAATGGAATGTTTTGCTGTATCTCCTGGCAAAAGCACTCCCCTCTTTGGAGCCAAAACATCTAGACCAGTAAAACACAAGGTCATGGGTACAGGAAGCAAAAAATTTTCCTACTGGGTCACTAGGCGGGTGATAGTGAGTGGAATCATTCCCACTTCCACCCCTTGGTTCCTGGACCTCATGAATTCTGGCTATAGGAGAAAACAGTACCATATAGTGGCGACTGATTCAAAGCATATACTCCTGCTGGAGAACCTTGCCTCAGACCTCCAGGAGTATTTCACTATAATTGGCACTGTGAACTGTGTCTCTGCCAAGGGGCCATTCCATTATTCTATCAACCCGCTGCTTCTGGATGGTGGGGAATTGGTAAGACCAGTGGATACCATGACATGAGGCCCACTGGCACACTTCTTTGGCTGGGAAGTGAGTTCCTTGGTCAGAAGCGATGCTGTAAGGGGAATACCGATGACAGTGATAAGGCATTCTGTAAAGTCCCTGGATGGTAGTTTGGCAGAAGCATTACATGCAAGAAAGGCAAACCCATAACCACAATAAGTATCTATTCTGTAAGAGACAACATGCTGTCCCTCTCATGATGGAAGTAGCCAATGTAGTCAACTGCCACCAGGTTGCTGGCTGGTCACCCTGGGGAATAACACCATATTGGCAAATCTGGCCTCGGTAGCAGCTGTAGCCAGATCAGCTTGGTGAGTGGAATTCCTGCTGTGAGCCCATGCAGAACCTCCATCTCTGCCACCCGGACCACTTTGTTCATGGGGCCAATTGAGCAACAACAGGGATAGCTGGTAAAGAGAGACTGACTATCCACAGAATGAGTCATCTGATCTATTTGATTATGAAACTCATCCTCTCTGAGATCACATTGATGAGCATTTACATGAGAACATTATCTTCAACATCCTTTGAATAGAGAGATTCCCACTTCCCCAATGTCTTTTCTCCCAAGTTTCCAGTCATATCTCCCTTCCAAGTCCCTGACCATCCAAAGCCAAACTATTGGCTACAGCCCAATGAATCAGTATGATAATCGAACCTCTGGCATTTCTCCTTCTAGGCAATGCAAAACCATGTGCACTGCACGAGTTCTGCCCACTGTAAGACTCTTCCTCACCAGTGTCCTCAAGTTGTTTCAGAAAGGGGTATGCTCATCCCTTCTGGGTGGTTACTTGCATAGTGCAGAACCATCATGTAAACCAGGCCTATCTTCGTCTTCCTCAGCAACTGATCATAGGGCAAACCCCATTAAGCCATATAGGTGCATGCTTATACACAGGAGGCATTGTATCAGGGTGGGAACCATAGGCATTTGGGCAAGTTCTTCATGTAGCTTGTCTTGTGCCCTCAGGGCCTGCCTGGGCCCTGTCACATATGTAGCCACTTTCCATTTACAATGGACTGTTGCTGTGCACATCCTACTTTATGTCTGGTGGGTCAGATAAACACACACGATGCAGCTCAGGTCAAGGTGACTTGGGGGCCCATTGTCAAAGCATCATTTCCACTAAGGCCTATATAGCAGGCTAAGCGTGTCTTTCAAAAGGAAATAGTTTGTTTGCAGATGAAGGTAGAAGCCTTCTCCAAAATCCCAAGGGCCTCCCTGTGATTCCCCTATGGGAGCCTGCCACAGACTCCAACGACATCTCTATCTGCCAGATACCTCAAGCACCATTGGTGTCTGCTGGATCTATTGGCTCTAGGGCCGAGCAGCCTGCACTGCAGCCTGGAACTGTTGAAGAGCCCTTTTCCTGTTCCAAGCCACTCAAAGTTGCTGCCTTACAGAACGCACTGATATAGGGCCATGTAACACACCCAGATGAGGAATGTGCTGCCTCTCAGATCCAAAAAGCCCACTAAACTTGTGCTTCTTCTTGGTGGAGGGAGGGCCAGGTCAACAACTTATTCTTTACCTTAGAAGAATGTCTCTGCATGCTCCACACCACTGAACCCTAGAAACTTACCGAGATAGCGATGCCCTGAATTTTTTTTGATTTTTCCCATCCTCTCAGTGCCCATGATGCTTTACCAACAAGTCTAGACTAGGCAGCTACCTCCTGTTCACATGGTCCAATCAGCATAAAATCAATATAGTTGACCAGTGTGATATTTTTTGTGGAAAAGTCAGGCGATCAAGATTCCCTTCTAACTAATTTATGACACAAGGCTGGAGAATTCATATACTCGAGGTAGGATAGTAAAGGTGGACTGTGGCCTTGCCAGCTGAAAGCAATTGCTTCTGGTGGTCCTTATGAACTTGGTATTGAGGAAGAAGATGTGCCAGATCAATAGCTCATCCAGGTCCAGGGAACATTTAATCTGCTCAATAAGGACACCACATCTGGTACAGCGGCTGCAATGGTGTCACTACTTGGTTGAGTTTTCGATAGTCAACTGTCATTCCCATGATCCATCTGTCTTTTTCACAGGCCAAATGGAGAGTTAAATGGAGTTGTGGTAGGAATCACCACCCTGCATCTTTCAAAATCCTTGATGGTGGCACTAATTTCTGCAATCCCTCCAGGGATATACTGTTTTTGTTTCACTATTTCCCTGGTAGAGGCAACTCCAGTGGTTTCCATTTGCCCTTTCCAAACATAATAGCCCTCACTTCACAGGTCAGGAACCAATGTGGGGGATTCTGCCAATTCTCTAAAGTATATCATATCTCCAATTATAACATTCTTGGACTGGGTAATAACCACGAAGATGCAGTTTTGGGACCACTGGGCCCACTGTGAGTGCGACTTCAGCAAAACTCCATTTACACCTGACTCCCAAGGCCCCTACTTTAACTGGAGGCCACGATGCTTTTAGGGTCTCCTGGATAAGTGTCAACGTCAGAACCAGTATCCAATATGGCCTGAAAAGTCTGATTATTTCCTTTCCCCAGTGTACATTACCACATTGTAAGTAAAGTCCTCAGGTCCCTCTGGGGAAGGACCGGAGGAAGGCAAACAGCTAACTCTTTGGTATTTGTGACAAGTTCCATTCCATTGGAACCTGGCCACCCATCATTCAACGGGTTCTGGTTATGTGAACTGTCTCAGGATCTGGAAACTGGTTGAACTGACAGGATTTTGGCTACTGCTGAAAATCCAATGCGACTTCCCATTTGTTCTAGAGCTTTTCTGCTTATAAGATCAAATAAAAACTTAATAGGCTTTTCTTATGTATTTGGTTCCTGGTGGACATCCATGATTAATTAGCCGAGTTCCAAAGATCATTTTCGGTCATGCCATTATAGGCATTGTTTTGCCTTTGCCACCTAGTTATGATAATTACGATAACTACGCCTCATCTGGCTTTGGGCTATTCAGTGCTGCCACCTGACGCCTTACCCTGAGGTCCCTGTTAAACCTATTAGTGTACATTTATATTTATGCAAGTGAGCAACACTTCTCTAACTGTAAATCTGGGCATAAGACATAGAGCAAAAACAGAATGCTCTTCCAAATGTTCTGGTGTCTTCTCTCTCAGTAGCTTTCCATCTTATTTTAAATTCACTAATGGTAATGTCCTCTGTGTCCTCGTATTGGGACACTGTGGACTTTTTACCTTTAATCCACTTGAGCATGCCCATCTGCCTGACCCTCACAATCTCCTTCATCAATATAAGCAAGGAATATCAGGCATTCTCTAACTTGCTGTTAGTAGGCCATGTTTTAAAATACATCAGCCAACCATTCAAATAAACTTTAACACATTTTTAACTGCTCAGCTTCCAGGTTAAACCTAGAATCTCTACTCAGTGGGCTCATATACATAAACTCAGCATGATCCAATTTTATATTTCCACCATTATCCACACCTATTAAAATCCATTCCCACACTATTCCTTAGGCTTCTGCCAGAAATAATCGGCAAACTCTTATTAATTTCTTAGTGGTAGTATCACACTCCTCAAGGACCACACTTTCTATGTCACCTTTAGTGGCTTGCTTAGACTTCAATCAGGTTATAGGTCTAGAGGCAACAACTGTCTGGGCCCTGAGAGACATTAGCCTCCCACTGGGAGGGAGAGATTAGTTTCCTCAGGCAAGGGTGGGGATGAGGGATCGTGTCAGGGTGCGGATTCTCTGCTGAGGGTGGGAGATTAATTCCTCAGATAAGAAAATCCCTAGAATCCGCAGGGTTCAAAATCCTCATCAATCATGGTCTCCCATCACCATCTCCATCCCATTTTCAGGGTCCCACCCTTTCCCCACAAGTGCTCTCACTTTAGACTGCTGACATCTTCTGGCTGGGAATTAAATTTTTCGTTGTAAATCAGCCAATATGTATAATAAGGGCTCCAGCGTGATTTTCTGCGCTTTAGCTCTTGTTGGCTGCTGGAGAGAAATTCTTCTTCCAGAGCACACTTTGAAACCTTTTAACGTTGTTTTCGAATCTGGAGCTGGTCAATTTTATCACTGAACTCTATTTCCTCTTTATCACTTTATCCAGAAGTGCTAGGAGCACAGCAACATCATTATCTGTTTCCTTATTGTTTCCACAATTTCTCAACGTTTTATATATAGGGTCACTAAATTCCGTGGCATCCTCACAAGAGGCAAGGTTGGTGAGTCAAATGGATCTAATTCATAATTACATCAAGATGTCTGCACCAAGGATTATCTTCCTCTTCTGCCACCAGGAACACTTCAGTAATCTCGAGGCCGTTCATTGTAGTTGGGAGCAGGCTCCAGAAACTACCAAGCCCCGTAAAGAAATTCACATCCTTTAAATTCTGATTCTCTAAGAACCACTTCTGGTACCAAATCTGTATTAGTTCAGAGTTCCAGGAGCATCTGCCGGTCTCAGTACACGCTGGGATCCAAGGGTTATCACAGCACAAGACAATTCACCAGTGAAGAGGAGGCAAGCCACAGGAAAAAAGGGACAGTGGAATTATGACCTTGCCATTGTTTGCAATTGACATTTAAGCATAACATAAGGAGAGGCTATTTATTGGGTGTCAAGTTGACAAGGGGTGGACTTGTGATGGTTAATCCTGGGTGTCAACTTGACTGGACTAAGGAACAAATAAGAGAAAAAGGATCTTCGGATTGGACCGCCTCAACCCAGGTGGCCCACCCCAAATCTGGGTCTTACCTTCTGCCAGCAGGCAGTATAAAAGGCCAAGGCAGAGGGAGCTGGTCCCTTTTTTTCCTGTGGCTTGCCTCTCTCTCACTGGTGAGTTTGTCTTGCTGCTGTGATCAACCCTTCAGATCCCAGCGTGTACTGAGACCGGCAGATCTCCTGGAATCCACCGGGCCTTCGGCTCCAGATTGGGACTACTGAGACATCCAGCCTTGCAGACTGAGCAGTTCCCTGGATTCTCAGCCTCTCCAGTGCGGCGCAGCTACTGTTGGACTACTTGAGCTCTGACACGTGAGCAAATCAATAAATTGTATATAGCTATATATTCGTCCTGTTGCTTCTGTTTCTTTAGAGAACCCTGACTAATACACCCTGGATTCAGCCATGCTTACTGCTTCTTCCCTTTCATAATGTGAATGCCCTCCACCACATGTTCCTTCCTCTCTGCACAACCTGCCTTCCTTGGATAGTCTAAAATACTTTGAAATATACTCTGAGCTGGCATCTGTGTTCTTTCAGAACTTTTAGAACATTGGTTCAATCCCTTCTGGCTTTCAAAATCTCCACTGAAAAATCAGCTCTTATTCTGATGAACCTGTTTTATATGTGATTTAATCTTTCTTTCTTTCTTTCTTTCTTTCTTTCTTTCTTAAAGACTTCAATATCTATTATTTGTTCTGTACATTTAGTGTTTTGATTATCATAAGATGTGGGGAGTTTGTTTCCTGGGCAGGTCTTTTTGATGTTCTGTATGCCTCTTGGATCTTGACGGGCATCTCTGTCCTTAACTTAGGGAAATGTTCTTCTGTGATTTTTGTTGGAAATATTTTCATTTCCTTTGGGAATGAGTTTGGTCTTCCATGTCCCAGGGTTTTTCATGCCCTAATCCTGATTTTTCCTGGTTATTTGTTTGTTTGTTGTTTTGTTTAGTTTTGTTTTTAGATTTGACATTTTCTTTAACGGAGGCTATTCTTTCTTTCACTTGGTTTAATCAATTGGTAAGGCTTTGCCCTGAGTTTTTCCTGAATTTTTCATTTTGAGTCTTATTTCAATTTGGCTTTTCTTCAGATATTATATTTCTTTATTATATTTTCATAATTTGAGCTGTTTATGTTGCTTTATTCAATTATTTTTGTTTTCATGATCTCCATTCCAGCATTTACTCATATCCTTCTTGAGTTCCTTGAACATATTTATTATTATTGTTTTTCTTTAATTTTTTTAAATTTTATTTATTTCTGTATGTGTATCAATGTATTGTGTGCATGCAGGTTTGGACACCCAGGTCATGCAATGCCGCGGAGGTCAGAAGATGGCGTCGGATTCCCCCTGGAACTGGAGTTCTCCTGAAATTGGAGTTTCGGACGGTTCTCGGCTGCCATGTAGGTGCTGGGGATCGATCCTGGGTCCTCTGTAAAAGCGGTCGGCGCTCTTAACCACTAGGCCATCTTATTATTGTTTTTAAATCATTGTCTTGGATGTTCTCTAGGTATCTTTCTAGAATTGACATATTGTCTTGGCTAGTTATGCTGGCTATTATGTTTTGTAATATTTTATTGATGTTTTATTTATTTCATACATCATCCTTCAGTCCAATTCCAATACATTCCCCTCTCCCTGCCCCCCACTCCACCCCAGTTCATGCACTCTGCCATAGATGTATTGTGTCTTTCTCTCAGGCTTTCCAAAGATTTTTTTTTCTGCAGAGGCTTGTAGAGTAATGTTATTGTTGTACTTCTTTTTATCTGAAAGCAACTGTGCTGTTATAACGTGAATCATTTAAGGGGACCTAGAATTGACCTACCACTTTCATACATTGTAACTACTGGATATGGGTGGAAGATATGTATTCATATTTTGGAGTAATATAAAATTAAGAGGAAAAATGTGAATGCCAAAACATTTTGGAATTAAAATACAGTTTATTCTTTGAGATCATAATTTTAATATATATGTTATGTTTGTATAAGCTGTTTATGTTTTTATGATGAGATCAAGGTAACTGGAGTTAGATCAGTGGGAGTGTTTCTTGGTATATATCCAGTGTCTTCTTTATTGAGTGAATGTTTGAATCTCTGCTCACTGTTTGGTGAAACTTCTAAGCCCAGGAGAGACCTTCTTCAGAGTTAGAAGCACACAGCCAATCTTCAGTTGTCTAGGAGAGGAGCACAGGACTTGTCCTCATGTGACATGGATAGATGGTATGTACACGTGATTTGATTTGCAAGCATGCAAAACACAGAGATGGAGTGGAAGTGGGAGTCTGGCATCTCTACCTGGAAAGGAAGGGTGGATTGGTTCAAGGAAAGTGTTCTCAGGAAGTGTTTAGGCAAACCAAACTAAATCATTCCTCTCTTAAGTCCTTCCTGTAATATATATTGATCACAGTCATAGAAATATTAATTAATTAATTAATTCACAAATCTAATTATCCCATGGCTGTGGCCATGAGTCTGAGTTCACTCTTCCCACACTAATATCTTTTCCAGAACTCACTCTGAACTATTCCATTTTATGGGTCCAGATGCACCATCATTCCATTCTCCCTGGTAGCCACCAATAATTTCTCAGAATACTTTTTTTCAAATCCCCCAAATTCAAGCACTACCATCAGAGTCTTCCCCGTTACAAACTTTGGTTCTTATGCGATGCATGTAAGTGCCAGTTTTTATAACTCCCACTATTGTCTTCCTTCAGTGCAATTCTGTATATATAGACTTTCCATATGCCACCTATTGAAAGACTGTGAGAGTGAACAATGGTTCAAACTAATTTGTGTTTAGAATATATGCAAATAAAACAGCAATGGAAAAGGTATAAAGTACAAACTTTTTCCAGGGGAAGGGAAGGGCATAATAGTTTCAGCCAGCCATACTGACACACACACACACACACACACACACACACACACACACACACACGCACATACACACACACTTAAAATAATTCCCATCTTCCTCTGAATGGCAGCTCTAAAGCCAATCATGGCTTTTCCTTTTATATTTCTGTTACCGATGTTAAATAATTATTAATCAAGTAAGTCAGACTATGACTTGGCTTAAGTGATAAAAAAATTTCAATATTTAGCACATTTATAGTTGAAGCATTTCAATGACAGCTGAAAAATCCAGATTCTTTATCTACTTCTAATTGCCAAAGTTGATACCTTGCCTTTGAATCCCACCATGCTCCAGTGGATGACCTCAGATTCAAAGGTATATGTACAGCACGAACTGGAGCTAATGGGCTATTAAATTTTAAAAATACTAAAAATAGGACACAAAGTTAGGGTGTAGGGAGGTAGGGGTAGATATTGGAGGTGGTAAGAAGATTTGATGTGACTATGATCAAAATACATTGTATGAAACTCTCGAGAATTAATAAAAATATCTATTTTTAAGCCAATGTTTTATTGAAGCACTGTGCATTTCATACAAAATTACATTACAAATAAAATCTAGACCCGTGCCCCCTCCCTGCCCCCTATCCCACCAAAGCTCATGCATTATGCCAAACATGTTTTTCATCTTTTTCTCAGTCTCTCTCAAAATTCTCGATGCAAAAGTTTACTGTTTCAAGCAGAAGTTCACCATTTCAGTCAGTTCTTTGACTCAGTCTTTTCTGTTGTTGTTGTTGTTATTCCTTCCAATATGCATCACAAAACAAAAATATCTATTTAAAAAAATATTGTCTTACCTAACTGTGCCAGTGTCAGTGTATGGCAAATTGTTTCATCCCTCTTTATTTGAATCCTATCTAACCACTATGCCCATCCCCCACCCCTGTTATGTTTAATTTCTTATGGATCACATGTTCCCTTATCTCTGCTCCTCCCCTGGGCTGAGGGAGACTCATCTGTCCTTACAATATACTGCAGGACAGAGCTCCTGTCCAATAAAATAATATGGAGGAGGCTGACTGTTGAGTAGGTGTTTAGAAGCTTATACACTTAAGTAAAATGAAGAGAGGAGATCCCAAAGGCATCTTAATCTGCTAGAGTTGAAAAAGCCAAGGTCTATGGATGAAGATGAAGTCAGTGCTCTAATCATCTAGTTGGCAGAGCTACAACAAATGTGCCAATGTGCCCTGTGAATTTAAAGCCAGCACATGCTATCAGACACTGACATAAATGGAAGATATTTAAAATAGGGAAATTAAATGGTTTGCACCACCATGCTTAGCTTTATATAATGTTTTAAATTTGACAAACTGAATGTGAACATTAGAAACTCACAATGAGTATGTCATCACATGCCTGTGTCACTTCCCAACCACAGAGACTAAATGCTATTTATGTTAGAACCAACCTATATGTCCTCATGGACAGAGAAGTGGAGAAACGACCTGCTCAGTGCTGAGAACTCACTTCTGTATGCTCTGTGGGAATGTTCAGTGTTTCTAATGCACATGGCTCACTGCTGCACTGAGTTCTCAAGCCTAGAGTCCTGCTCACAACAAGGCAGGGTCATCCTTCTATCTCAGTTTGTCAAAGATCAGTTTTCTGTAATAGTCTCCATCTTCTGCAAAAATAAACTTCTTTGTTGAGGGCTGAAAGGTGCATATTTAGGAGGGGGTATATATTTAGAATAAAGTAGGAAATTACATTGGTCTAGGGATGTGGCAAAAGTAGTTTTACCCTAGGATCCATGACCTCTCCACCCATGTGTATTTAGAAGGCTATTACAGAGTCCAGAACTGGTTAAATGCAGAGTACGTGTCTGTAAGATGTTTGACCCTGAGACATCTTCAATCCAACCTCTATACATAGGATGAATGCATCTCTTAACTAAAGGGCATTTGCCATTTGGGGAAACAAATCACAGTCCATAACCCATATTATACATATGAGAGTACATTAAATTGGAAGAGAGCAGTGGATGGAGATGTGGATAGGGGAGAGTCTCTAAATACCATCAAATAATATTGTATGAAAATCACAAAATATGAATAAAAAATAAATTTTTTTGTCCTCAGTTTCAAGAGGCAAACAGATCTCTGTGAGTTCAAGGCCAGCCTGGTCTGCAGAGTGAGTTCCAGGCCAGCTGGGGCTATAGGGAGACCCTGTCTCAAAAATATAAATAAATAAATAAATAAATAAAAATAAATAAATAAATAAATAAAATTATGCGTAAAAAGATCAGCCTCCTGGGCATTGTGGAGTTTGTTTGCCATCTAGTGGTCATTCTCTGACATTGCAACTTACAGTGTTTGGGGGTTTTGTTTTTTGTTGTTGTTTTTTTATTTTATTTTATTTTATTTTTGTATGTGTATGAATGTACTGTCTGCATGTAGGTTTGTGCACCCGTGTCGTGCAATGTCGCGGAGGTCAGAAGAGGGTGTCAGATTCCCCTGGAACTGGATTTCTCCTGGAATTGGAGTTACAGACGGTTCTTAGCCACCATGTGGGTGCTGGGGATCGAACCCGGGTCCTCTGCAAGAGCAGTAGGTGCTCTCAAACGCTAGGCCATCTCTCCAGCCCTTTTTGTTTGTTTGTTTGGGAGTTTTGTATCCCAACTTTTTTGTTTTTATTTTGTTTTGAGAATTTCATGCATGAGTATTGTATTTTTGTTTTTTGTTTTTTGTTTTTTAATTTTTTTTTTTTAATTTCGGTATGTGTATCAATATACTGTCTGCATGCAGGTTTGTGCACCCGTGTCGTGCAATGCCGCGGAGGTCAGAAGAGGGTCTCGGATTCCCCTGGAACTGGAGTTCTCCTGGAACTGGAGTTTCAGACGGCTCTCGGCCGCCATGTGGGTGCTGGGGATCGAACCCGGGTCCTCTGCAAGAGCGGTCGGCGCTCTTAACCGCTAGGCCATCTCTCCAGCCCCTGTTTTTTAATTTTTTTAAAAAAAACCACACCCACCCGGTGCTGGACCAGAGCACGCCCCTCCCAGCGCCACCTCCCTCCCCTGTCCCGCCCCCTGTTTTTTTTAATATTTTATGTATTATTTTTATTTCATGCATATGAGTGTATAGCCTCCACACATGTAAGTACACATGTTTGCCACGCCCAGTGAGGTCGAAGAGGAAGTCAGATTCCCTGGAACTGGAGTCATGAATGGCTGTCACTGCCAGGTGGGTGTTGGAAGCTGAACCCAGGTCTTCTTCAAGAGCAGCTCTCTTAACCGCTGAACCATCTCTACAGCTCCGTATTGTATTTTTGTATTTGTATAATTTCCACACTCCCCAGCCCCCCTCCAACACCTCTCATGCCCCCCACTGCTTTTTTGTTTCTCATCATCTTCTTTATTATTTTACATATACATACAAACATTTACATATAGTGCACTGAGTTCGTTTAGTGATGTTCATGTATACATGTGGATACGGATGACCCCTTGGGATTAGGTCACTTCTCAGGGAGCTAGTTCCTGGACAAAACTGACTCTCCTATATCCAAAGTTCTTAAATCCATGTTCATGAAATTCATTATATCCCGTTCCCCACTATGTCGCATTCTATAGAAAACTGAAATGATTTCTCTTCTCAATGAATTACCAAGTTATTTAAGCACAAAAGACTAGACTAACAGTTCACCAGGAATCTTGAAAACATAAAGGTCCCAGATTATTTAAAGGTCTAAGTTGTGTGATCTACATCAGAGGTCAAGGACTTGACTTTGGCAGTGAGGGGCCCTCAGAATCCTTGTGCAGGGGTAGTGGGTGAGGCAGGCTGAGGGCTCCATGTCTGGTTCTGTGGACCAGCCTCACCTTTCCCATCCCAGAACTTTTCCCAGGCAGACCCTTTTCACTTGTGCTCATAGCAGCCTCTGTTACTTTCCTTCCACTGGAAATGAATAGACTTAAATTTGGAATCTGAGAG
This sequence comes from Rhizomys pruinosus, assembly GCA_009823505.1. Taxonomy (NCBI): domain Eukaryota; kingdom Metazoa; phylum Chordata; class Mammalia; order Rodentia; family Spalacidae; genus Rhizomys; species Rhizomys pruinosus. Next base: position 63,272 of record VZQC01010532.1, read on the forward strand.
CACCCCTTTTTCTGAAACCACCTTTTTCCCTTAAGGGTACTCTTGATTCCCAGATTCACCTATCACAGTATTGACCACACCTTTTAGACATATTGTGTCAAGAATTTTTAACAACCAGAAACTTGGCAGATGACAGACAGTAAGATTGCAACTGGAGGTCACAGCAGATCACCCTCAGTCAGAATCCTGGATTAAACCAATATGTGACTTCCTCATAGCAAATATTGTTGATAACATCACAAGTGTCCACTGATGCTATCGAACTAGCAAAGATTTGGTAACACCAAGGCAGAAAGAGAAAATGATGATATCTAACTCTTATCATCAAAAGAACCCTTTGGTAATTGCAAACTCCTGTCTTCTCTATATATTCCCAGATCAACTAAGATGAAAAGTTTCTCCATAATCCCCTAGAGGCAGAACCGAAAGGGAATGCATGGAAGCCCAAGGGAGAGAATGCAGATTGGTAGAATAACCTTTAGCACATTTAAAAAATTTTTAAGTCATTCTAGCTGTGCAGTTTGGTTATTAACTAGCAATTCAGAACTCTAACTGTTTGATTATTTAGTTCCGTGATAAAGCCACAAGCATTCTTATTTCTTTGGTGATATTTCTTTTGGCTCCAAGAAACAAACTTTCAATATCCAGATGTTTCGCTGACTCTAGAGCTTCATCACCAAAGTAACATATTTACCTTAAAACATTCCAAAACTACATAGAAAGAGCATGGTCTTTTAGTCTTTACTTGTTACTGTGAAATTGCTGTATAAGTTAATAAAAATATTTATTAGTATATTACTTGCAAGAACAAAATTTTTGTGTTATAGTTCAGAAAAATCCTTCCTGATTGATGTAAAAAAATCAATACTTAGGGCTGGAGAAATGGCTCAATGCTTAAGAGCAATAAGTGCTCTTTCAGAGGAGCCAGGTTTAATTCCCAGCACACACATGGTGGTTAACAACCATTTGTAACTCCAGTTCCAAGGAATCTGCAACATTGCACAACGCTGATGCACTTACATACATGAAGTCAATATACTAATAACAATAAAATATTAAAATTATAAAAAGCAATATTTAACAGAGGATAAAAAGGTGAAAAGACAACAGAAAGAACACACACACATACTTTTACCTCTTCATTACAAAATGACTGACTCTGAGAACATTATTTTCTTCTCATATCTGTATCATAATGCACACAATTCTTTCTGGGGAGAGTAGGTTTCTCAAAGAACAGTTAATGTTTATTAAAAGACTCTATTGGGCTGGAGATCTGGTGCAACCATTAAAGGTTCAGGCTCACCACCCATAAGACATTGTTAACATAGACTTTTAAGCTATTTTACATGTGAACATTATCTTTTAATTTTATTTTGTGTATTCTTTGATAATTTCATACTTGTATACAAGGTATGCTACAACCCTGAAGAAAACTGAATATCCCTCCTCAGTGAATGAATACCAACTTATAAAAGCTCCTCAGCTAAGGGTGGAGCCCCTCCTCATCCATGCCGGAATGCTGACTGGCTTAACTTTGTGTACATCCTGTGCAAGTAGCCACAGGTTCAGTGAGCAAAAGTATGCAGCAGTCCTGACATGTCCAGAAGACACTGTTTCACAGTAGTCCTCTCCAGTTTCTGGCTCGTACAACATTCCCTGGTGAAGGAGCTCAAACAGATTTCTCTTTGGAGGCCGAACACTCCACAGTTGCTTATTCTCTGCACTTTGAGTAGTTATGAGTCTTTCTATTAACTCTCTTCATGGAAATAAGATGTTTCTCTAACGAGGGGTAAGAGTTGCACTAATTTATGGAGTAAGGTTAAGTAGTTGGGAGGTAGTCTGATACTATGCCCCTTTATAATAGTAAAATAAAATCCAAAATAATAATAATAGTAGGTTCTCCCCTAGGGCCTATGACCTTCTCAGCCATGAGTTCTTGGCCTGATTTACTGTAGCAGGCATGAGTTCCCTCTAGTCAGAAGTGTTTGGTTACCTCCATAATAAACACATACCCAAAGCCAGTACTGACCTGGAAAGTTCTTCCTGACTCCTGAGTTTTCATAGTACCAGAAAGGTGATTTGTAGAGTGATGGAGAGAGACCATCAGCAGATTTACTGAACTGTGAACTCTTCAAGCCTCAAGTATAACTGGCCTGTCGAGATACATCCATTGGTGCCATAGTGGCATTAATGTTATAAACATAACCTCAGGTTTCTAATTTGGATTCATGCCTGCTCTAGAGAAAAGCATTCATGCCTGGCCAAGAATCTTTGGCTTGGAGGTCATAAGCCCTAGGAGAAAACCTACTACCATCCTTTTGCTAAAGAGACACCATTTCAAAGTGCCTTCAAATACTTATATCCATAGACTAGTACAACTCTCACCTTTTAGCAAAATACTTCTTTTTCAGTGAATGACAGCTAATACAGAGACTCGAAACTGTGCAAAGTGAAGTTGCCTACATATTTAGATCACATTCGTTGTACTTCCAAACAGCCAACTTAGTTAATCTACGATCACATTTACTCTACAGTGTATGTTTTCCTTACTGGGGAGCCAAGTAATAGGAAGCAAGGAGCAGAGCGTCGACTTATATGGTTTATTCTAGAACAAAAACTGAAGCAGACCTTCACCCAGAACATTAACCTTGGCTTTAACATGGGCTTTAGACATCAGGGTGGGATGGAAGGAACATTGCAAAGCAGCTGGGGAGGGACAAGCTGGACCTCCAGTTGCGTAGACAGTTCCCCTATCTCTTATTCACTTCATAACCTCATGACTAGGTAGTCATATCAACAAAAGCCTTTGGCTCAAATTCAGTGTAGAATTTCCCTACTGAAGTCAAAGAATCAGTCCTCGTGCCTCATCCCACTGTACACCTACTTACAATCAGATCCATTCAAAACCAAAATCCAACAGTTTAAATGTCTCAGTGCTCAAAGTCTGGGATTCCTTCATCATGTTCTATGTTCCTAAGGGCTTGGGTGGATTTACTACTCCTGCTGTGCCATCAACAGCACATACAGCTTGTCTCATAGGTGTAGACCAGCTTCACTCTACACCTTGTTGTTCCCCTTGCAGGTCATCCCACTGTCCTGGCATCGCTAATGTCCTAGGGTCTGGATGGCACCTGAGGCTGCATCTTCACCAATCGCTTCTCCTGGGATCTTATGATGCCAAGACTCAACTTCTCTTTAGACTCTTTCAATCCTGGAGACTCTCCTGCAACTCTCAGAAATGGCCCCTTTTGGGGTCATTTCAGATGTTCTCTGTACCCCTTAATACCTTCAACACCAGTATCACATGGTAGAAGACACTTCCTTACACATCACCAAGTTTGGCCTCCAGATTGAGATGCAGCTTTGGTCCCCCTCTGGACTACAGAGGCTATGTGCTGACATTGAGGAAATAAATCACAGGATATTTCACCTCAGTGGTGCTAGTCTGTTGTTAATCATATCTTATTTTTTAATCCCCAGGTAACTAGCACTGATAATCCCAGTAAAGCAAAGGCTTCACTTCAGTGGTACTGGTCTCTTGTTAATCACAGCTGATGCTTCAGAACTAGATGACCCAAAATCACAGATTCTTAATTCAAAACATCACATGAACAGTCTTGAAAGAATCCTTGAGGGACTCTCAAATTTCCCCCTGAAACTTCACAAGCCAGGCTGCCTTCATCTACATTGTTCTCAACACCATCTTCCAAGTTCTCACAAGTACTCATTAAGCTCTGAGCACTCCATGGCTTTTCCATCCCAAATATCCAAAATCCTCCACCTTCCTTGCACAACACAGTCCAAGTCATTCATACCACTTTCTCAGTTCCATCACAGCATCACTTCTCTTGATTCTAGCATCACTTCTGTCATATTTTTCCTTCTGTTTCTGTGTTATCATGGAAGGAAGGCAGGAACCTCAAGGGCAGAACTGAAACAGAGACCACAGTGTTTACTGATTTGTTTATGGGATCACATTCCGCCCAGGTCCACCTATCCAGAAATGGATCCACTCACTATGGACTGCACCCTCCTGCATCAATTAGCAATCCAGAAAATGCTCCAGAGATATACCCACAGGCCAATCTGATGGAGGCAATTCTTCAATTGATATTTGTTGTTCCCAGATGACTAGCTTGTATCAAATTGGCAAAAGCTAACCAACACACTGTTCTTATTAGTGTATTATTTGGACCACTCCAAATGATAATCTTCCAAATGATAACCTTTCAGAAACCTGGCTTATAAGGGAAGGAAATACATATCCTGGAAAATGGTGTCTTTCATATGTAGACTATGTCCACAGGAATTATCTTGCTACTAATTGCTCATGTGACACTCACTGATATATGGCACACATTTTGAAGTACACTGAGGAGGTGTCCACTATCTTTCGAAAGTTAGACACTTGGAAGAACCAATAGCAGACCAGCATCAGTTGAAATGCACTTGCAGAGCCCACACTCAGACCTATATCTCAAATGTTATGTAGATGGTGCATGAGGATTACTGGCATAGCTTAGAATGAGAAATGACTGATATTTAAGAGTGTTATCATATCGTTAAGAGAAACTTGTTCAACAATGTCCACTGAATCACATGAGGAATTTAGTTTCCAATTTTACCCACTAGAAAAGTCCTGTCATAACTATTGCCCAAATGATTTTTCCTGCAAATTTGCAATCTTGATCCTTCTATGACATGAAAGTTGGTCAACCAGTAGTCACTCACTGAATTGATTGCATCTCCTCACAAAATGATTGTAAGATGAAACCCTTGAGGGTTTCCCAGTGCTGTAATCTAATCCCCTTCTGTGTGAATAGTCTTATTTATGGCAGTGACTTTACTTCAATCCAGTCCAAACCCCACTAAAGAATAATATAAAAGTAATTCAGATATAAAAAAGAATAATCTAGATCAGGCCAAACAACCTGTCATTTGCAGGGCACAGACATCCCAGGATAACTATGTCTGTGGCTTAGCAGGTTTATAGATAACAAGGTCATACTACAATGCCAAAAAGTTGGACACCTCTGTTCTACATTAAATTGAAACTGTAGATGTTTCCTATATTAATTGTTCCACTAATGAACCTTTCATAACTTGTAGTAGGTGTCTCCAGTCTCCATGTATCTTTTCTTACACAGTATGTACAGAAAATGATTTATGATAGCCATGCTTTTGGCTTGCTGAATACATAGATATAGTTAGATGATAGATAGATAGATAGATGATAGATAGATAGATAGATAGATAGATAGATAGATAGATAGATAGATAGAGAATAAAAGAAATGAAGAATGATTAGGAGTAAATAATGAAACACCACGGAGTAGACGGTAATATAGCATCAAATCAGACACATTTCAGACAGTAAAAATCGACTGGGGAACCTCTGTGGAAAACATTGTCACTTGGAGTCTCTGATAAACAAAGAGGGTCTCGGGAAAAAATGTCTTCCCCTGGGTGATACTTCTAATTAGCTCTTCCCACTATAAGCACTTTGATAACATGCCATAAACAACAACTAAATATTTCATTTTTAGGAGAGTATCTGGGAATAGTTTACCTTCCAGCTGTATTTAAGGATACAATGATCTACTCAAAGTATTATTCTTGTTTTTTTTATACTTTCTTTTATTTCAATTTTTAACAATAAATAATGTGATGAGTACAATCATCCTTCATGTAAAGCCAATTTTTCAAGCAGTTGTGCCCAAACCCACACAACCCAAGGCTCCCATCATCCAGCGGGAGGGGCTTGTATGTACAATCAAGTTGATCAAATAAGCATCCAGTCTATATTGCTGTAGTTTCACCATTCACCCCAATCACAGCCCTTACATTCTACCACGCTCCCTCTTCTGCATATTGTTCCCTAGGCTTAGAAAAGGGGCACAGGTGGATGAGAAGCAAAACAGTCTACTTTCTCTGAAGATATCATTTTTGAATCTGATCAGTTCTGGCTGTTTCTTTTCATGGGCTGACAGTTTGTTCAGGAATAACCTTTCAATCCTACTAATGAAGCACAAGCAATTAGATTTATAGGCATTTAAGCAGTACTAATTATTATGGTAGGTTCCTTTGGTATAGACACAGATGTTTGGATGGTATACTAATCCATGAATTACATTTTTTCTGTAAAAGATGACAAGGTCTTACTGTGGCTTATAACATCTCCTAACCACTAGAGGATGTAAGCTTGTGGCTTCAGCCATGAGTTATTCCTCTAAGGAGAGAGCTAATAGCCAATTCAGTTTGGGATATACAGACATATGGCTGCCACTGCTCCACAGTATTTCCAGGCAGGTGAGGTGTAGCTGATGCTGACGGAGGAGTCTTGCTTGACTCAAGGAGACCTATATTTGCTTTATTGGTTTAGTGGCCTTTGGTAACACTCTCTGGTATTCCAGAAACCAACTGTACACTTGCAAGTGCGGTCTCAATACATCTTTCCCATGCTTACATCAGGTCTTCCACAGCAGGGCCTTACCGCCTCTCTTCTTGCAGGTATCCCAGTTTACAGGCAAGAAGCCTTTACCTTTTCTTTGGGGGGGGGCCTTGGGTCCCCTGACCAACATCTCCTTGGCAGAATAACACATTGCTGATATCAGAGCTCTCCTGTGTTAATATATTTTGCTTAAATTACCAGCTTAAATTGCAGGAGTTGGCTATTTTTTTTATTAAACATTTTTTTATCTGATATGCTTGTGCATTTCATACATCATTTTCCAATTCAGTTCAGGCATATTTCCCTTTCTCTTACCCCCCACCCCCCACCCCCATCCCCAGATCATCATCCTGCCATAACTGTCCTGCATCTTTCTTCAGTTTTTTTTTTTCATTTTTTTAGCTTAAGTGATAAACCATGAGTACAAGCATCCTTTCATGTAAACCAATTTGCAGGCTGTTGTGCCAACCCCCCACAGCCCCACCCCCCATCAGCGGGGGTGAGGGGATGTATGTTCAGTCAAGTTGATCAACTGAGTGTCCAGACTACATTGCTGTAGTTTCCACCATTCACCCCATCACAGAACCTTACATTCTACCACCGCTCTTTGCGTGTTCCTAGGCTTTGAAAGGGACACAGGTGGAGAGAAAAGCAAGAACAGTCCACTCTCTCTGGGAGCTGTTGTCTGGACTCTGGTCATAATTCTGGCTGTTTCCTTTCCTGGCTAGACAGTTTGTACCAGGAATAACCTTTTGATTCTAATAATGAAGCACAAGCACTTAGATACCTATAGGTAGTATTTCAACAGCACTAATACGTTATGTAGGTACGTTTGGAATAGAACATATTTGGATATTGTTATCATGAATTTACCCTTTTCCTGTTAAACTGATACAGGGTCTTACTGTGGCTCATTACTAACCACTTCATAACCTGTCTAAGGATGTATACCGCTGTGGCATCCAGCCATGGGATAACTACTTCACCCCGGCTGAGAGCCAATAGCCAATTAGGTTTGGGATATAACTAGGATATTGGCCGCCTTATTGCTGCACCGTACCACCTTCAAGGCATGGTGAGTGTGCCTGGTTGCTTTTGCTGACAGTGGAGTCTTGCTTGACCCAAGGAGACCCATATTTGCTTTATTGGTTTAGTGGCCTTTGGTAACACTCTCTGGTATTCCAGAGGCCATCTGTACACTTGCATGTGTGGTCTCAATACATCTTTCCCATGTTAATGTCAGGTCTTCGGCAGCAGGGCCTTATCCCCTCTCTTCTTGCAGGTATCCCAGTTTAGAAGCAAGGAGCCTTTACCTTTTGTGGGGCCTTGGGTCCCCTGGCCAACATCTCCCAGGTAGAATAATCCATTGCTGATGTCAGAGCTCCTGTATTAATATATTTTGCTTAAGTTCGTAGCTTAAGGACTTTAGTGTTAAATTTGGTTCTGAACAGAGAATAATCCTTTTCACAGTTCTTTATGTCTATTTGTCAATTAAGGCAGTTTTACCAGTTTTATAAGAGATTACCTCTATAATAGTTGTCTCCAATTTACAGTTGGAGAGCGACCTCATCATCATCATATTTCTCCTTTTTCTATGGGGGGGAGGCAAGAAAGTCTCTCATATCAAAACCTTTGCAGCACCTAGAAGGTAAGTTTCATTAGGACTCATTATAAATAGTTGTTACAAGTAGGATCCACAGAGGGGTTCGATGTTTATAGCAATCTGAGGCTTTTGTTCCTTTCAATGTTCAGACAGGTCAACCTTTCAGTTGGCACATTCTGGTACATCCTACTCAATGCAAAGCTGTATCTTTTCTTTCTCAGCCATTAAGTTGGTGACATTTTGTCTTGTTGGAACCCACAAATCTTTTCCCGTACTTAGTTTTAAGATTTGAATTGCAAGGTTTTTGACGAAAAGGTTTCATGTCTATCTGTACCCCCCCCTTTTTTTAACACATGAGTCGCCAGAAGACAGTTGTATTATACATAACTATAGGGTGGAATCAAGGCACAAATTTCATCAAATTCACCCATGTTGTTTTGGGTGACTATATATGATTAACTTGGGAAGCAAACTTAATTTTTATGCTAAATCATCTTAAAAAGAATGCTACAAGGTGATACTGTACAACAGAGAAATTATAGAGAACATTTGTATGTGCCATTTTCATTTTCATTTTCAGAAAAGTCCTTTGGACATTGACAAAAAGCAGCTCGACTCTTTGACAAAATACCAATGAATGGCCTCTAGATCAGCTGCTATTGAAGTTCATGATTCCTTCTTGAAACTTCTTGAGCTGGGCCTCTAAAGTTTGCATTATTTTCACTACCACTGTCTTCCAGGATCCTACTTGAACATCCTATTTAGCATAAAACTTATTTTCTTGTCCAAAGTTCCAAAATCTTTCATATTTCTCAAAAACAAAAAAAAAAAAACATGGCCAATTTAATCAACAATAGCCCACTCTCTGGTACGAGCTTCTATATTAGTTACTTTGTCTGTTGCTGTCCATAATATACTATGATCAAAAACAACTAATAGAGAAAAGAGTTAATTTGGGCTTATGGGTCCAGAGGAAGAATCCATAATGACAGAGAAAATATGTCAGCAGTCAGCTGGAGAAGGAGCTGAGAGATTATATCTTCAGCCACACACATGAATCAGAGAAAAAACTAGAAGTGGAGTGAAGCTATGAACTCTCAAAGCCCACACCCAGTGACATACTTCCACTAGCCAGACCACACCTCCTAAAGATTGCACTACCTCCCCTAATGGTGCCACCAAATGTATACCAAGTATTAAAATATCTGAACCTATAAAAGACATTTCTTATTTAAACTATCAAATTACCTCATACATGACGAACACCTCAAGTACCGTGGTAATTATTGGAATAGCTGTAAAGGAGAATTGACTGACATCTATAAAAATTAGTGTACTTTTAATTATGAAGAGCCCCTTGCTCATTAATGCCCTTTAAATCGATTTGGACCACTTGAAAAGTCATCTCATAACTGTGGCCTAAGTGAGATTTCCTCCAACACCAACACCTTGTTACATATAAGACAAAAAAATTTGTCAAATAATATTCAGTTATTAAACTGTGCTCAGTTGGAAGTCACTCCAGGCAGGGAGATTTTAGGGTGGATTCACTCTGGGTTGCTGGAAAGGGGTCTCAGTGCTGGACCCTTGTGGGGGTGGCTGTCTGAGAGGAGCCGCCCTTTGCTTCTGCAGCAGGTGCCTCTGTTTCTTTGTGGGGGGGGCAGGAGCCTGGAAGTCGCTCCAGGCAGGTAGATTTTAGGGTGGATTTACTCCAGGTTGCTGGAAAGGGGTCTCGGTGCTGGACCCTTGTGGGGGTGGCTGTTTGGGTGGAGCCACCCTTCACCTCTGCAGCCAGTGCTAAGTCAGGCACCACCAACTGGAAATGGTGAGAGTATCCAAGTGGAATTTTTTTTGGAGAACCTTTAGAACAGGAAGGGAAGAGGGACTTAGACTTCCAATATCCAATATATAAGCAAAACTGAAAGCCTGAATCCTAGATAAGTCAATACTCCAAAACCAAGGAGGAGGAAAGAAAATTTTAAAAAGGGCATTGGAATGAGGCAAGCAAAACCATCTGCTAACATACTGAAAAGACATTTGTGATTTGAATCACAAAGGTAAACCCACATGTCAGGGACACAACGAAGTAACAACATGGGAAAGGCACAGGATAATCCCACACCAGGCTCTACCAAACCTGTAGGAGATAGCTACAATGGGATCCCCCTGGAGGTGACACAAGGAACAGACCATAGAGAAATAATTGCAGAACTATGCATAGAAATTAAAGAAAATAATGAAGAATTCAGAGAACTAAAGAGAAAGAATGAAAAACTGAAAAAGAACCTAGAGGGATACAATGACAAACTTCTGAAAGAAATAAAGGAACAGATTGACAAACTCCAGAAAGAACTGGAGGGAGGAAAAAAAAACTCCAAAAGGAAGTAGAAACACTGAAAAAGGAAGCCAACCAACGAAGTAAGGAGCACCAAGAAGAGATTGAGAAGCTCAAAAGGGAAATGGGAATACTAAAGAAAACAGAGGATGAAATGAAAAAGAAAATAGAACACTCATCCAATCAAGAAGAAAGGAAAGGAAAAAGCCTCAGAAGTAGAATGGAGGAAGAAGAACAAAGAATATCAGATATGGAAGATAACACAGAGCAACTAAAAAGCTCAAATAAAGATTATGAAAAATTTAAAAATACACGAAAGTGGAACAACCAGGAAATATAGGACACTATGAAAAGATCAAACCTCTGCATCATAGGAATAGAGGAAGGAGAAGAATCTCAAGAGAATAGTATTGATCAGATCTTCAACAGAATAATAGATGAAAATTTCCCCAAACTAAAAATAGACAACCCATGCAAATACAAAAAGCACATAGGACTCCAAAGAGACAAGATCAGAAAAGAAACTCCCCACGCTATATCATAGTTAAAATGCTAGACGCCCAAAACGAAGACAAAATTCTGAAGGCTACAAAAGAAAAGCAAGTCACATACAAAGGGAAACCCATCAGAATTACAACTGACTTCTAGGCACAACCCATGAAAGCAAGAATAACATGGAGCAAAGCATTCCCTGTGTTAAGGGACTATGGATGCCAACGCAGAATACTATACGCAGCAAAATGTCCATTATAGTTGGAGAGAGAAAAATCTACCATGACATAAGCAAGATGATAGAATACATGTCCGGAAAACAAACTTTTCATAAAACACTTGAAGAAATTCAAAGGGCAGAAGAGTGGAGCAACAATCCTCAAAAACCTAGGAAAAGAAACTTATAAAAACATAACCTTCGGAGAAGAATCAGAGGCTAAAAGTCCAAATGGATAATAAGGTGAAAGGAAGCAACATCTATCTTTCAATTATAGCCTTAAATATTAATGGGCTAAACTTCCCAATCAAAAGGCATAGACTGGGAGAATGGATTAAGAAACAAAATCCATCTATATGCTGTCTACAAGAAACCCATCTCAATTTCAAGTATAGGCACCACCTTATGGGAGAAAATATTCCAAGCAAATGGTACCAAAAAGAAAGCAGGTGTTGCTATTCTAATATCAGACAGAATAGACTTCAAAGCAAAAGAAATCAAAAGAGACAAAGAGGGCCATTACATCTGTATTAAAGGAACAATTGATGATGATCTCACAATCATGAATATATACGCACCAAACGCCAGGGCACCAAACTTTATAAAGACAATTCTTCAGGATCTCAAGGCACAGATTAACCCCAGCACACTAATAGTAGGGGACTTCAATAACCCACTAAGTAATTTAGACAGATCAACAGGACAAAGGATAAACAGAGAGATATCTGAACTGAATGATACAATACACCAAATGGACCTCACAGACATCTATCAAATATTTCACCCAAACACCAGAGAATATACTTTCTACTAAGCACCTCATGGAACACTCTCCAAAATAGACCATATACTGGGACACAGGAAAAAACTCAACAGATACAAAATGATTGAAATAATCTCATGCATTCTATCAGACCACATTGCAATAAAGCTCAATATCAACACCAGGATAAGCCCTACACCCTAAAAGAACACATGAAGACTAACAACACTTTCCTAAGTAATGAATGGGTCAAGGAATAAATAAAGAAAGAAAAAAATTCCTGGGACTGAATGACAATGATAATACAAGACAGCAAAACCTATGGGACACTTTAAAAGCAGTCCTAAGAGGGAAGTTTATAGCTCTAAGTGCCTACATTAAAAAAACAGAAAGAGCACAAGTGAACGATCTAACTCTGCAGCTAAAAATACTTGAGAGACAACAGCAAATGAACCCTAAATGCAGCAGACAAGAAGAAATAACAAAAATCAGAGCAGAGATCAATGAAATAGAAACAAAGAAAAGCATAGAAAAAAATCAATGAATCCAAAAGTTGGTTGAGAGAATAAACAAGGTAGACAGACCTCNATGTTCCCACAGGTCAAAATGTCACCAACTTAAGGGCTGAGAAAGAAAAGACACAGCTTTGCATTGTGTAGGATGTACCAGGAAGTGCCAGCAGAAAGGTTGGCCCATCTGAACATTGAAAGGAAGAAAAGCCTCAGACTGCTACAGGCATCAAACCCCTCTGTGGATCCTACTTGTAACAACTATTTATAATGAGTCCTAATGAAACTTACCTTCTTGGTGCCACAAAGTTTTAATATGAGAGACTTTCTTACCTCTCCTTCATAGAACAAGGAGGAATATGATGATGATGAGGTCGTTCTCTAATGGTAAATTGGAACCAACTGTTATAGAGGTAGTCTCTTACAAAACCAGTAAAACTGTCTTCTTTAATTGACTAATAGACATAGGAACTGTGAAAAGGTTTATTCTCTATTCAGAACCAAATATAATACTAAAGTCTCCTTAAGCTGTGCACTTAAGCAAAATCTATTAATACAGGAGAGCTCTGGTATTAGCAATGGATTATTCTACCAAGGAGATGTTGACCAGGGAATCCAAGCCCTCCCCCCCCAAAGGTAAAGGCTTTTTGCCTGTAAACTGGGATACCTGCAAGAAGAGAGGCGATAAGGCCCTGCTGTCAAAGACCTGATGTAAGCATGGGAAAGATGTATTGAGACCGCACTTGCAAGTGTACAGTTGGTTTCTGGAATACCAGAGAGTGTTATCAAAGGCCACTAAACCAATAAAGCAAATATAGGTCTCCTTGAGTCAAGCAAGACTCCTCCGTCAGCACCAGCTATACCTCACCTGCCTGGAAATACTGTGCAGCACTGGCAGCCATATGCCTGTATATCCCAAATCTAATAAGCTATTAGCTCTCTCCTTGGAGGAATAACTCATGGCTGATGCTACAAGATTGCATCCTCTAGTGGTGAGGAGATGTTATAAGCCACAGTAAGACCTTGTCATCTTTTACAGAAAAAAAATGTAATTCATGGATTAATATACCATCCAAACATCTGTGTCTATACCAAAGTAACCTACCACAACAATTAGTACTGTTTAGGGGCTGGAGAGATGGCCTAGCGGTTAAGAGCGCCACCCGCTTTTGCAGAGGACCCGGATTCGATCCCCAGCACCCACATGGCGGCCAAGAACCGTCTGAAACTCCAATTCCAGGAGAACTCCAGGTCCAGGGGAATCCGATACCCTCTTCTGACCTCTGCGGCATTGCACTACATGGGTGCACAAACTTGCATGCAGACAGTACATTCATACACATACAGAAATAAATAAAATTAATAAAAAAATACCAATTAGTACTATTTAAATACCTGTATATCTAATTGCTTGTGCTTCATAATTAGGATTGAAAAGTTATTCCTGGACACACTGTCAGCCCATGAAAGGAAACAGCCAGAATTGACCAGAATCCACAACAACAGCTCCAGAGAAAGTAGACTGTTTTGCTTCTTGTCCACCTGTGCCCCTTTTCTAAGCCTAGGAAACAATCTTTGGAAGAATGTAAAGGCTGTGATTGTAGTGAATGGTGAAACTACAGCAATATAGACTGGACACTTATTTATCAACTTGATTGAACATAAAAGCCCCCCAGCTGGAAGGTGGGACCCTTGGGCTCTGTGGGTTTGGGCACAACTGCTTGCAAATTGGGTTTACATGAAGGATGCTTGTACTCATAAATTATTACTTATTGTTAAAAAATGAAAAAAATAAAGAATTAATATAAAAAACTGTGCTCAGTTATCAAGTGCTTAGTGAATATTTCATATTTAGTAATGAATATTTCAAGATTTCTGTGCCTTATTAAAGAAGGAAGATAGTAAATCAGATGTTCTATAGCAATCCCTGGAGTTTAGGTTGCTGTCAATCACAATAAATCACAGAAAATTAAGGTGCATGCTTTTTCTATTTTGGAGTACTTTTGGCCAAAACAGAAACAACTTAATAAATGGATGTGGTTTTCCCTGAGTTTAGCAGAGATAATTATTTTTAAAATACTGTGTGTCTTATTCTAAAGGACAAACATAAAGGAAAATATTACTTCTTTAGAGATGTAATCCCAGTGTTTTATTACCTCCTGTAACTTGTTAACAAAACAAGGAGTTAACTGGTCAAAGAAGAAAAAAAAAAAGACATCTGAATTAAATGGCATCATGCCACCAAATATTCTACCCAAAAACCAAACAATACTTTCTATTTAGTTGCATATGGAAGTTTCTCTAAAACTGACCTCATACTGGGGCACAAAACAAATCTCGATAAATATTAAGAATTGAAATAATTCCATGCATTCTTATCAGACCACAGCACAATAAAGCTTAAAATCAACAGCAAAAGAATCTAGTAACTACATGAACCCATGGAGAGTAAACAGCATACTCCTAAATGGTGAATGTGTCAAAGAAGAAATCAAAAAATAAATAAAAGTATTCATGGAAATAAATGAAAATGATAGCTGGGTGTGGTGGCGCACACCTTTAATCCTAGCACTGAGGAGGCAGAGGCAGGCAGATCTTTATGTGTTCAAGGCCAGCCTGGTCTAGGGAGTGAGTTCCAGGACACCTAGGGCTACAGGGAGACCCTGTCTTGAAAATACCCACCAAAAAAGAAAATGATAATATACTTCAAAACCTCTGGGGGGCTGGAGAGATGGCCTAGCGGTTAAGAGCGCCGACCGCTCTTACAGAGGACCCGGGTTCGATCCCCAGCACCCACATGGCGGCCGAGAGCTGAAACTCCAATTCCAGGAGAACTCCAGTTCCAGGGGAATCCGAGACCCTCTTCTGACCTCCGCGGCATTGCACGACACGGGTGCACAGACTTGCATGCAGACAGTACATTCATACACATACAGAAATAAATAAAATAAATAAAAAAAATTAAAAAAAAAAAGAAAACACGTTAAAAAAAAAAAAAAACCTGTGGAACACTTCAAAAACAGTCCTAAGATGGAAGTTTATAGCTCTAAGTTCCTACGTGAAAAGTTAGAAAGAGCATATATAAATGACTTAACAGCAAAGGTCAAGACTCTGAAAAGGCAAGAAAAAATCAAACCCCAATATATCAGACAAGAAATAACAAAATCAGGGCAGAAATTAATGAAATAGAAACAAAGAAAACAATACAAATAATCAATGAATCTAAGAGCTTGCTCTTTGTAAAGATAAACAAGATAGACAAACCCTTAGTCCAGTTAACTAAAAAGAAATAGCAAATCCAAATTAATAAAATCAGAGGTAAAAGAGGAAACATCACAACACACACATACACACACACACACACACACACACACACACACACACACAAATCCAGAACATTTTTAGGGAATACTTTAAAAACCTATAGTCTATTAAAGTTGAAAATCTAAAAGAAATGGATAAATTTCTAAATTCATGGAAACCACCAAAGCTAAATTAAGAAGAGATGAGGAGCTTAACAGACCCATAATAAATAAGGAACTTGAAATAGCAATACAAAACCTCCCAAAAAAGGCTCAAGCCCAGATGAATTCACAGCAGAATTCTACCAGACATTCAAAGACAGTCTATAACCAATACTACATATATTATTAAAAAAAAAATAGAAGCAGAGAGAAAACACACAGATTCCTTCTATGAAGCCAGAAACCAGCATCACTCTAATACCAAAACAAGATAAAAACACAACAAAAAAGGAAGTGACAATTAAGGCTGACTGAAAACTTATGTATGAAACACATAAAAATTCAATAAATATACATGTTATAATAAAAGAAGGTAAACAAGAAAAAAAAAACAAGGACTTATGGAGCAGTTGATTACTATGTCCATTTAACAGGATAATATTATTAGTATCTCTCCTAAAAAAAAAATAGCTAAGGGCTTATGGGGCAGTTGATTACTATGTCCATTTAACAGGATAATGGTATTAGTATCTCTGCTATGGCCTATGACCTAACCATCCATGATAGTTTGCCCTATTTCTTGGTGCCAGATGACCATCCCTAAACACATATACATATGAACAATACAAAATGGACTCAGTAAGAGATATATTGTACATATGAAGAGGTCATGAATCTAAGAAAGAGTTGGAGTAAGAAAAGAGATGGAGTGGGGAGAGGAAGGAATGAAAATGATGTAAATACAGAGTAGTCATGCATGAAGTTCTCAAAAATTAAAAAAAAATCCAAAAAAAAAAAAGAAAGAAAAAGAGTTAGAGGAAGACACCAGAATATGGAAGGACCTACAGTGCTCATAGATTGGTAGAATTTAATAATGTGAAATGACAATCCTTCCAAAAGCTATCTATAGATTCAATGCAATGTCTATCAAAATCCCCATGACATTCTTCATAGAACTAGAAAAAAAAATCTTAAAATGCATATGGAAGCGCAAAAGATCCCAGATAGCCAAAACATGGCAGTGGCAAGAAAACAGACACATAGATAAACGGAACATAATAGAAGACACAAACATGAATGCATATGATTTCAGCCACCTGATATTTAACAAAGGTGCCAAGAACACACACTGGAGGAAATACAGCATCTTCAACAAATAGTCCTGGAAAAACAGGAGATTTATCTGTAGTAGAATAAAGAGAGACCCTTATCTTCCACTCTGTACAAAAGTCAACTCCAATGGATCAAAGACCTCAGTATATAAGCTGAAACTCTGAAACTCATAGAAGAAATAATACTATTATTGTATAGTCTGGAGAATAGATGACTATTCTCCAGACTATACAATCAAAAACAAACAAACAACTCAAGAAAAAGATGGGGTAAGGATCTGGACAGAGAGTTCTCAAATGAAGAAATATGAATGGCTAAGAAATGCCTTTTAAAAAACCCAACATCTTTAGTGTTTAAGGAAATGAAAATCAGAACCACTTTAAGATTTTATCTTACCCGAGTCAGACTATGATATCACAAGAATAAAAGACAACAAATGCTGGTGAGGATGTGGAAAAAAGGAATGCTCATTCATGGCTGAAAGGATTGCAAGCTCATGCGACCACTATGGAAAGCAGTGTGGAGAACTCTTAAAAACTAAAATGAATCTACACTATCATCGAGTTATACCATTCCTTGGTATACACTCAAAGGACTCTC
Organism: Rhizomys pruinosus; assembly: GCA_009823505.1. Lineage (NCBI taxonomy): Eukaryota > Metazoa > Chordata > Mammalia > Rodentia > Spalacidae > Rhizomys > Rhizomys pruinosus. The sequence goes on from VZQC01010532.1 coordinate 80,822, forward strand.
GTCCTACTGTATAGATATGTGTACATACATGTTTGGCGCTGCCCTTTTCACAATAGCTAAGAAATAAAAACAACCTAAATTTCCTTCTCCTGACAAATAGATAATGAAAATGTGGTACATTTACTCAGCAGTAAAGAAAAGTGAAACCATGACATACATTCTCATGGAAATAGATGGAAATAGAAAGTGAAGCAACACGGACTCAGAAAACAAGCAATGTATGTTCTCCCTTGTTTGAGGATCTTAGCATCAAATATATATATATATATATATATACTTTGAGTATATGTTTGTATATTGATATACAACTTAATATACGTATCTCGCGTGTGTGCGTATGTGTGTGTTTGTATGTATGTATGTATGTATGTAACTGCTGGAGCCAGGAAAATGGAAATGAATCGGAGGTAAAGGAAAAAATAGAGTCCAAGAGACAGGATGTAGAAAACATATGTGATCAAAGAGGTAAATGGAGAAAATTAGGATATTCAATTTGGAAAGGAGGAGGGAAGGACATGCATGGAATTGTGGGGGTAAAGGGAATAAAGAACTCAAGAAAGGGGGGATAGCAGACAGGTGTTATCAAGGGGAAAATGGAGCTACTTTAATAGAGAGGGAGACAGGAAATTAGGGAGAGAGACGGGCGAGAGATAAAGCTTAGCTGGTGTGAAAACCAAAAGGAGAATATATTAGCTCAAAAACCTACTGAAAATATATATGTAATATCTGAACATGAGTGAATATGTATAACTGAAGGATATATAACAGGAAACACAGTGCCAGATGGGAGAAACCTCCCTTTGACTTGTTGGTAAAGGTAGTCCCCCTTTACGAACTTCCAAAATAACACAGGCTATTGCCACAGCCCTTGATTACCTCCTAGAACTTGAAGGTAAGACCTTACTGCTAAAGACAGGACATAATTTGGACACAGAACTTGGAGCAATGGAGGTGGAACTGGCCTAGACGCTGCCTCCTCAAATACTACCTCTCACAGTTCTGGAAAATACTATGCAAACTGCTAAGGGAGAAAACCAATCAAATGTCCAACCTCAGCTATAAAGTGTAATAGCCACAGCAATGGTCCGCACAAAAAAATACAGTGATGCAGAAGTTGCAATTTTATCTTGGCGGTAATCACAGCTACGTAATTAGACTTATAGCCTTCTCAAGGGTAGGGTAGAATATAAAGACAGCCAAATACACATGGCTGGAGAGGTCAAAGATCAAAAAGACAACCCTATTTTTGTCATATTTCTACACAAATGAGATTTCTTACTATGCGTTAAATGTGGATTCTATATTTATAAATATACCCCTAACCACTTATCAAAGAACTTTCTTTTTCCAACAGATGGAGAGTGTTACAGAATTCCACAACTTATCACATACATAGAAATAATCAAAGAGTGGGGGTAACTCTTCACCAGTGACACATCTGACAAAGCTTTAACATCTAGAGTATATAAACTACTCAGAGAACAAAGGACCAAGAAAACAAATGACCCAATTAAAAGATGGGCTAACAATCTGATCAGAGACTATGAAAGAAAAGAAATAAAGATGGCTAAGAAACATCTTAAAAAAGTGTTTAACATCTTTAGTAATTAAAGAAATGCAACTTAAGAGCACTTTAAGTTTTCATTTTACACTGGTAAGACTGGCTATGCTCAAAAAAACAAATGATACCAAATGCTGGAGAGGTTGTGGGGAAATACTCATTCACTGCTAGTAAGATTGCAAACTTATGCAACCTCTATGGTTCCCATTGCAAGATATTGCTATATATGTATAAATTTAGTCCTAACTATATGTGATAATTTCTTTCATATATGAAATATCTTTCTCTTTTTTTAAAAGACTGGTTAATCTTTAAATTGTTATGTTTGAATATATGTGAAAAAAATCCCTAAGTGTTCATTTTATGCCTCTAGATTTTATAAAATCCAGATATATTGTGATGGTTAGTTCTGATTATCAACATGATAGGATTATGATCATCACTTGGGAGATATGTCTCTGGGAATATCTGTGTGGGAATTTCTTTGGAAGAGCCACAATAACTCTGGGTAGATGACACCATCCCATGGGCTGGAGTCACGGACTGAACAAAAAGGAAGAATGCAAGCCGAGTACAGGCATCCACATCTATCAGCCAGCTCACAGCCACCTGGAACTCTAGCTTCAGGGGATCTGACACCATCTTCTAAAATCTGTAGGTACCTCCCTCCCCTCCCATACATACACAAATAAATATGCAATTGATACCTGTTAGGAGAGGGAGTGTCTGTTTTTCTTTAAGATTATGGCCTCTGGTAGGTTGACCATGATCCAGTGGTCAAATTTGACCAAATGAGTTTTTTTTTTTTTTAATGAAGAAACAGGTAGGTATGTAGCTGGATCAGAGTAGATCCAGAAGGAGTGAGTAAGGAGCTGAATATGACCAAAAGACAGTGTATAAAATTCTCAAAGAACTTTATTAAACATTAATTTTTAAAATATTTATTCTTGTTTATTTTTTTTTTGAGACAGGGTCTCCCTGTAGCCCCAGCTCTCCTGGAACTCACTATGCAGACAAGGCTAGCCCTGAACTTAAAGAGATCCACATGCCTCCGCCTCCCAAGTGCTGGAATTAAAGATGTGTGCTACCACACCTGGCAATATGTATTCTTCTACCTAAATAATTCTTAGACTTTCTAAGATCTTTATTTCAGTTAATTATCAGGATATTTGGTTGTTTCATTTTTAAATTTTTATTTATTTATTTTTTTGTATGTGTATGAATGTACTGTCTGCATGTAGATTTGTGCACCCATGTCGTGCAATGCCACAGAGGTCAGAAGAGGGTCTCGGATTCCCCTGGAACTGGAGTTCTCCTAGAATTGGAGTTACAGATGGTTCTTTTTTTATTATTATTATTGATGTTTTGTGTATTTCATACATCATTTTCCAATTCAGTTCAGGCATATATTCCCTTTCCTTCCCCCCACCCCACCCCTACCCATCCCAGATCATGCATTCTTCCATAACTTTTCTGCGTCTTTCTCTGGTTTTTGGTTTTTGTTTGTTTGTTTGTTTGTTTTCATTTTTTTTAACAGTAGGTGATAATCTGTGAGTACAAGCATCCTTCATGTAAAACCAATTTACGAGCAGCTGTGCCCAAACCCACACCTCTCAGCGCATGGGTCTCACCATCCAGCAAGGGGGGGGGCTTGTAAGGTTAATCAAGTTGATCAAATGAGTGTCCAGTCTATCATTGTTGTAGTTTCAACCATTCACCCCAAACGTAGCCCTTACATTCTACCACTCCCCCTCTTTCGCACATTGTTCCTTAGTCTTAGGCAACGGGCACAGATGGTTGGGAAGCAAAACAGTCTACTCTTTCTCTGGAGCTGTTGTCTTGGTCTCTAGTCAATTCTGGTTGTTCTTCTTTCATGGGCTGCCGAGCCTTTGTCCAGGCATAACCTTTCAATATCTCTACTAATGAAGCATATGCAATTAGATATTAGGTACTTAAATAGTAGTGAAAAGTATATAGCCTTTCAATCCTACTAATGAAGCACAGCAATTAGATATTGTTAGGATTTATAAACAGTACTAATTGTTAATGGTAGGTTACTCTTGGTAAGACACAGATGTATTGGATGGTAGTTCTAATCCCATTGAATTACAGTTTTTCTTTCTGTTAATTTACGTATACATGGGTTCTTCTGTGTGGCTTATTAACCTAATACTAACTCATTAGAGGATGTAGCTTGTGGCATCAGCCATGGGTCTGAATTCTCCCATAGAGAAGAGCTAAAGTAGCATTTAGATTTGGGAATATATCAGTGATCATCCTCCGAGCTGCCACTTGCTGGGTTCAGTTTTCTACAGAAAGAATATGAGAAACTGACGGGTTCTCTCTATTGATTGGCAGCTAATGGACATATAGCTACTGTGAGGGGGGCAATTATCTCTATATTCTCAGAAACCCTAACACTCACTAGACATGCCAAAGTCTCATCTAAGCTATGCACTTAAGCAAAATATATTAATACAGGAGCTCTGACATCAACAATGGATTATTCTGCCAAGGAGATGTTGGCCAGGGGATCCAAGCCCCCACAAAAGGTAAAGGCTCCTTGCCTCCAAACTGGGATATCTGCAGGAAGAGAGGCGATAAGGCCCTGCTGTTGAAGACCTGATATAAACATGGGGAAGATGTATGGAGACCACACCTGCAAGTATACAGATGGTCTCTGGAATGCCAAAGAGTGTTACCAAAGGCCACTAAAGCAAATATAGGTCTCCTTGAGTCAAGCAAGACTCCTCTGTCAGCACCAGCTACAGACAGTTCTTAGCCGCCATGTGGGTGCTGGGGATCAAACCCGGGTGCTCTGCAAGAGCAGTCAGTGCTCCTAACCGCTAGGCTATCTCTCCAGCCCGAGAACCACCTTTAACTACAGTTCCAGCGGAATCCAACACCCTCTTCTGACTCTGCAGCATTGCATGACACAGGTGCACAAACCTGCATGCAGAAAGTACATTCCTACACATAAAAAATGAATAAGATTTTTTTTTAAATGTTTGTTACTGACAGGTCTAAGATGCATCTGTTATCCTGTATTTGTTATATGCTCTTGATGATGGGGGAACACACTGCTGGCTTATGGAAATTTTTTCAATAGCAAAACAGTGCTGGTTGGTTTATTCATTTGGAGTTTAAAACTTTACTTTTATGCTCTTGTTTTGTCAAGGAAATTTTCTCAATTATTTGTGCTATACATAACTTGATGCAAAAATTGCTATATGCTTTATACAGTTTCCTTTCTCTTTAGTTTCATCTACAACTACATGAAGGCTTTTTGCTATAATCTCAGATTCATGGATAATAATAGGAAACCATCTACTAATAATAGGAAAACATCTAGTAATAATAGGGAACCATGTTCTAATTGGAGAATTTCAGCGTTATAATAACAGTGACCCTCCTGGGCAGTGAACTCTCATCATCATGATCCTTCTCTGGTTTCTGTGTGAGATACTCCTTTAGGAGACCTCCTATTTGGGGGACTTTGGGGGCTAGAAGAGGATTTAATATTGACTGAAATAATCAGCCACACACTTATAAAGATGTCAGAATGGAGAATCTCCTGAAGAGGTACTTCAGGAAGTGCAGAACGTCAGCTGCCTGTCCTCAGGCTTCTTCAGGGCAGACAATCACAAGGTGAGTTGGCCTACAAATTAGGGCAGCTGCATGATGGAACAAAGAATCTCTCTCACTGCTGCTATCAGTTTCTTTTCCTACCTCATGAAACTGAAAGCTTTTTTCAAAATATAACTAACTGTCTATACCAAAATAATTTGTTCAGACTGGAGAAATAGCTCTACCAGAAAATTGCTTACCATACAAGTATGAAAACCCGAGTTTCATACCCCAGAACTCATGTTTATATATAAAAAAAAAAAAAGCTGGACATAGTGGTGCCTGGATCTATATGAGAAACACTCTCAGCAGCTGGTGCACAGAAAGGCACAGCTGATGAAACCCAGCTTCACATTTCTGCTTCTCTGCCTGGTTTATGTTATGGATTCTAACACTGTGGAAGGGAAACTAGTATCCTGTTGACAGTAATAAGTTGCAGTATCTTCAGGCTCCAGGCTGCTGATGGTGAGAGAATAATCTGTCCAAGATCCCCTGCCACTGAACCTTGATGGAACGCCAGTTTTCAAGCTGGAAGTAGCATAGATCAGAAGCTTGGGCGATTTCCCTGGTTTCTGTTGATACCAAGATAATGCATGGCTAAGGCCTTGACTTGCATGGCAAGTGATGGTCACATTGTCTCCTACAGAGGCAGCCAGTGACAATGGAGTTTGGAGCATCTGGATGTTATATTGGAAACCTGAGGTTGGAAACATAAAATAATCAACACAAAAAATTAAAATACAATAATAAGATAATAAAATAAAATAAGCAACACAATTAATGATGCAATATAATAGGACTTAAAAGTCAAGAAGCAGTGATCACATTGGCCTCAGTAAATCCAGTGTTGCTCTTCCTTACCTGGGAGCCAGAGCAGCAGGACCCCTAGGAGGTGAACAGGGAACCTCATGTCCATAGTGTAACCTGTTTGAACATAACTCCTCTACAGCATGAGTGCAGCCTATTTAGAAGCCTCAGGAAAGTAGGATGTGCCTGGGACCATGCAAATCAGCCAAGCCTGAGCAAGACTGATGGAAGATGCAGGATTGGCTTAAGTCAGTAACTGCACAGACCCAGGACAACTGCATAACCCCAAACCTGACCAACCCACCACAGATTTTCTTAACTATGTTTCTGTCTGCTCAACATTTTTTTGAAAGACATACTTAAGTGTCATTAAACTATGCTTGAAATAGAGCTCTGAATGAGATGGTATTTTCTATTTTAAGCTTGTATAGATATTGCATAGAATATGATTTTTAGAGGGAACACATACTATAATCTTGACAATGCTAGTAGTCTTAACTAAAAGAAAAGTAAATACTTTTTATTATACATTAACTTCACTGGAAATTGTTCCCTTTTAATTGACAAAGATGTTTTTGAAAAGAGATTAAATATATAGGAGGGAAAGGGAAATAAGCCTGAACTGAATTGGAAAAAATGTATGAAATGCACAAAGCATCAATAAAAATTAATTTAAAAAAAAAATTTAAAGTCAAATTTATTGTTAATTAAGTTTTTGAATGATTAAAGCATGTTTTATATCCTTAAAAAAAAAAAAAAAAAAAAAAAAAAAACAAAAAACTTCATAATGGCCCAAAGACATTCTTATTCTCCTACAGTTTACTACAGATGCTCAAAGGTAATACCATGTTTACTCAGTAAATGTGTCATTTACTCCACCATTGTCCAAAGTACAAGTCACTTTTCTACACAGATATTAAATGGGTTTCATTTGGGGACCCTTGTATGCTACCCACTGTTCTAACATTTGACAGTATTTCTCATATCATCATGTGTCATCATGTGGCTACATTTTAGAAGTTCAACAAGAATCTGTTTCTTGCTTCAACCACAGCAGCATCCACAGTAAAGTATCCCTAGTATCATTTATCTCCAAAGCTGCATGATGGATAGGAGCACATCACCTTGGAATTGTCCTCAGCTTCCCTCCCTGGCAACATGTTTCTGAGAGTTCAGGTGCCAGACTTTCTGAAGAGCAAATGGGAGGAGAAGCCTTTAGGAAAAGTGACCTTACCCAATTCTCTATGCTTAGTGAGGGTGGCTCTTGCTCAGTAAATGATCCTGTAACTCACCATGTCAGAGTTTCCTGTAGCTTGTAAATAAGCTACCTGTACATGACTGTCTGATGTGGATGAATCTAATAAATGACACTGGACAAATATTTATACTTGCATCTCTGGCTTGAATTCTTGTCACCTCTCATTTTCATGCAGGTCACTATGAAAATACTTATGTACATTTGGCAATCTCTTTTAAAATGAGTTTAGGCAGTAATTCTCCCATACTTAATAAGAGTCCCTGAACCTCACAAGACAAGGATAAGAGGCTTCAAATCCAAGATTCTTTCCAGATTTCTTGCTTCAAAAATATCCCTTTCAGATTCAATCCATAAGTGTACATTTATTATTGCTCTGAATTGCATTAGTGCTATCTGCTGAAATGGCATTTTTAATAGCTAAGCATCAGAGAAAAGTGTATACCAAAGGCTTTATTTACTTTGTTACACTGTAAATGAGGAAAAGATTTTAAAAAATGTTGTGAAGGAAAAGGAGAAGGCTAAAGTGAGGGCATTCTGAAAGGAAGTCTGCTGTCAGTATTGAAGAATATTGTCTCTCTTTTCACACTACAATGTGTTTTGTTCCCCTTCATTCTCTATGTGTGAGAGGACAAGTCACACCTCAGACATGTTTAACCATCTTCAAATTTTAAGGGTCTCTGCTAATTCATCCCTGTCCATGACTCACCCATAGTTCTTCCCTAACTCCAATAATCCTTTATGTAAGTGTCCTTGTTGTCAGTATATGGTTATTAGAGTTCTCAAAGTAAAATTGAGAACAGTCAGCAATTTCCCATGAAGGAAGCAGACCATGGTGAACTAGCCCAGCAGCTCTGTGATCCATGGTAGCTGGGCTCAGCGCCCAAGACTCAGGGCCCCTGTTGGTGATGGAACAGTATGACTTCTGGTTTCTCAAGGATTTCCAAAACCAGGACACAAATCTTTGTGCATTGCGGAGGTAGTTTGCCATCTACTGGTAGATTGTGACATAGCAATTTAAAAGATTTGGGCTTAAAGTTCCAGTGTCTTGACTGTATATTTTTTATTTTTGTTCTTTAAGTGTGTCCTATTCATCCATCTCTAGGATCAGTTTTATAGAGAAGACAAATTATTATTGTGGTGTTATGCCACATGACTGCTATCCCTTAATAATAATAAAAAAACAGCCTGACTTTTAGAATCCATCCTGAGTTTTGGCCAAGTGCAGACCTGAACCTATTCCTGAGAACCTATTCCTTCAGATATCTCTTGGGACCATGTTCCTGAGAAAGGCTTTGCTCACTCTTTATTGAAACAGTATATCCAGCATTAAATGTGGAAGTGTCCTATCAGAGAAGGATTTGGCCCTTTGATTCCCTAGACCTACAATACCTCACAGGCAACTACAAACAATTTGTCTCACTGTTTGCAATAAGATAAGTGCTGTTTACAGGGTTTTGATATGTAAAGCGTCCATGCACGCATTCACATATTATTTTGAATGGAAGAAAGGAAGGGTAATAAGGGAGTAAAGTCAAATATCTAGATCACAAGAGGAACACATGGTTCAGTGAGCTTGTTAACATTATGTTTGCAAGGTTAGGTAACAGTTCAGAGGACATCCAAACTGCAAAAGTGATTCCAACAATTTCTCTTCTCAATAGATAGTTTAGTCAATATAAAGAAAAAGACCAAAAATTCACCTTAAATCGGAAAAAGTAATGGACCCTGCGGGGAATGGCATTAGGGATAGCTTCCAATTGGGGTTTCAGGAATAGAGTTGTAGACCCAACATCATCCTTATGCCACTCCCAAACCACTCAAGAACTATCTGTAAGACCACAGCAGTTTGGCCCTAAATTCAGACCAGACTTCCTTGTTCAGCATGTAAGAGTCCGTGGAAACTGTGAGAGCTGAGAGGCACGAATATCTCAGAAACCTTGAAGTTGCCACAAGCTACCATCTGTATCTTTCACCTCAGTCTCTTCACGGACTGTGGAAGAAGGGAGACAGAGCACACACTTGCTTTCAGAAATTCTTGATCACCTGATTCACATGACAGTTTTTGTCCACACCTCTATCAAAATATAATTAACCTGAAACATATGACAGCTGTTTTGTCATTGGACTACAGAGCGAACTAAGACAGGTCAGGGGGTTGTTCCTGACTTAATTGTGGTGATTTAGCTGTGGCGGCTGTTGTTTATGACAGGACAAATGTTAACTCTTTCTGTGGATCTTGATTATGGTAAAAGCAAGTAGCCGGTTAATGATAAAACAACAGAAATCAGAAGTGATGCATGATAGCTAACCTCATCAGAATCGTTGTGAGAATAGCAAATACTTAACTCTGAACACCTAAGGTCCAGTAAAGATGGAAATAGTATCCTTATAAGCCCTTTAAAGGCTTATAGAAGAGTTACACTTACAGGAAAAAAAGTAAAGAATAAATATACTGTTCGATATTATTTGGATTCATGACGTATCATGCACATTTTCAATTCAAAATCCTGGGTCTTCCCCATGCCATTTTTCACAGAAATAGAAAAAAAGCCTAAAATTCATATGGAACCATAAAAGACCTCAGACAGCCAAAGTAATCCTGAGCAAAAGAGAAATGCTGGAATACCATACCAGTTTTTAAACTATACTCCAGAGCTATAGTCATAAAACAGCATGATATTGGCACAAAAACAGACATGTAGATCAATGGAACAAAATAGAAAACCCAAACAATGGGTCCATCAAGTTTCACCCAGCTGACATTTGACAAAGATTTCAAAAACATGCACTGGAAGAATGACCGGATGTTCAACAACAACTTCTACTAGGTTTTGGAGGTTTGGGGGGGGCCTTTTTGAAACAGAGCCCCCCTGTAGTCCCAGCTGACTTGGAACTCTCTATCTCTCTATGTAGACCAAGCTTATCTTGATCTCACAGAGGTCCACCTACCTCTGCCTCCTGAACACTGTTATTAAAACCATGTGCCACAATGCCTGGCTTAACAAGTGGTACTAGATAATCTGGATATCTACATGAAAAGACATGGGACCCATATCTGTCATGCTATACAAAATTCAACTCCAAATGGATCAAAGACCTAAAAAGGAAACCTGAAACACTGAAACTGTTAGAAGATAACACAACTTACAAGATATGGGTGCAGGAAAAGACTTTCTAAATCAGACTTCATTTGCTCTGGAATTAAGTTTCAACAATGGACAGATGGGACTAAAGTAGAGCAAAGGAAAGAGCCAATTGACTGAAGAGGAAGCCCACAGAGTGAAAGATAATCTCTGCCAGCTATACATCTGGTACAGGATTCATTTCCAAAATATGCAAAGAACCCAAAAAACAAAGAATCAGAAAAGTATGACCTAATTAAAGTGAAAATATGTAAAATTTGTCTTTCTGGGTTTGGGATGCCTCACTCAAAATAATTGCTTCTAGTTCCATCCATTTACCCTTGAATTTCATAATTTTGTTTTATTTAACAGATGAAAAATATTCCGTTGTACAATGGGCCATACTTTCATTATCCACTCATCAGTTGATGAACAGCTATGTTGTTTCCATTTCCTGGCTATTGTGAATAGAAAAGCAATGAACACAGATGAGCAGGTATCTCTGTAGCAGAACCTGAAGTCTTTGGGTATATGATCAGGAGTGGCACAGCTGGATTGTGTAGTAAATATAGTCTAGCTTACTGAGAAGTATCCTCACTGATTTCCACGTTGGCTGACCAGTTTGCTCCAACCAGCAGTGAATAAGTGTTCACCTTTCCCCACATCCACATCAGCATTTGTTATTATTTTTTAATCTTAGCCATTCTGACTGAGATAAAATTAAATCTGAAGGTAGTTTAACTTTCCAATTCCATGATGGAAAGAGATGTTGAACATTTTTAACAATATTCCTTGGTTATTTTTATCTTTTGGTAAGTCTATTTAGTTATATGCCCCGTTTTTTCTTTTTAATTGAAATTTTATGTTTCATACATAATTTTTCAGTCAGTCTTAATTGCCTTTATACCTGCTTCTCCCTCAGCACCCTCCTGTAGGTACCTCACACACACAGAGTTCACATATCCTGTCATTTGGGCTAGGGTCCTTTGGGTCAAACTACTCTCCCCACCCACTCCTTAGTGCCAGCTCATCCCCTGAGCTCTAGTCAGCCTATCCAGAGTCCCTTTCCTAAAGAAGACCAGGGCTTCTTCACCCAACCACATCAGCTGCCAATATTTCCTCAGCCAACGTTGGGCTCTGCTGCCCATTTCTGCCGTTCTGTGCAGGGATTTTGTCCAGCTGAGCTTGCATAGGTCTTGTGCAAGCTGATGCCAATGTTGTAGGTTCATATGAATAGTGTCCCAGGACCTTACAGGATTCATTTCCATTTGGTCTTGCCTCACCTCCCTGGCTCTTACAATGTTTCTGCCCCCTCTTCTGCAATGGTCCCTGAGCCCAGGGTGGATGAAGCTGAATATGGGCAACCTGCCCGTTGAACCACAGTCTGTAGTGTCCTAATCTTCACTGGTTGTGCTATTCTTGCCCTTTTGGGTTCCTGGGCTCTTGCTGAATGGAGGAGCTTCTTTAACAAGAGATAAGAGGTAGTTAATGCTTTTTTGGGTACTTGTTCTATGATACTTGAGGCTTATCTGTAGAGGTTGCATTGTAGATGTGTCGCCTAGGCATGAGCAATTTACAAACCATGTCTGTGTGTGTCCAGTCGTAGGATTCTGTACTATTCTTATCTGGTGCAAAATAAGTTTCTTTTCTGAGTGGTGTCTGGGATATTTGTTTATAAATATAAGGATACTTCTTTTGTAGTTAGTAAAATGTTACCTTAGCCTAGGCATGTGTCAGCCTTAGGGATTTCCTTAAGAGCTATAACCCCTCCAATTTGTGCCCATCTGGCTGTTTACAATACTACACGTAAGTTTCTTCCCACTGAGTGTGCTTTAGGTCCTATTAATTAGTTTGCCATTGATTTTCCCCAGGATAAAAGTGCCACTATTGCACCATGTCATATGCTGTGCTGAGCATTGACATGGATATTTGGTCTTGAGGCTGATGTTGGATCATTGACTGATGTTCTCCCTTAGCAGCTTGCATCATGCTCTCTAAAACTATGAGAGCTAGCCTTTTTTAATTTTCATTTTTTATTGATCCTTTCTGTATTTCATACATCATTTTCCAATTCAGTTTAGGCATATTTCCTTTCCCTTCCCCCCATCCCACCCCACCCCATCCCAGATCATGTATTCTGCCATAACTTTCCTGCATCTTTCTCTGTTTTTTTTTTCATTTTTAACAATAGTGATAATTTATGAGTACAAGCATCCTTCATGTAAAACCAATTTGCAACAGTTGTGCCCAAACCCACACAGCTCATGGGTCCCACCATCCAGCAGGGAGGGCTTGTATGTTCAATCAAGTTGATTAAATGAGTGTCCAGGCTATATTGTTGTAGTTTCACCATTCACCCCAATCACAGCCCTTACATTCTACCACGCCCCCTCTTCCACAGATTGTTCCCTAGGCTTAGAAAAGGGGCACAGGTGGATGAGAAGCAAAACAGTCTACTTTGTCTGGAGCTGTTGTCTTGGACTCTGGTCAATTCTGGCTGTTTCCTTTCATGAGCTGACAGTTTGTCCAGGAATAACCTTTCAATCCTACTAATGAAGCACAAGCAATTAGATATGTAGGTATTTAAACAGTACTAATTGTTATGGTAGGTTACTTTGGTATAGACACAGATGTATGGATGGTATGTTAATCCATGAATTACGTTTTTTCTGTTAAGTATGACAGGGTCTTACTGTGGCTTATAACATCTAACCATTAGAGGATGTAAGCTTGTGGCATCAGCCATGGGTCATTCTTCCAAGGAGAGAACTAATAGCCAATTAGATTTGGGATATACAGGCATATGGCTGCCACTGCTGCACAGTATTTCCAGGCAGGTGAGGTGTAGCTGGTGCTGATGGAGGAGTCTTGCCTTAAGGGAAGATGTCTTCCTAGTCAGACGCAGCTCCATTTCTCAAGATCCAGTCTTTTCAGTATGTCCTGTCTTCAGCAATAAGGTCATACATTCAGGTTGTGGGAGGCAATCAAGGGCTGTGGCAGTAGCCTGTATAATTTTGGGAGTCTCTTGAACTACCTTCGTCAACAACTCATAGGAAGATTTCTCCTGTCTGGCACTGATTCTTGTTATGCAGCCTTCATCTTTGCAAATGGACTCATGTAGAGGTATTATATGTCTAAATTGTCAATAGATTGTTAGACTAATATGATTCTCTCTGGTTTTTTTTACTCCAGCAATGCATTATTTATTTCTCCTGTCTCCCTTTACCTGTCTAGTCCTCCCTCCATGTCTTCTCTATTTAAAGTATCCCCATTTCTTCCTTGATACTGTTAGTCTCTCATGGCCCAACTTCTCTTGGGCTCCATTTTCTCCTTTCATCCCCACCTTTCCTTCCTCTGCCCTCCCATTTAGATTCCCTGATTTTGTCCATTTCTCCCTAAGTAATGCCTGTCACCTACTAGCCATCTGTCTCACAGTCCCCGTTTCCCTTTCCCTTCCTGGTTACTTATTATTTACCTGGTTCCTGCAGTTACATCTGGATATATACTTACTTATAAGGATTTGCTGTTAAGATGCACAAATGAGAGACAATACACATCATTTGTGTTACTTCACTTAGCATGAAAACTTCTAGTTCCATCCATTTATCTGCAAATTTCATGGTGCCATGTTTTTTTTTTTCACTGCTGCATAGAATTTCATTATGTAGATGTACCAGATTTTCATTATCCACTCATCAGTTGAGAGACACTTAGGTTGCTTCCAGCTCTTCACTGTCATGAAAAGACCAGGAATAAATATGAATGTGCAAGTATCTCTGCAACAGAATGAATCCTTTGGAAATGCAGCTGGGAGTGGCATGACTGGGTCAAGCGGTAGGTTAATTTTTAGTCTTTTAAGAGTTCTCCACACAGCTTTCCATAGGGAGTGCACAAGTTTGCAGTATATACACAGTTTTTAATTAGACTGTATGCTTCCTTGATATTAGTTTTGGGGGGTTTTTTTGGTTCTTTATGCATTCTAGACACTAATACTCTATCAGATGTATAGCTGGACAAGAATTTTTTTCCATTCTGTAGACTATCTCCTCATTTGAATGATGGTGTTCTTTGCTGTACAGAAGCTTGTTAGTTTCATGCTGCCCCATTTATGAGTTGTTGGTCTTAATGCATTCACTAAGAGTTCTGTTAATAAAGTCCTTTCCTATGCCAATAAATTCAGATTACTCCTGCCTTTGTTCTCTGCCAGACTCAGGGTTCCAGGTCTTATGTTGAGATCCTTGATCCATCTGGAGTTTTGTGCAGAGTGAAAAATAAGGATTTCTTTTCATTATTCTACATACAGCTATCCAATTTGCCAGCACCATTGATTGAAGATGCTGGTTTTTTTTTTCTCCAATGTGCATTGTTGACCTCTATAAAAATTCAGGTGGCTGTAAGTGTATGGACTTATATTCAAATCTTCAATTCTATTTTATTGATTGGTGTGTCCTTTTTACATCTGTATTTTAACCTGAAATCTGGATGACTATCAATCTAACTATTGAAATACCTTAAGAAAATAATTAACTCACATATCTTTAACCTATAATCAAAGATGAGAAGAACAGTGCTTATAAAATGTCATGTTGTAGTGCTGGGCATGGTGGCACATGCCTTTAATCCTAGCACTTGGGAGGCAGAGGCAGGTAGATCACTGCGAGTTCAAGGCCTGCCTGGTCTACATAGTGAGCTCCAGGCCAGCTGGGACTAAAAGGAGAGGCTGTCTCAAAAAGACAAAAAAAATGTCATGTTATAAAAGGCAAGATTGCCACTTTAGATTCCTTTAAAACATGGCATTCCCTGAAATGAATATTGATTCAATATTTGAAAAAGGAAAGCAAACAGCTGCCATAATCAATGAAGCATCTGGGGCAACCTCTGAACATCCGATAGAAGTTTTTCTGACTATGACAGCTTCAATGGCCACATGTACACCAGTGCCTACAAAGAGAGAGAATATTTTTTTAATTATAAAAATGTCTACTTTGCTGTAGAAGCCCTCCACAGAATATGTTCCTGAAAACTGAAATCAAACTAGAGAACTGCCAGCATTTGTCATTTCAAGTGTGCTTTCACTCTCCTCCTGAGTCTTTATTGGAAACTTAGCATTTGAAGTTCACATATGACATAAGTATTCAAACAATGCAAAACACAGGATTTTTGCCATCATAATGGTGAGAAAGCAGCACTGCATAACCAAGGCCATGGTGACTGCCCAGTAACAGACCTCCTTTGTTGTATACAGAAACATAAGAAGGGGAAGTGGGGAGGCTGTTCCTAACCTGGCATTCCAGGAACAGCTGTCTAATTGGTCTTCTTCCCAGCATCCTAGGACCTCATTGCTCCCTCCTCAAGCTTCTACATCAACAAAGTTCAAGGAAGTCTTTTAACTCTTAGCCAAGTGGCAGGATATTGTTAACTATTTATGAACAGAGTGTTATTGTCCTTAAGAGACAAGGGGAGGGTCGTCACTACATACTGGGGCTTTGAAATGGGCTAGGCTATGTCACTAACGCAAGTCAGAAAATTAATATATAATTTAACTTATATTTATCCAGTACAATACTATTTATATTCACTCTGTAACATTCACAATTTTAGATAGTGATGATCAAGCTCATCATTAAGCCAACAAGGATGATAAATGTGGAAACATTTCTGCCCCAGAGCCGCTGCTGCAAGCTGAGGAATAGATGATGTTCAAGATAGTCACAAAGAGTAGATCTCTAGAAACTTCCTAAAATCTGCTACTCCCAGGCAAGTAATGTGAATTGTTTCTATTGGTGACACAGAGAAGTGTCAGAAGCCAGGAACCCAAAACACTGCAGAGGTATCAGAAAACACAAATGGTCTCCCAAACTAATTTCTATTTGCTTGTTCCACGGGACTATGAATGTTTTGTTGACTGACCCAAGGATAAACCTCAGACTTCTGGGAATACTGTCAGAAGGGTCTCTCCATAATACTGTCTCAGCTGGAGCCAAAACACTAAGACCCAAAGGGCTAGAGCTATATGTCCAAGGTTCAACACTACATGGCTGACTTCTGCCCAAAGGCAGTGAACAAACTCTATTAAGGGCCTGATAGGCCAACTGAGGCTGGGAACAACACAGAGAACAGCCTCACCGGCTTGCTCAGCTGGATTACTCAGTTTCTGAATAGTGGGCAGTTCCATGTCATAAGTGTGACCCAGGAACCTTTGATCACAATAAATTTTACCCTTGAGGAAACAAAACCATAAAGTGTTTATTTTATTCAGGTTACCTGTTAAATTAAGAAGTAAAAAAATGACTTTGAAAATATGTACCAGCTTGTCTGAAGTGTCCTAGCATTTACACCCGTCGGGTGGCTCTTTTGTCTCCCCAGTTACTATTCAGTCATTTGGCTGTGTTTCTGCCATCATGCAGTTCAAAACACATCTCAAGTTCACCCACCCCAGCGTGTTCCCCATTAAACACTTACATTCTCACATCTCTATAGCGCATGTCCAAGTTCATTGCTTTTGTTCATTAATGATCAGTTTTACAAACTACTCCCTTAAGATGTATTTACATGATTCTGTCCTGACTCCCACAAGTAAGATATCATTAACGAGTATCAAAACTTGTCTTCTATTTATGTATTTATTCATACATAATAGCTTTAGTTACCTTCTGAGAACTGACATTAAGTGGAAGTTATGAAATCTGCAAGAAAGTAGAACACTGAACAAAAAAATAAAATTGAAAATTATTAAATCAAAAATGTGTTATACTTTTGTGAGGAAAAAAGGCACATTTCATTCAACACAAGACAAATATTTTCATGGTTGAAAAAGTTTAATTGAACAATGAAATACTAGTTTATGGAAGAAACAAACATTATTTTTAATTATATACACTATTTTTATGTATAAATTGCAACAATGACTATTGTACTCAGCAAAGCAGAAGCAAACACTGTACAATGGGAGGTGATTGAGGAAAAGGGCAGGGAGAGTCTGAACTCAAAAGCCTTATCTCAGGACAACTTGCCAGCATTTAGAGTTCTATTTTCCTTAACACTTTCTTTATGCATTATGGCCTTGGTATCATAATTTTTTTTCTGATATGGAAGATTTTTGACATGTTCACAGAATAAGTGAAATAAAGATGAAAAATAATGTCTCAAAATTGGTGTAAATAACTTACACATATATAAATTAATATATATTGTAAAATGTTGTCCTTCCTCATTCTGTCTTGACTTTTGGAGTTGATCAGTCTTCCAAATAACGTTGTCTAAGTTGCAGCTTTCTATGAAAGAAATTGGGAGGTAATCGGCCTGAGACCATAGCATAGAACAGCATTCCTTATGTTTTCTTTCAAGTTGTGATAAAATATGTAGTGCAAAAATGATGGGAAAATGATGTAACTCTTGGAACTATATATGGTCAGTGTGGTGGTTTGAATGAGAATGTCCCCCATAGGCTTCAAGTATTCAGACATTTTGTCCCCAGTTGATGGCGCTATTTTGAGAGATCTTAGAAGGCGTGACCATGCTAGAGGAAGTATGTCACCAGGGGCGGGCTTAGAGAGTTCAACAAGCCTTGCCAGTCTCCAGTTGCTCTCTCTCTCTGTTTCCTGTGCTCACTGGAAGATGTGAACCTCACCTTTCTGCTCCACCTCCTGCCACCATGCCTCCCTGCCACAGTGGGCTCTAATTCCCTGGAACCATCAATCGTAAGCTCAAATAAACTCTTCTTTTTATAACTTCCCTTTGGTCATGGTGGTTTTATCACAGCAACAGAAAAGTGACTAATACAGTCAGAATCATTATGTCATTAGCTCGAGTCCATTCCTCAGCCCACTCGTGCCCTCACTGCATATCCTGCCCCGCAGTCCCCTCATGAACTTCAACCTGCAAGCCGAGATCAAGAGGGAAGTAAGCAGCTAAGTGCTCGCTGAAGTCAGGGGGCGAGACCAGCGCGAGCGGGGGGCGTGGCATGTCAGCGGCTATAAAAACGCCTTTGTGTGCCAGACAGGTGTATTGTGGCGTCATTAGTTTTTTGTGGCTGGGGTCTGAGTTAGTGGGGATCCGAGTGGTGCCGTTGGCAGGGCTGGGGGGCCTCACCAGGGTCGCAACGCGGGCAGTTACCCCCCCCCCCACCGGACCAGCGGCCTGAAGCGAGCAAGAAGAGGGCCGCAATCATGAACTCCACAGTAGAGAATCTGCCTCCGCACACCATCGCCTTGTGTACAAGGAAGTGACCACGTTGACAGTGGACCCACCTGATGGCATTAAGGTCCTCCCCCAACGAGGAGGACCTCACCGACCTGCAGGTCACCATCGAGGGGCCTGAGGGAACACCCTATGCTGGAGGCCTGTTCAGTATGAAGCTCCTACTGGGCACGGACTTCCCTGCCTCCTCTCCCAAGGGCTACTTCCTAACTAAGATCTTCCACCCTAATGTGGGTGCCAATGGTGAGATCTGTTGCTTTTGGAGAACTATGAAGAGTATGCTGCCTGGGCCCGTCTGCTCACAGAGATTCACGGGGGTGCAGGTGGCACCAGCAGTGGGAGAGCTGAGGCTACCAGGGTCCTGGCCAGTGGCGCTTCAGTCTCCTCCACTGACCCCACGACCCCTGGGGGCCTAGGAGGAGCTGAGGGTCCCATGGCCAAGAAGCATGCAGGTGATCAAGATAAGAAGCTGGCAGCTAAGAAAAAGATGGACAAGAAGCGGACACTGAGGCGACTGTAGTAGGCTCTAACTCCCTCCTCCCTGCTGTTCTGTCTCCTCCCACTCTGTCTCTAAGTTATTTAAATTATGGCTGGGTTAGGGGAGGGATTTGGACCTGAATTTGTTTGTTTCTAAATAAAGTTGGAAAAGCAGTTTCTATGACTTAAAAAAAAAATGTCACTAGCTATGATATGTCAGAGTTTCCCAATACCTGGATGAGGTACCTCAAATTGTCACTGAATACATAAATAAATTCCACAAGAAGTATAATAAAAAGATGAATGTAACTTTTCTACCCATTAAAAGTGTTGAGAGTATGGCACTGTGGTCCACGCACTCATGAATCTGGGCCAGCAGTAAGGAGTTCAATGCCAGCATGGGCAACACTGTGAGAAGCTATATTTTTTAAACAAGTGGCCAAAGGACACTGGTCCTGTAGGAGGGGAATTGTGTGGATGTAACTAAAAGAATTTCATATGTAACTAAAGAGTTTGTCCTTTAATGTGTTCATCTCCCTGCAACATCCAAGGCCTCCATGTTTGATGGTATCTTGGTATGCTCAAATTTCGTTGAAAGGACACTTAAAAGGTAGATTTTATTTTACTTTTTACTTTGCTATATGAACACAGAGAGGGGGAAAAAACCTCAGTCTCTCTTTGTGCAACAAGTGAGTGAACATTAGAAGAATCTGCTGTTCTTGTTTTTTGATGACAAGGAAAGTTTACATATTGGCCTTCTCTCACAAGGAAAAGAGAATATTACAATTAACAAAAAGGAGGCTAGAGCAACATTCCCAGTGTTGGTTGCGTCTTAGATCTTGGTTACAACTGTCAAGTGCACCTTTCATACAGGATTTTTAATTGCTCACAATCAGGCCTAGTGAACAGCTTCTAGAAACAGTTCAAAGACCGGGTATGGTGGCACACACCTTTAATGCTAGCACTCAGGAGGGAGGCAAAGGCAGGTGGATCTCTGTGAGATCAAGCCCACATGGTCTACAGAGTGAGTTCCAGGCCAGCTGGGGCCACAGGGAGAGACCTTGTCCCCAAAACACACCAAAAAGAAGAGAGAGAGAGAGAGAGAGAGAGAGAGAGAGAGAGAGAGAGAGAGAAAACAGTTCAAGAGTGCCGCTGATGACAAGGCCTGTGGAAGGATGTGGGGCTCCCCAAGGCTCTGCTTTCAGCTGCCTCCTACAGAGAAGACAGCTGCTCTTCTCATTCCTGACCACAGAGTAAAATCAGCTTTGCTCAACCTACCGGGTCCTGGCCTCTTGGCCTAAAGCCTTGCTTGTGTTGTTTATAATTCTCATTTCCTTCTCTCACATGATATGACTGTCTCCATATCCTCTGTATTTCCTTCACCCATGCTATAACAAGACACATGTCAAATGACAAGAACCCTGATTACCTTCAGTGCAGCAATCATCTTCCCTCAGGGGTCACAAATTTACTACAAAACACAATATATGTGATAAAAACTCTGTTCCAACTTTATAGAGTTTTAAGAAAAAAGAGAATAATGAAAAGCTTCTTTTATTCAAAGCCAACGTTTTATTGGAGCTCTGTGGTTTTCATACAAAATTACGTTACAAATCAACTCTAGACCCGTGCCCCTCCCTGCTCCCCCACCCCACCAGAGCTCATGCATTCTGCCAAACAGGTTTTTCATCTTTTTCTCACTTTCTCTCAAAATTCTCTGTTTTGCATCTCATCCACCTGTACCACTTTTCTAAGCCTAGGGAACAATCTGCGGAAGAGGAGGCGCGGTAGAATGTAAGGGCTGCGATTGGGGTGAATGGTGAAACTACAACAATATAGACTGGACACTCATTTGATCAACTTGATTGAACATACAAGCCCCCCCTGCTGGATGGTGGGACCCATGAGCTGTGTGGGTTTGGGCACAACTGCTCGCAAATTGGTTTTACATGAAGGATGCTTGTACTCACAAACTATCACTTATTGTTAAAAAAAAAAAATGAAAACAAAACAAAACCAAAAATCAGAAAGATGCAGAAAAGTTATGGAAGAATGCATGATCTGGGATGGGTAGGGGTGAGGTGGGGTGAAGGGAAGGGGATATATACCTGAACTGAATTGGAAAATGATGTATGAAATACACAAAGCATCAATAAAAAAAATTCTCAATGCAAAAGTTTACTATTTCAAGAGAAGTTCACGATTTCAGTCAGTACTTTGATGCAGTCTTTTCTGTTGTTGTTGTTGTTGTTGTTGTTGTTATTCCTTCCAATATGCATCACTCCAAAATACCCACATATGCATGCCACATATATCATAGGTTTTAGCATCTTCAGCTTCTGATTTTTTTTATTAGGCTGAAAGATGTCATGTTTGAAGTCTCCGTGGCAAGCCCAAACCACAATCAGTTCTGCCCTTGTGTTCCACACTGGGATTTCCCCTTCCCCCGGTTACCAAATGAGGTCCAGTAAGCACCAAGTCCTGTCTTGATCTTCCTGTACTCATCTCCATGATATAGCCTGGGCAGTCCAACAATGGCAGTCCATATTCTGAAGAGGCTGAAACCCCAGTAGTAGCTCAGTCCACAAGTTGGATGTCTCAGCAGTCCCCATCTGGCACTGAAGGTTTGGAGGATTCTTGGAGAGACATGGGTCTTCAGTTCATATTGGAAGCTTAAAAAGCTGTGTCTCATGTCTTTGAAGGACGGCAAAGGCAGTGGCAGGCACAGGGTAGCTGCACTTGCCAGTAAGCAGGCAAAACAACTGTGCTCTTTAACTTTTTGTCTTTTTTTTATAATGCTTTTATTGATGTTTTCTGTATTTCAGACATCATTTCTCAGTTCAGTTTAGACATATTCCCCTTTACCTTCCCCCCACCCTACCCCAGATCATGCATTCTGGCATAAATGTCCTGCATTTTTCACTCTGTCTTTTTTTATGTTTAGGAATTCACATTTTCCTCCTTTAATTTTATATTACTAATACTATTATTACATACTTTCCATTCATATACAGTAATTACAGAGTCTGAAAGTAAGTGGTGGATCTATTCTAGAGCCTGTTAACAAATTTACATTGTAACAACATAGTTGCTTTCAGATAAACAGAGATATAACAATAATGTTGTTCAGCTTGCCTTTCATCTGGGGATTTGATGTTAGCATCCACAAATGAGGGAGACCATTTTGCACTTGTTTTTCTGGGACTGTGTTACTTCACTTAGCATAATGGCTTTGAGTTCCATTTCCTGCAAAGTTCATGATGTCATCTTTCTTTACCACTGAGTAGTACTCCATTGTGTAGATGTACCTCATTTTTGTCATCCATTCCTCTGTTGAGGGGCATTTGGGTTGGTTCCAGCTCTTTGCTATTGTGAAAAGAGCTGCAGTAAACATGGATGTGCATGCATCTTTATGGTAGGATTAGTCTTTTGGGTATATACCCAGGAGTGGTATGGCTGGGTCAGGAGGTAGGCTCATTTTGAGTCTTCTAAGGGTTCTCCACACTGCTTTCCATAATGGTTGTACAAGTTTACATTCCCACTAGCAGTGGATGAGTATTCCCCTTTCCCCACAACCTCTCCAGCATTTGGTGTATTTTGTGGTCTTGATCTTAGCCAGTCATATCACAGTGAGATGATATCTGAGAGTGGTTTTAATTTACATTTCCTTAATTATTAATGATGTTGAATACTTTTTTTTAATTTTTTTTTAAATTTTTTTATTTATTTCTGTATGTGTATCAATGTACTGTCTGCATGAAGGTCTGTGCACCCGTGTCGTGCAATGCCGCGGAGGTCAGAAGAGGGTCTCAGATTCCCCTGGAACTGGAGTTCTCCTGGAATTGGAGTTTCAGACGGCTCTCGGCCGCCATGTGGGTGCTGGGGATCGAGCCCGGGTCCTCTGTAAGAGCGGTCGGCGCTCTTAACTGCTAGGCCATCTCTCCAGCCCATGTTGAATACTTTTTAAGATATTTCTCAGCCATCTTTACTTCCTCACTGGTGAAGTCTCTGTTCAGCTCTTTACTCAGTCTTTTGAGTAGGTCATTTATTTTCTTACTTCTTTGGTTTTTTTGTTTGTTTGTTTTTGTTTTTTTGGTCTTTTGGAGACAGGGTCTCCCTGTAGCCCCAGCTTTCCTGGAACTTGCTCTGTAGACCAGGCTGGCCTTGAACTCACAAAGATCTGCCTGCCTCTGCCTCCCGAGTGCTAGGATTAAAGGTGTGTGCCACCACACCCGGCCTACTTCTTTGTTTTTTGAGTAGTCTATATATTCTTGATGTTAATGCTCTGTCAGATGAATCACTGGAGATTTCCTCCCACTCTGTGGGTTTTCTCTTCACTTCCTTGATTGTTTCTTTAGCTGTACAGACCTTTGAGTTTGAGGAGTTCCCATTTGTCAACTGTTGACCTTATTTCCTGTGCAGCTGCTGTCTGATTTAGAAAGTGTTTTCCTACACCTATGTCTTGTAGATTGTTACCAACTTTTTCTTCTATCACCTTCAGGGTTTCAGGTTTTATGTTGAGATCTTTGATCCAATTGAAGTTGATTTTTGTACAGGGTGAGAGGTAGGGGTTTAATTTTGTTCTACAAATGATGATACGGTTTTGCAAGCACCGTTTACTGAAGATGCTATCCTTCTTTGTTTTGGGGTTTTTTTTTTTTTTGCCCTTTTGTCAAATATGAGGTGGCTGAAATTTTATGAGCTCAAGTTTGGATCTTAATTTTGTTCCATTGGTCAATGAGTCTGTTTTCGTGCCAGTACTAGGCTGTCTTTATGACTATGGCCCTGTGATATAGCTTGAAGTCTGGTAGAGGACCCCCTGTTTTGCATTTTTCATCCAGGGTTGCTTTAGCTATTCAGGTCTTTTGTTTTTCCATATGAATTTAAGGATGTTTTTTCCAAGTCTGTGAAGAAGCTCATGGGGATTTTGATTGGGATTGCATTGAATCTGTATATCAATTTGGGTAAAATGGACATTTTTAATATATTAATTTTTCCAATCCATGAGCATGGAAGATCTTTCCATCTTTTGATGTCATTTTCAATCTCATTAAGGGGTTTAAAAATTTTGTTGTAGAGATCATTGGTATCTTTGGTTAGGTTTGTTCTCAGGTATTTTGTTATATTTGAGGCTGTTGTGAGTGGGAAGGTCTTCTTATAGTCCTTCTCCAATTGTTTATTGTTGGTGCAAAGAAAGGCTACTGAATTTTCCAGGTTAATTTTGTATCCTGCCACTTTACTGAAACTCTTAATCATTTCTAGAAGTTTTCTGGTGGAGTTTTTAGCATCCTTTAGGTAAACTACTATATCATCTGTAAAAAGGGATAGCTTAACTTCTTTTCCAATTAGTACTCCTTTAATTTCCTTCTCTTGTCTTATTGCCCTAGCAAGCATTTCAAGCACTATATTAAAGAGGAGTGGCCAATAAGGGGCAGCCTTGCTGGGTTCCCACCTTTAAGGGAAATGGTTCCAGTTTTTCTCCATTTAGGATGATGTTGGCAGTCAGTTTGCTATATATATATGGCTTTGATCATGTTGAGGAATGTTCCCTTCAGTCTGAGTCCCTCTAGGACTTTAAACATGAAGGGATGCTGGATCTTGTCAAAGGCTTTTTCTTCATCAATTGAAATGATTGTGTGGGTTTTTGTCTTTCAGTCCATTTATGTGTTTTATGATATTTATTGATTTACTTATGTTGAACCATCCCTGCCTCTCTGGTATGAACCCAACTTGGTCATGATGGATGATCTTTTTGATGTGGGTCTGTATGTGATTTGAAAGCATTTTGTTGAGAATTTTTTTATCTATGTTCATTAATGAGATGGGTCTATAGCTTTCTTTTTTGGTGGTATCTTTGCCTGGTTTTGGTATTAGGGTGATGCTGGCTTCATAAGAAGGAATTTGGGAGAATTCCCTCTGTTTATATCATTCTAAACAGATTGAGTAATGACGGTTATAAGACCTCTTTAAGTGTTTTCTAGACTTCTGCTGTGAATGCATCTAGGCCCAGGCCTTTTTCAGTTAGGAGTTTTTTATTACATCCTCAATTTCCTCAAATATTATGGGTCACGTTAAACTATCAATCTCTTCTTGCTTAAGCTTTGTTGGTTCCCAGGATTTCAAATATTCATCCATTTCTCTTAGGTTTTCAAATTTAGTGGAGTATAGTTTTTTTTTGTTTTTTGTTTGTTTGCTTTTATTTTGATTTGTTTTTATTTTAACAATAAGTAAAAAGTAATGAATATAAGCATCCTTCATGTAAAACCAATTTGCAAGCAGCTATGCCCAAATACACACGGCCAAAGGCTCCCACCATCCAACTGCAGGGGCTTGTATGTGCAATCATGTTGATCAAATAAGTGTCCAGTCTATATTGATGTAGTTTCACAATTCACCCCAATCGCAGCCCTTACATTCTACCATGCCCCCTCTTGCGCAGATTGTTCCCTGGGCTTTAGAAAAGGGGCACAAGTGGGCAAGAAGCAAAACAGTCTATTTTCTCTGGAGATGTCGTTTTGGACTCTGATCAGTTCAGGCTGTTTCCCTTCATGGGTTGGAAGTTTATTCAGGAATAAGCTTTCAACCCTACTAATGAAGCACAAGCAATTAGATATACAGGCATTTAAACAGTACTAATTATTATGGTAGGTTACGTTGGTATAAATGCAGATGTTTGGATGGTATGCTCATCCATGAACTATAGTTTTTCTGTAAAAGATGACAAGGTCTTACTTTGGACAACAATTTATATTTACAATTAGCTTAAATGTATTACTATTTTAATTAAAACCTTTTAACCAATTGTGCTGGATAGCTTTAGTGTCAACTTGACACACCTGGGTTGAGGGAGCCTCAATTGGGGAATTGGCTCCATTTGATTGGTCTGTGGCCACATCTGTGGAGTATTGTCTTGATGGTTGAGCAGTGTGGGAGGGTCCAGCCCACAATGAGTGGTGTCACCTTGGGCAGGTTGTTGTGTACAGCATAAGAGGGCAGGCTGAGCATGAGCCAGGGGCACAAGCCAGTAAACAGCATTCCTCCATGGCCTGTGCTTCAGCTCCTGCCTCCAGGTTCCTGCTTTGGGTTCCCTGAGTGATGAACTATGACACAGGAGATGTGAGCTGAATAAACCCTTTCCTCCCCAAGTTGGTGTCGGTCAGAGTGTCTTGTCACAGCAATGGAAGACAAACCAGAACACCAATGTTGTTTAATATAGACATTTTTACTTTTACTAAGTCCTAAAATACCATATAATATGTAGATAAAGTTTGGGCAAATTTGGATACCTGTTAAACTCACATCGGTCTTGTAGTCTGCTGCATACTTTTTCTTCTATCACCTTCGGAGTTTGGGGTTTCACATTGAAGTCTTTAATCCATCTGGAGCTGACTTTTGTACAGGGCAAGAGGTAGGGGTTTAATTTCATTCTTCTATAAGTAGTGATCCAGTTTTGCCAACACCCCTTGCTGAAGATGCTGTCTTTCCTCCATTATGTCTTCTTGGCCCCCTTGTCAAATATGAGGTGGCTGAAATTGTATGTGCTCAGGTTTGAATCTTCAGTTTTGTTCCATTGGTCAACAGGTCTGTTTTTGTGCCAGTACCAAGCTGTTTTTTATGACTATAGCCCTGTAGTATAGTTTGAAGTCTGGTATACAGATCCCCCCTGTATTGTTCTTTTCACTCAGGGTTGCTTTGGCTATTTGGGGTTTTTGTTTGTCCAAATGAAATTGAGGATTTTTTTTCCAAGCCTGTGAAGAAACTCTTGGGGATTTTAATTGGCATTATATTAAATCTATACAAGAGTTTGGGTAGAATGGACATTTTTACTGTATTAATTTTCCCAATCCATGAGCATGGGAGGTTTTCCATCTTCTGAGGTCTTCAATTTCCTTCTTCAAGGGTTTAAAACTTTTGTTGTAGAGATGTTTGGTGTCTTTGGTTAGGTTTGTTCCTAGGTATTTTACTGTTTTTGAGGCTATTGTGAGTCAGAAGATCTCCTTTTATTCCTTCTTCAGTTGTTGTTGGTGTAAAGAAAGGCTACTTATTTTTCTAGATTAACTTTGTATCCTGCCACTTTACTAAAGCTCTTTATTGTTTCTAGGAGTGTTCTGGTGGAGTTTTTAGCATCTCTTAAATAAATGATCATATTGTCAGCAAAAACGGATAGTTTGACTTCCTCGTTTCCAATTAGAACTCATTTAAATTCCTTTTCTTGCCTTATTGCCCTAGAAAGTGTTTCAAGCACTATATTGAAAAGGAGTGGTGACAAAGGGCAGCCTTTCTGAGTTCCTCCCTTTAAGAGGAATGCTTCTGTCATTTCCCCATTTAGGATGATATTGGCTCTGGGTTTCCTGTATATGGATTTGATTACATTGAGGAATGATCCCTGCAATCCAATTCCCTGTAGGACTTTAAGCATGAAGGGATGCTGGATTTTGTCAAAGGTTTTTTCTGCATCAATTGAGATGATCTTGTGGTTTTTGTCTTTCAGTCCATTTATATGTTTGATGATATTTATTGATTTTCATATGTTGAACTATCCCTGCATTTCTGGTATGAATACAACTTGATCATGATGGATGATCTTCTTGATGTGGGTCTGTGTGCAATTTGCAAGTATTTTTTTAGAATTTTTGGATCTGTGTTCATTAATGAGATGGGTCTATAGTTCTAC
This sequence comes from Rhizomys pruinosus, assembly GCA_009823505.1. Taxonomy (NCBI): domain Eukaryota; kingdom Metazoa; phylum Chordata; class Mammalia; order Rodentia; family Spalacidae; genus Rhizomys; species Rhizomys pruinosus. The sequence goes on from VZQC01010532.1 coordinate 108,547, forward strand.
TTTTTGGTTGTATCTTTGCCTGGTTTTGGTATTCAAGTGATGCTGGCTTCATAGAAGGAGAATGTCCTCTGTTTGTATCCTTCTAAACAACTTGAGTAATGATGGTTGTATGTCTTTTTGAAATGTTTTATAGAATTCTGCTGTGAAACCATCTGAGCATGGGCTTTTTTTAGTTGGGAGATTTCTTATTACATCTTCAATATCTTCATATATTATGGGTCTGTTTAAGCTGTCAATCTCTTCTTGGTTGAGCTTTAGTGATTCCCAAGATTTCAGATATTCATCCATTTCTTCTAAGTTTTCAAGCTTAGTAGAGTATAGGTTTTTTAAGTATTCCCTACGACTGTCTGGATCTTCTCATTGTCTCTTGTGATATTTCCCCTTTCATTACAGATTGTATTGATTTGGAGTTGTTCCTTCTTTATTTTGGTTAACTGGGCTAGAGGTCTGTCTATCTTGTTTATTCTGTCAAAGAACCAACTTTTTGATTCATTGATTTTTTGGATGATTTTCTTTGTTTCTATTTCATTGATTTCTGCTCTGATTTTTGTTATTTCATCCTGCCTATTGTGTTTAACGTTCCTTCGTTGTTGTCTGTCAAGTGTTTTAACCTACAGTGTTAGATCATTCACTTGTGCTTTCTGTTTTGCTAATGTAGGCACCCATGGCTATAAACTTCCCTCTTAGGACTGCTTTTAAAGTGTCCCATAGGTTTTGTTTTGTTATATTATCATTGTCATTCAGTTCCAGGAATGTTTTTATTTCTTTCTTTATTTCTTCTTTGACCTATTCATTATTCAGGATAGTGTTCTTTAGTATCCATGTGTTATTGTAGGTTGTAGGACTTATCCTGATGTTGATATTGAGCTTTATTGCACTGTGGTCTGATAATTCATGCATGAGATCATTTCAATCATTTTGTATTTGTTGAGTTTTTTTCCTGTGTCCCAGTATATGGTCTATTTTGGAGAATGTTCCATGGGGTGCTGAGTAGAAAATATATTCTCTGGTGTTTGGGTGGAATATTTGGGAGATGTTTGTGAGGTCTATTTGGTGTATTGTATCATTCAGTTCAGATGTCTCTCTGTTTATTCTTTGTCCTGTTGATCTGTCCAAAGGACTTAGTGGGGGTATTGAAGTCCCCTACTATTAGTGTGCTGGGGTCTAATCTGTGCCTTGAGGTCCTGAAGAATTGTCTTTATAAAGTTTGGTGCACCAGAGTTTGGTGCATATATATTCATGATTGTGAAGTCTTCGTGGTCAATTGTTCCTTTGTTAAAGATGTAATGGCCCTGGGCTGGAGAGATGGCCTAGCAGTTAAGAGCACCGGCCGCTCTTACAGAGGACCCGGATTTGATCCCCAGCACCCACATGGCGGCTGAGAACCATCTGAAGATCCAATTCCAGGAGAACTCCAGTTCCAGGGGAATCCGAGACCCTCTTCTGAACTCCGCGGCATTGCACGACATGGGTGCACAGACTTGCATGCAGACAATACATTCATACACATACAGAAATAATTAAAATTACAAAAAAGATACCATCTCACCCCAATAAGACTGGCAAGGATCAAGAAAACAAATGATACTAAATACTGGAGAGGGTGTGGGGAAAGGGGAACACTCATCCACTTCTGGTGGGAATGCAAACTTGTACAACCACTATGGAAAGCTGTANACCCATATTTCCTGGTTGTTCCACTTTTGTGTATTTTTAAATTTTTCATAATCTTTGTTTGAGCTTTTTATTTGCTCTGTGTTATCTTCCAGGTCTGATATTCTTTGTTCTGCTTCCTCCATTCTATTTCTGAGGCTTTTTCCATTCCTTTCCTCTTGATTGGATGAGTGTACTATTTACTTCCAGGGGAATCTGACACCCTCTTCTGACCTCCACGGCATTGCACGACATGGGTGCACAAACTCGCGTGCAGACAGTACATTCATATACATACAGAAATAAATAATAATAAAAAATAAAAAATAAAGATGTAATGGTCCTCTTTGTCTCTTTTGATTTCCTTTACTTTGAAGTCTATTTTTTCTGATATTAAAATAGCAACACTTGCTTTCTTTTTGGTACCATTTGCTTGGAATATTTTTTCCATCCCTTCACCTTAAGTTGGTGCCTAACCTTGAGATTGAGATGGGTTTCTTGTAGACAGCATATAAATGGGTTTTGTTTCCTAATCCAATCTCCCAGTCAATGTCTTTTGTTTGTGGAGTTTAGTCAATTCATATTTAAGACTATAATTGAAAGATGTATGTTGCTTCCTTTCACTTCATTATCCATTTGCATTTTTAGTCTCAGTTTCTACTTCTGCAGTTATGATTTTATTATTTTCTCTTTCTAGGTGCTTGGGGATAGTTGCTCCTCTCTTCTGCCCTTTCAATTGCTTCAAATATTTTCTGAAGGGTTGTTTCTCTGGACATGTATTCTATCATCTTGTTTATGTCATGGAAGATTTTTCTCTCTCCTTCAACTATAATTAATATTTTTGCTGGGTATAGTAACCTGGGTTGGCATCTATAGTCCTTTAACACTGAGAATGCTTTGCTCCATGTTCTTCTTGCTTTCATGTTTTGTGCTGAGAAGTCAGTTGTAATTCTGATGGGTTTCCCCTTATAAGTGACTTGTTTTTCTTTTGTGGCTTTCAGAATTTTGTCTTTGTTTTGGGTGTCTAGCATTTTAACTATGATATGGCATGGGGAGTTTCTTTTCTGATCTTGTCTTTTTGGAGTGCTTCTTGTATTTGGATGGGTTTGTCTTTTTGTAGTTTGGGGAAATTTTCCTCTGTTAGTCTGTTGATGATCTGATAATACTAATACTATCTATTCTCTTGATATTCTTCTCCTTCCTCTATTCCTGTGATGAGGAGGTTTGGTCTTTTCATAGTGTCCCATATTTCCTGGTTGTTCCACTTTTGTGTATTTTTAAATTTTTCATAATCTTTGTTTGAGCTTTTTATTTGCTCTGTGTTATCTTCCAGGTCTGATATTCTTTGTTCTGCTTCCTCCATTCTATTTCTGAGGCTTTTTCCATTCCTTTCCTCTTGATTGGATGAGTGTACTATTTACTTTTTCATTTCATCCTGTGATTTCTTAGTATTTCCACTTCCTTATGGAGCTTCTCAGTCTCTTCTTGGTGCTCCTTACTTCACTGGTTGGCTTCCTTTTTCAGTGTTTTGACTTCCTTCTGGAGTTTGTCATTTTATCCCTCTAGTTCTTTCTGGAGTTGGTCATTCTCTCCCTTTAGTTCTTCCTGAAGTTTGTCATTGTCTCCCTCTAGGTCGGGTTTCCCTATTTTTGCCTGTGTTGAAGACTTGTTTTGCTTGCCTCCTTCAGATGCCTTTTTTTTTTTCTTCCTTGTTTATGGAGTGTTGACTTGTCTAGGTTTCAGGCTTTCAATTTTGTTTATGTACTGGAAGTCTAATTCACTCTTCCCTTTCTGTTCTGAAGGTTCTCCAAAAAATTCACTTGGACACTCAATTCCAGTTGGGAGGGGGGAACAGTTGTACTCTGTGCTTCAGGTGGTCCTGGCAAGGCCCTGACCTGACCACTGTGCTCTCTCAAGTCTCACAATGGTGACAGGTTCCATTTTACTACCTGCTACCAGGGTGAAGGGCAACCCTGCCAGGACAGCCACACCTGACAAGTGTTTAACAGGCCTGCATTTGATCCCAGCAAGCAGAACCACTGTACCCCGCCACCAGCCAATGAATCAATTATCCAGCAACCCAAGAGTAGATCTATCCTAAAATCTGCCTGGCTGAAGCACCCAGCTCCTACCTGTGATTCAGGTGGTCCTGGCAAGGTCCTGACCTAACCATTGTGCACTCGAGTCTCACAATGGCTGGAGTATAGGTTTTTGAAATATTCCGATATGATTGTCTGGATCTTTACTTTGTCTATTGTGATGTTTCTCCTTTCATCATGAATATTATTGATTTGGAGTTGCTCTTTACTTTTTTTGGTTAACTGAGCTAGAGGTCTGTCTATTTTGCTTATCTTTTCCAAGAACCAGCTTTTGGATTCGTTAATTCTATATATTGTTTTCTTTATTTTTATTTTATTGATTTCTGCTCTGATTTTTGTGATTTCTTCCTGTCTTTTTGGTTTAGGGTTCATTCATTATTGTCTCTCAAGTGCTTCTAGCTGCAGTGTTAGATTGTTTATTTGTTCCCTTTCTGTTTTTAGGGAACTTTTTGTCTTTTTACTACGATCTCAAGTTTTATACCTGAAGTACGAATTCTCAGGACTTACTAATTATTTATTTCTGGTTATACTTTCCTTTTGGATGTTTAAGGCCACACAGTTAGCCCAGATTAACCAAGGTTTTTGTTTTCTCAAGGTCAGTTGAGGATCTGGTCCTCAAGGGTCACTCAGGATTTTGGGGGGTGGGGAGGGATCCCCTGGCTCCTTTTGGCTTTTCAATCACCAGTTCCATCCACTTGAGGACAAAGTCAAGTCTTGTTAGACCAGGCTTCCCTTTTTGAAGCATAAGTAAACTTTCCTCTTTATAGACTGGACACTGGCTGAAGTCCCATTAGTGGATCTCCAAGACCTCCCTGCACTGGAAGACTTGTGACTCACATTTGCAGGACATTTCAAGAAATGCCCCCATGCATAATCTCCTGGGACTTAGTTGACCTCTGAGGGCAAAGAACAAAGTTATCCCTTAAGACCTTTGGCCAAATTGGTATGGGCATGAAGTATGGTTGATAAGCATCCAGAAAAGCTAAGTTACACCAGACCAATACTTTTAACTACTCTATAATATTTTAGAAAATGCTTGGACAAAAGCTCAAGCAGCCTTATATAAGAAGTACTAAGAAATACTCCCATAAAATAAATACTGTGGTTAGACAAAATGTAATGACAAACTAGTTTTTTCCACATTCCTTTGATCTTATATTACCCTAAAATATGCATACATATCCTTCATCCATATACCAAAAATTTCTAACTCTGAAAATGAATGGTAGCTTAGTTTTAGAATCTGTTAAGGGATTCACAATATAAGAGCACAGTTGTTTTCAGATCACATTAACATTGCTCAGTTTGCCTCACAACTAGGTAATTGACACTAGCATCCACAGATGTGGGATACCATTTGTCCTTTGTTTTTCTGGGACTGTGTTACTTCACTTAACATGATATCTTTTAGTTCCATCCGTTTACCTGCAAAGTTCATGATGTCATCTTTCTTTACTAATTGTGTAGATGTACCACATTTTCTCTATCCACTCGTTAGTTGAGGGGCACTTGGGTTGGTTCCAGCTCTTTGCTTTAAGGGGGAAAAGCTTATTAACAGAAGGTATCCATGGCCCGTGTGGTGTTGATGCACCTGTTTTCCTAACAAACCTCCATTTTCTGGTTTCTCACAAGTTTTCCTGCAAAACATGATCTGGAGATGCAAAATTACATTTCCTTGGCATCCTGATAATTGTATGTACATGGCCTGTGCTGTATGCAAGTATGTGTTTGAATGTGAATATATGTGCCTTTTGTATAATAAGCAACATGCATACATATTTAAGCATATGTAAATAGACATTTATTCATTGTAATTGGAAAGTTTAGTATTCAACCTTATCGGACTGAGAAACACATAGGTGGTTAATAGATTACCTCTCTATGTATTTATGAAGTTTTTACAGAGATAATTAGATGATGAGGGCATCTATCTAATGAATGGCTTAACCACTTGAGGCATTCATAATATAGTGCTGTTAGTGGGAAATGGTGGAATGTATCATGCAGGGCCTTGTCAGAGCAACTAAGTCTCTCAGGGACTGTCCTTCAGGGCTATATTATCTCCTCTTTCGATACCACCTTTTTCTGCTTCCGTTTCATCATGAGGTGGAGCCTTTCTTCAGGTGCTCCTAACATCATGATTTTTTTTTGGCCAGGTGCTTGCAGCTGGTAAATCATGGGCTGGACTCTTAACACCTCCAGCTAAAATAAATCTTTCCTTCTTTTGGTTACACCTGCACATAATAAAGTAATGCGTCTGTTAACTGAAGACATATTAATTTTAGATAATTGTATATTTTATATGTAAAATCTTAGTCTGATTATGTTTTAATATTAAAATATTGGTATTAACAGTTACCTTTAGATATTTCTATAAATGAACCAGATGTATTTCTTACATTTTTATTTCTTTTGTTTTTCTCTCTCTATGAACAATTTCTGTGGCATGTCCATTTGGACTGCTGGTGGAGGACCAGAGAATATCTCATTTCTAACATTTACACATATGATGATCCTAATTCCAGCCCTTGAAAGGCTCACCTATGTATGATTGAAGTGATTAGTATGCTAATTACACTAACAATGTGTATCATGGAAACCTCATAGTGCACCCCACATATGCATATCATTATCATTTGCTACATAAAATTATTCTTAATGTTTATAGTATATACCTTCTTTTCCTTAAAAAAATTCTTATTTTATACTTAGAGTAGTGTTTCACTTGGTGAATGAAAACAAACTGATGTCAGAACCCAGATGCCTCATGAATACTGACCTGTGTCCTTCGTTGAACCAGAAGAGACAATACCATGTCTGCATTGGTGGGATGAGCAGGAGGAAAGTCAGCTAGCCTAACAGTTAAACCTCCCTACCTTTCTCATCAGCTGGTCACCCTGGCTGCAGTATAGACACACTACCAGCAGAGGTCAGCACAGACAGGAGCATCTGGACAAGCCCAGCCTCACACTTGCTTTCCTGAGTGGTTTTTGTTTTGACTAAATCACTGTTAGTGAGATATTCTTGTGCTATTGATAGTAATGAGTTGCAACATCTTCATGTTTAAGGTTGTTGTAAGAAAGAATGAACTCTGTTCCCAATTCACTGCCAATGAACTTCGATGGGACCTCTTAAGCCAAAGTAGATGACCAATATAACAAGAGCCTAGAAATTTTACCTGGTTTATATTTATAACAATATAAGCTTTTTCTTATACCAACTAGCCTGACCATTGATGGTGACTCTGTCTCCTAGAGATACCATCATCTGAATGTCATATCTGACACCTCATACTAGAAACATAAAAGAAAAACTATGGTATTGCATAACGAGAACTTGCCTGAAGAGCCAGGCAGCACTGACCAGATTAGGCTGAGTGAATCCCCATGGCTGTTCTTCCTTATGCAAGAACCAGAGCAGCAGGAATCCTAGGAGCTGAGTGCCCCGCTCAGGGTGCAATCAACCTGATAAAAGCCCTCAGGTTAGTGAGCTATGCCAATGCAAATCAGCAGGGCCAGAGCAGAGCTAGGACAGCTGAAGGAATGTCTAATGTGAGAAATTCTTTAAGGCTCAGTGTCACTGAGAGTTACCATTCTTCCACAGCAGCACACACTTGCCTGTGATCAAGTTTTCGCTAGGACACAATCACTGAACTGTCTATGAGTGAAATGAGTTTTCATTTCCACATGGCTCATGTGCTTTTCTTGCTAGGTTTTCACCTGTCAGTTGGTAACAGAAAGCACAGAAATTGAAGACGTTCTGTTTATTTTATTTTATCGTTTTTAATGAATTTTATTTTTATTTTTAAATTAGCACACATAGTATCAGGTATAATGGGAAGGCATTTTAGAAGTCTCTTGCATTTGGTCTTATGGATGTTATTGAGGACAGAGAGATCTATTTTTAGTCTAGATCCCCGATGTCCTCAGTGTCATTATTTCTGAATAATACTGTCCAGAGTTAGAAGGAAATATAATTTTAATAATAAGGCAATATGAAAAATGGTATAAATATGGATATGTTGATGAAAAGTTAGATATACAGGCAGAAAAATAGACCTGATCAAAATGATAGCTTTTGATGTACTGAGAATTGAATATAAGAAAAAGAAACTGGGTAAATAAAATGCAAGTTAACACAAAGATTAGGAATGAGAGACGATTAGGCAAGATTATTTCATTAATTGCTCATAGAAGCACTTATTAGAATTAACACTATTACTTTCATATGTAAATAGGGAAATATTTTAAGACAATGGCTTTTTGTTGGTGGAGTGAAGTTTTCTTGACATTTTTAATTACCTTGGCATAGTGTAGTCTGTTCTGCTACATACAAAACCTGCTTTAAGGGATAAGAATTTATAGTAAATATCACTGAGTAATTTCCTTAACTGTTCTAGCTTTATTGTGCACAACAACAAAACTAAATAAAAGTGTTGTGTCTGAGGCTTTATTGACACAGGTATGAAATTCCCCTTTGTTATCTGCCAGGTTTCTGTATGAGATCAGAGACAGTGAAGAATTTCCCCTGCAAGTAAAGGACAATGCTCCTGGATGTAATCATGGAATTTTGTTTATAGTTGTATAAAACTCCCTGTTGGTACTATGAGCATGGGTTTTTGTCTCTGCAGCTGTTTAGAGTTTAACAAGTGAACCATTTTTAGTATCAGCCCTAAGCACAACTTGACACAATATGGATGACATTTAAAAAATTACTAAATATATACTGCAGCTATCCGTAAAGTCATTTTCAATATTATAGAAAGCAGTGTTTACTTCATGGGGTAAATCGTTCAAGCAGATGTTTGTGTTTCATATATGAGTGATTGGCCTTTTACCAAACTTGGGCAATGGAGAGTGAAATCGTAGTGACTACTCACGGCAGGCAATTGATCAAGTTACTGCCTCCATGCATTATGAGGAAACATAGGAGGGCTGATGTATATTTCTATAATAGTGATGAATGTCACCTGCACAACCTTACACTTGTCTATAGTGCATGTAGTAATTTTCTTATTTTTTCTTCATTATTTCAAATTAATCATTCATACTATAAAACTAAAATGTCAAAGAAGTGAACATGCTACTGTATTTTCAAGGCAAAAAGGAAATCTTTCATATTTTAGACATTAATTGGAGTGAGGCATACAGGCATCATTAGATGGTTCCTAACTCTTGCTTGTCCCCTAGTCATTAGCACCCCTGGGAACCGAACAGATGCACTTCATTTTTGACAAGTACAGTGGACAGTCCTGATAAACAGAGGGAAGAATTTGTGTGGAAATTTTATTACTTATTTTATTAAATTTTATTACAATCCTCTCTAGTTCAAAACTGTTAGTTCCCCAGATAGGTCCACTGGTGTGAGATAACTTAGTGGGAAAGAGAGAAGAGGCAGCAGATGGACAGTTACCTCTCTAGTGAGTAAAGTGACACAAAATGTCTTTTGAAGGGAAACAAATAGAGATCAAGACAAATTTGTCTGTCATGTTTGGGAAAAGATTGATAATGAAAGCTTAAGATCTGAGACAGCAACTTTGATCTAAGCACTCAGGAGGCAGAGGCAGGCAGATCTCTGTGAGACACAGATGACTTACATACATGCAGGCAAAATACTCATACACATAAAATAAAAATAAGTAATTTGTTCAATGAAAGGTTTTGTAGTCTTTCTAGTCATTAATACAAGATCTTTATCTGGCTTTTCACAGTCTTCTGACTTTGGTCTCTGGTCTCTGTCCTTTCTCATCCTCTGTGTTGTGATTCCTCATTCTCCCTGCTACTCAGCTCCCTGTCTCTTCTGCCCTGTCAACTCTATGAAACCCCTCCATGGCCTTTTGTCACTGCTAGGGCAGTAGCTGACCCATCTCTGTGACTGCTGCTAGTTTGTTCCTGGTATCTCTGTCCCACCATTCTGTCATCCATTAATCTTGTTAACAGCTCAGCCCACTCTACAAATAATTAAAATCCAAAGTATGTTGGAAAATACTTGTAAGTGAAATATTTCACAGCACCTGATAGTGAAGCACCCAGGGTCAACACAGGAAGGTATCTTTGGCCTAGTTTGAAAACTGAGCTGGCTAGCCTGCTTTCATAGTCAGAAAGAGAATGTGCCAGATATGTTTGTGCCAACCACAGATGTCCTCAGGCAAAGGAAGGGCTGTATTTGCATCAGTCACTGAGTAATCATAAGCAGAAGCTTCTGAAATCTGAACAAAATTAAAATCTTCACCTCTCAAGGTTTTTCTACAAGATATTTTGTCACAACAATGAGAGAAATAAAAAACCAACTTCCAATTCTGAATTTGTTTCCAGAGGAACACACACTGGGGAGAATAGGAGAGGAATTGGAAGGGAGGTAATGGGAGGTAGATTTGTTCAAAGCCCTTCACATTGATGTGTGAAATACTCAAACGATAAAAATAACTAAAAAGTACACAATTATAAGATGCAGTGATGAACTTTTCACCTGTTCCTGCTAGTGTCTGTTGAGCCTAGCTCACCCAACTACACAGCTATACAGACTGAAACAATAATGCCTTTGCCCAGCTGTGCACACTATGACTTATAAGCTCTTTATCTTCTCCAAGTTTCTTAATACAGTTGTAGGCTTCCATCATAAAAAATAATGTCTACACAATACCAAATCCTCTAGAAGCTTAATAACATTTTTTGAATGATGGCCTCCTATGATGACCACTAGTTACACCTCACTGGGTCCCTAACTGTTATGGCACAGATGATTACACAGTTTTCCCCATTTCCTTATCTGTTTTCACTTTGTTAATAAACTATGCCTGTTTTATGACCTTAGTGTAACTTGATTTTTATGTCTCTTACAAAAAACTTTCCAGTTGGCACAAGATACATCAAAATCTTGAGGACTGATTTTTATGACTTGAGCAGAGGCAGTTGTGTCCTAGGGAGAAAGAGGGTGAAGGCAGGTGAGGCTGGTTAGCTCTCAAGAACCCTGATGGTGTGGACAAACCACAGCATCATCACCTCACCTTTCAGTCAGGGAAAATATTCAGGATGGTAGGTCAGTGTTTTGCTATTGGAGAGTCTTCAAAGTTTCCATGCTACCTACCACTGTCAACATTCCCAGTCAACAATGACAGGGTGTGTTTGACTTCCTAACTCAAACGTGAATCCTGTTACATCATGAATCCCCTTTTGTCTTTGATTTTATGGCTTTGGGTCTTTTCTAGCTTTCTTTAGGCTAATATGTTGAAGGGCATCTTAATATTTCTCTTTTAAAAATATCAACTTTTTGTTTCATTGATTCTATTTGTATTTGTTTAATATTTTATTTGTTACTTGAGAATTTCATGCATTATATTTTGAGACCCATTCCTGGTCTTTACCTTAACCTTACTACCCACCCTGGACTTTTTGATCTGTATTATTATTCTTATAGACCTATCAAGTCTAATTTGTGTTCTCCAAATGCTTCAGGGCATTCCAACTCCTGAAGCCTAGTCAATCTACCCAGCGTTAGACCTTAAAGAAAAGTGACTCTCTTCCCAGCAGCTATCAATTGCTGACTTGCCTACCTCCCCTATCCATACTAGGATCCTTTCTGTCTTGGGTCTGTGCAATTTTTGTGCATGTTGTCTCATTCGTCTACTCTCCTAAACCCATCACAGTCTGTATTCTCTCTGTCTCTGACTGTGACTAAATTACTTCATGGTAGATCCGCAAGTAGTTTTCCTCTGTTTGGGAGCTTTTACCCAAACTGGGTCCTGTGTGTCTGTGGCAGTTGGTCCATAGTTAATCTGAATCAGCTTCCTTCTTCAGGCTACTTAAATGACCCTTCCTGTCTATCTGGAGGAAAACACTAAATCTCTACCTAAACTCCTTACCTTTACACTGAGGGTGACAGGTAATAGTGATCTGTCAGTTAACCTAGTGCTTGACACAAAAATAATTTCAGTTTGTAGTAATGAACCTTAGCTGCCTAAGAGAAAGCATCCTCCCCTGTATGCACTCAATCACCTTCTCTGTGTATTTTTTTATAACTACTCGACTTAAAGGTGAATGCACATTTAAAGCAATGGGTTTGAGGCCACATCCTCTTGAGTAACATTGGGTTATTCATCTGAAGCAATGTGAGGCCACACTGGGCTGTTCAATATCAGTCCAGACAGAGCCAATCTCCTAGCCTCTTGTTCCATCTACTACACAGGTTCCCATAAATGAAGCAGCTATGAACATCTGACCTTGAGCAACAAAACTTCCTTCTGCTCTTTCAAAAGTGAATGTATTGCCTGAGTCACCAAAGGATTCAACTGTTTCCAACTAAAGTTGGAAGTATGAGCCACGTGGGGGAGCCATACCCCTAGAGAAGAGTTTCAAGGGGAAAACTATGGGGCTATTCTTGGGCAGAATTTGGGCAGGATTTATTTGCAAATAATTTATTAGCCCTTAAGACCATCCCGTGTCCTAAATCTACAGGGCTGTTGTAACAGAGACATCAGCAGTACATACAGCTGAGGGAACTATAGTTTACACATGAAATGCAATACATTGTGAAAACAAGAGGTAGATTTTATGTTTATGAAAAAAAAAACATAAGAAAGTTCCTCACCTCTTTTTTTTTTTTTTTATCCTGCTTCTGCCGTTCACTGTGAGGCCTTGGCCTTGAAATCAACACTGTTTTTCATCTCTTGGCCTTAAATGGACTAGAAAAGTGCCCTTTGAGCACTTTTTGGTGAATTAATCTTTACTTTAGTACCTGCCTGCTGAGGTAGGTCTACTCTTATTTACTACAAACATCCAGCAGGTTTCTGCAGTCTCAGCTTTTATGGGTCTGCCGCTTTGGAAACAAATCACATATTTCAGGTTCCATAAGCCCTACTGACGTAAAATTTCTGGTATGGCAGCATTTAGCCTCTGAACAAACATGTCAGGCTTTGCCTCTTTTGGAGGAAGCACAAAGGGTAAAAGCTCTAGTTTGAACAAAACAGAAAGCTTGCATTCCTCAGCAGAATTTGCATTACCTTTGAAAAATCACTTAGTATCATCTTAAATGTGGTTGCAGAGAAGCTCGGAGGACTGGAATCAGTGCATTTTCCAGGCAGGCTTTTATCCTGACATTTCAGTTGGCCCACTGTGGTTGGTGCCAACTGGCATTTTGATCAGGAGGCAGTTTGTGTGATCTCATTGTGGCTGCACTGGACCTAGTGGGCAAGGCTCTTAAGACCTGGCAGATGCTTATCAAATGCAAACAAGGCCTTGCTCAGTCAGGTGAAGAGAGGAGTCACACCCCCACACTGCTCAGAATGGCCACCCTGAGGCAACTTCAAGTCTTGTAAGGACAATGGTGAACCTTGAAATCCTACTGAATTAGGTGTTCCTATGAACCCTTCCCACTGATTGTTTTTGCTTTTATTTATTTGTTTGTTTTGTTTTTGAGACATGGTCTTTCTGTAGCCCTAGCTGGCCTAGAACTGGCTATGTAGACCAGACTGGCCTCAATCTCAGAGAACTGCTTGCCTCTGCTTCCCAAGCATTAAGACTGAAAGCGTACTACCACACTGGGCTACTCTAGCTCTATTGACACATAATTCACATACCATACAAGTCAAGTGAGTAATGTGGTGATTGTGTAACTATCATTGCAGACACTATTAGCATAATTTCATCACTTCACATAAAAACAATACTCTGTAGCTATTACCTTCCTATACCTCAATCACTACCCTTCTGATCCATCACCACCCTACAAAGCTATTAATCTCTATTACTCGCCTATGCTAGGCTTTTATGTACATGGAATCATACAAGGCACTGTGATTTTGATTTACATGTTCCTGATGATTAATTATATCAATAATGATTTGCTGAGTTTGTAGCCATTTGGCTATCTTTCTTGAAGAAATCTAAATCCCACTGAAATCCTTGACACATTTTCTACTGGATTGTCTTTATGAATGAATCGTAATGGATGGCAACCTCTTATTATTAGGTTATAAAAAGCACAAAACCCCAATAAAAGGCACATGAGGCTTAGGTCACTCTAGGAACATGCTTTACTTCCATGTGGGACTGCCAGCATGAGCCGCCTGCAGACACGTGGTGGGACCAGACAGCATGGCAGAGGGCAGAGAAGGGGGGAGACAGAGAGAGGAACACAGAGTTATAGCAGCTGGGGTACACCCTTTATACCCACGGGGCAGGGCCTCAGGTAAGTGGGAAGGGGTCAGAGGATTGGCAGCTTCTGGAGGAAGTGGGCACCTGTGTGCCCCTTAGGATTCTGGGAAGCCTGGACCTAGCTTTCCAGCCTTTTGCTTATGATAAGGAAATGGGGCGCTGTTCTCTTCTGTATCTGCTTCAGAGCCGATCAGGAGCAAAGTCTTGGGGGAACAGCTGTCAGGCTGGAGGGTTAGAATCCGGTTTCCTATTCTGGCTGCTGTGGGTGCTCTGTCCAGTGGGTTTGGTCCAGATCGATAGTGGCCAGTACTTTTAGTGGACGTTTTCTCTGCAACTGAAAAGACAAGCTGGTTGAGTCTTACATGAGTATACCAGTGCAGGGACTTCACGGTACCAACAGGGGGCTACTGGGTGCATTAACAATTGGAGGGTCCCTGTCTAGGGTCTGCAGAGGGAAAGAGGACTTGTACCCTGGTTTGAGAAATTGGAAAAACGTTTTAGTACACAGAGCTCTAGAATGAGGGCCACCTTTAATACACAGGGCTCCAGATCCATAACCATGAGAATATAAAAGGTAGTATTTTCTGGCATGGCCCATTAAATCTGTCATCTATCTCTGAGATATTTTCTAACATGACACAGTAGATTCCTAACTTGGCACAGTAGGTCTCTCACCTATCTCTATTTTCTAACATGACACAGTAGATTCCTAACTTGGCACAGTAGGTCGTAGGTCTCTCACCTATCTCTCTGATAATAACCTATTTCATTTTCTCTTTAGATTACAGTTTCCTGTTGTGGTGTTTAAAACCACGCAGCTCAGATAAATGAAGTTTGTTTTGGTGTCAAGGTCAGTTGAGGTTCTGCTCCTTAAGGGGTCACTTAGGCCTTGCTCCTGGCTCTCTTCTCCAGTTCCATCTATGTGAGGACAGTCAGGACTTGCTTGGCCACACCTTCCCTTTGAAGCGTGAGGAGTTTCTCCTCTATATGGACTTTCCTCCTTTGACTGGACACTGGCAGGATAAAGTCCTTTTAAGTGCATCTCCAAGACTTCCCTGACACGGGATGACTGGTGACTTGCTGCCACAGGACATGCACAAAGTTGCGGATGCAGGACCCTAGGACCCAAGTATACCTCAGAGGTTAGGGGCCAAAATATTGTCCCTTCAAATCCTTCTTGCCAAATAAGATTGGAGCTTTAAGTGTGGTTGCTAAACCTCCAAGAGTATTGTTTGAATTAATTTAGTACTTTAATTACCATACAACTCCTAAGTAAAGCTTGAACAGTGACTTAAGCACTGTTAATAAATTCTTAATTGCTATGGCAAAAATATTCTGACCAATAATAAAAGCTCATAGTAGGAGCCTGGTAGAGGCTAGGAAAGGATGCTAGTTACTGGCTTGTGTTGCTGGCTCATATTCAGCCTATTGTATACAATATAGAAATATCTGGCCAAGAATGGCATTGCCCACAATGGGCACAGGCCAGTCCAATGAAGGCAATTATTGAAGTTTCTCAGCTCAGGTGTATCAAGTTGACATTAAACCTATTCAGTAAGTCCTACAATTTGTTCTTTAAGGTCTATGAAGGTCATTTAGGTACTCAAAATACAATGATTTAAACCATGGAAGGCAAAAGGTTCTAGCATAAGCCCATGAAACAAACCCAAGATAATAAAGAGGTTAAAACAAGTACCTTCTCAAATGAAGGCCATGTCACTTGCCCCCAGATTTTGAATTATAGCTTTGAAAAGGAAAAGGAGGGGGGGGGGGACATTGTCACATACCAGCAGGAGACAGGAAATGCTTAGGTAGGGCTCACCCAGATTGGTTACATTTGGAATGTCCCTGTGGTCACCGGAAGTAAAACCTAATTTCTCTTAAAAATATTAAAAGTAACATGTGCAAAGTATAACAGATATATAAAACAATTTTAGTATGTATGGGTAACTCTCTCTATATATATATAGGTCTGTTTCACTTGAGGCTGTAACTAGGTATACAGTGCCTGGTAGGTGGAACACAATTTCTTGTATATGCCATAATTACATTATAGAATTATTAAAAGTGAACAGTACTCCATGCATACACTCATAAATAAGGTTCTAATAAATAAATTGGGTGATGACACTTTGCAAAGGTTGTGCTAAGCAGAGGTACATGCATTGTAATCATACAGAGAGATCTTAATATGCTGTTTAACAATGCCATACACATATACACATTTAGCCACACATTCCTTTAAGAGATTTTTATCCTAGCAGTTGTATGCATTGAAAAAAACACCTTTAGAAATGTTATTTAAAACATGCAGCTCTGATTAATTGCGCTGCCAAGGCTGAGATGACGTCTTGCACCTCTGGTTCTAAAACTATGATCTTATTGAAATACTTTAACAAGTGATGGAAAATAGAATTATATATAATAATTAAAGAACTGACAATATCAAAGGTACTTAGGCTGTTTCATTGGAGGGAAAGGATTGCAGGGGAAGCAATGTGCCACTGTCCAAATACCAGAGTATGAATGAATCAAGGCTGTTCTTGTACACCTGCGAAGGATGGTGGACTGGGTAGGCAGGGAAATCTGGTGGCTTGTGTATATTATCTGCTAATTTAATGAGAATAAATTTAGTTAGTGGAAAAATCAAAAGATCCCAGCCAAGTGAAAGGTTACTGCCTGAGGGAAAAGCTGGATGCTAGTGAGACAGGATGTGGTCGGCAGACCTTCTTATACATATAAGAGGCTTGTGTCCTGAAGCAGACAAAAAAATGGATTTCAGAAATAAAATGGAAAGAAAAAACAATGAAATGGAAAAATGGCCAAAATCTGAAATAATCGCTTAAAATTAGGCGAAAGTTTTGTAAACAAAATATAAAAAAACTAAAACACTGTTAAAAAGCCAAATGATGTAAAAATCTCAAACAAAAGCCTGTAAAAAGTAACTATCCATACAAAAGTAAAGAATGAAAATTGTATTTTGAAATGGATGAAAAGCCAATAAAATCAAAACTTGGTTACTCTGTATAAAAATGTATTAGTGCAATTCGGATTGACTTTGTATAATCCAATATAAAACCCAATAACCAAAATTGTGAAAGGATCGGAATAGGCCATTAAATAAATTGCAAGACAATTAGAATATAAGAAATAGAATATGCCCTTAGTTGCTTTTGGCCATGCGGCATAACAGAGGGTGTGGTTTAGCACCGCCATGGAAACAGGGGCATGCTCAGACAAAGCTTCAAGATGGCAGCTGAGGAGTGGGCGTGGATTAGCACAGTTGCCACGGAAACAGTCTGCAGCATGTCTGTTTGAATGTGGGGCGGGGGAAAAAAGCCGCGTAGTAGCAGGGCATGGAGGTGCTGGTGTAGTGTGGGAAAGTGGAGAAAAACCGCATGGTGGGGGTGGGGGGTGCAATGGGGCAGTGGGGAAGGCACAGTGAAAGAAAGAAAAAAGCCTGGTGGAGCACATGGGGTGGGGGTGGGGCGTGGGAGCAAAGCAGTGTGGAGCAGGAAGAACAGGTTAGGAAAACAGCCTGAAAAGTGGACCTGCTTGCCTGTGGGCTCAAGTCCCAAGTCCACAGGGGAGGTCATTTATTGAATGGGACACTAGAATCTGCAATTTTGGTGTCCCAAGAATTGCATTCAGGGTTCAGAGTGGCAGGCAACAAGAACCCAATGAGGTAGCCTGCAAGCCACACTGGATTCAAATCGTGGCGGTGGCTGAGAGGAACAGAGAGAGGATAAGAGGGGCAGAAGTGTGGAGAGAGAGGAGAGAGAAAGAGAGAGAGAGAGAGAGAGAGAGAGAGAGAGAGAGAGAGAGAGAAGAGTGGGGGAGAGCAGAGTGGTACCTCACCCTGAAGCTGGTTGTCTGGAGAAATACGCAGCTGGCAGGTCCATCCCAGGGGTTCCGAAAGATGTTCGGAGGTCCGTTTCCCGGTGAGAGCTGGCGAGCGCTCTGCCAGATTAAAACACTGGCGAGCACTCCACCTGATCAAAACGTCTCAAACCCAACCGAGTCCTCACAGCACCAATATTAGGTTATAAAAAGCATAAAACCCCAATAAAAGACACATGAGGCTTAGGTCACTCTAGGAACATGCTTTACTTTCATGTGGGACTGCCAGTGTGAGCCGCCTGCAGACCAGACAGCATGGCAGGGGCAGAGAGAAAGCAGGGGCGACAGAGAGCAGGGGGGAGACAGAGAGAGAGGGACACAGAGAGAGGTATGGCGGATGGGGTACACTCTATACCCATGGGGCAGGGCCTCAGGTAAGTGGGAAGGGGTCAGAGGATTGGCAGCTTCTGGAAGAAGTGGGCATCTGTGTGCCCCTTAGGATTCTGGAAAGCCTGGACCTAATACTTATGAGATACATTTTTCCCATTCAGTAGATTGTCTTATATTCTTTTTATTTATTGAAGGTTTGTGAATGACATACAATGTATTTTATCATATTTATGTCCCCTCCCTAATCTGCATCTCCTCTTTACTGTTCCCCCCCAATTTCATACACACACATGCGTGCGTGCGCACATGCGTGCGTGTGCCTATAGAGTCAAATTTGTGCCCCAAATGCCCTTCAGTGGGTCTATCCACTGAATCCTGGTTAACACACCCTTAAATGAGACCACCTCTCCTAATAACTCATTGTTATGCCCATAGATTAATGCATCTCTCAACCTTCACCAGAGAACCTTCCTCATGTAGCAGATGGTGATTAACACAATGACCCACAACTGCCCAACGTTCAGAGAACAGGAGGCTACAGAGTGCTTATTAATGAGTAGGACAGCTGTATCAAACTGCTCCCTCCCAAGGCTCAAGGATCATTGCAGAAGAAGGGGAAGAAAGATCTAAAGAGGTGGAAGTGGTGGATGACCATGAGGAAACAAAGTTTTCCAGACAGCTGTGTAGTTACTCATATTAACTCATGGTAAGAATGACAGCATGTGCAAATCCCACATAAGCTCAAGCCAGACAAAAATCCTGGCATAGACATGGACAAATGGGTAAGAAACCCCAATCTTATCAGGAACTACGGGCAACTGATGGCTGCTGAAAGTGGAGGAGTCAATCTTGACTCATATCCTATTATTTTTTATTTCTTTGTATTTAATATGTACGAGTGTTTTGTTTGCTTGAGTGCACCTATTCCTGCAAACCTGTGGAGGCCAGTATAGGGCATCAGATCCCCTGGCACTGAAGTTACAGATGGCTGTTAGCTCCCATGTAGGAGCTGGGAACCAAACACAGGTTTTCTGCACCAGCAGCCACTGAGCCTTCTCTCCAGCCCCTTGTTTCACTTTCTCGATGGGACCATTTGAAGCACAAGGCGTTTATTTTTAAGAAATCCAATTTATCACTTCCAAGGTAGCTGGTTAGCCTCAAACTCCTGAAGTTTTGGACCCCACCTCGCTTTTCCTTGGTAACATTACAAGTGTAAACATTGCCTTGGAATTCAAATTACTCTATTACCCAAGATCTGGACTTTGTTCTAAATTCTTCTCTAACTAGCAGGATCCTGTCATTCCAAGCTACTCAAAATGAGCTGGGAGAGATTATTGGCCTCTTAATGAGATAATGTATATTTCCTTCCCTAAAGCCTCTTCTCAGTGCATATACTTGTGGACATTTCTATCTGGCAGCACTATGGACCCTCTGCCATGTCCTGCAACCTGCCCTCTTTTCTGAGCTAGCAGTCAGAAAAGCATAACTTACTCTTTTACTTCGCTAATAAACACTCTGGACTGTAAAGCTCCTTCAGCCCATGCCTTCTCCTCTTGTCATGTGGCTGCTTGTCAAGCTCCATGACAAACAGCATGGCTTTCTCTTCTCCATTTCCCTTCTCCTGACAGCTACTGAGATTTACAGTTTCCTTTTCCTGCTCTTAACAGCTGAGCCATCTCTCCAGCCCCATGAGCTAACATCTTTGTGATCTTTAGGTAAATCCTTTGGAATATACAAAGAAATGCCTAGCTCCTTACCAATCAAAAGGCTAAATAGCATCTGAGACCTAAAACAAGATTTCTTTCTTTCTGCTTTAACCCACCTACCTAATATTTCCATCAAGTTAATTTAAAAAGGCCTTAATGTGGGACTTCCTTTATTTTGTTACTATAAAAACTTCACCAAACTGTTACTATTTTGGAGTATAGAATTTGGAATAACTTAAATTTGGACCATGGTCACTCATATTTTTCTCTAGAGTCAACTATCTCATATTTCTTTTGAGATGAGAGTTGTGTTTTTACATTGACAGTTACAGGAAAAGCACCCTGTCCTTGATCTGGAATGCCCAACGTGTTCTTGAGCTTGATTTCTTTGATATGATTTTAATATGCCATTTATTAATATAATCTCTAATCACCCAAATAAATGTATATGATGGCTCCATTTCTATTTCCAGAAATAAGTCATTTATCAGTCTGTGCTGGACAGTGGTGCCTAAGGGACTGTAGTCATCCTTTTCCCTCAAAGTTGAGTTAAAGCTGCTTGTAAAATGGAGTCTTGCCCAGTGTGGTGGCGCATGCCTTTAATCCTAGCACTTGGGAGGCAGAGGCAGGTGGATCTCTGTGAGTTCAAGGCCAGCCTGGTCTACAGAGCAAGCTCCAGGCCAGCTGGGACTAAAGGGAGACCCTATCTCAAAAATACCAAAAAAAAAAAAAAATGGAGTCTTGTAGGTCAATGTATATAGCCTGAAAGACCACTGTTTTATACAATATGGAGTAACTTATAGCAGGACATAACATGATCTCAACTCTGTGTGTGTGTGTGTGTGTGTGTGTATCTGTGCTTCTGTGTACCTGTGTGTATGTCTCTGTGTCTGTGTGTGTATACCCATTTCTTCTGTCCCATTGGTTTAATAAGATAAACAATAATTTCTTAATATTGGTTATTAATCCATAGTCATATTTTATCTATGTCTCCCTAAGTTGGTTTTTCTATTTTTAACATCTATGATCATTGTTCATACATTGTATCTGGTCACTTTGTTATCTTTGTGCTTTGTTAATCTAAAATCACTCATTCTACTTCTTCCTCTACTACTTTGGAAAGTAAGCCAGCTGTACTATAGACTGCATGTTAGAGATGATTATTTGTTTCTTTAGCCTCTTTGTTATTTTACTGATATAAGTATTTTTATCCTCCCAAATTTGAAAAAGTTAAAACACCTACATATTTTCATTTCATTTGCTGGTGGCTTTCAGTGGTCGTTTATCAATGTGTGGGGAGTAGTGTGGGTGGCATTGTCTTCTATTCTCTGTGACAAGGAAAGTGGATTATACTCCAGCTGTGGTCTTACAGAAGACTAGAAACATGCCTGTGCTTCCAGATCATGTGAGAACCAGGTCTTATAATCACCTGTTCCTCCATCATCAAAAAGCATGGCTGTCCCAGGAGCAGTTGCCTTCCCCTGACCCACAGCAGCAAGTCTTTAATCTAATTTTTTAGTGAAGACTATTAGAACATGGGCCTGCTCATTTAGATCTGATCTTACAGCCTGAATGAAATCAGGCCATGCTTCCCTGCAACTCTCCTCTCAGTATCTCTCTGAATCCATTTCCATTTCTCTCTGGTGACTTCTCACAGTTCACTCCCCCTCTTCGCCAGAGCTTAAGCCTGGCTGGGGACAATTCCAAGGCTTGCAGCCTTGCAGAGCTGCAAGCATGGTCCAGGGAGGAAGAACATCAAGTGGACTGCAGCACACACATAATGAACATTTAAAGGACCCCCAGACA
The DNA here is from genome assembly GCA_009823505.1 of Rhizomys pruinosus. Taxonomy (NCBI): domain Eukaryota; kingdom Metazoa; phylum Chordata; class Mammalia; order Rodentia; family Spalacidae; genus Rhizomys; species Rhizomys pruinosus. Next base: position 130,192 of record VZQC01010532.1, read on the forward strand.
ATAATATTGTAGATGACAGACCACCATTCCCACAGCTGCTAAGCACATGATATGAAAGCATTTACCAGGCAGATTAACAATTTAATCCCAAAATGTCCACTATTGAAGTTTTACAATTTTATCACCATGTTTTCATCTGTTTCTAATTAAAATCATTTTTCCATTTTAGCTTTTGTCACAGGATTGCTGATTAAGCTACTGGCTTTTAGCAAATGCTGTTTTAGTTTTGGTTTTATTCTGTTTCATTAAATTAAGCAGATAAGTGAACACCTATTTAGACACACGCAAGCCATGTGCACCCATCCCACTTACACTAACTTGGCCTTTTGCAAGCTTTTGCTGCTGTGAGCCAGGTTCCCTTGGTTAAAGCTGCCCCCCCTTGGCAGTTTCACTGTGATAAGTGAGCAGTAGATTTATGCAATTAAGTCATGCATGTGTCTCTCCAAGCTGTCTGTGTGTTTACTGTTTCATGTGTGTTAACTGTTACATGTATGAGTCTGTCACATGTCTGTCAAAGAAAGTGGCCACTTCTAGGTTATATTGTATACAAAACCTATTATATTCAAAGGCCAAAGTGAACACAGGTTCCTTATCTGGTAAGACTAAATTCCAAATTAAGTAGGGTGTTTCTTCCAAACCGTTTTAAGATATTTTTACAGTATATGCTGCAATTGCTGAATTATCTTTATTTTGCACTGCCTCAGTAGGACTGAATGTCTCCTCTCTCTCCATCCTTTAGCTTCTTCCTTGATGAAACTGTATATAATTCTGTTTTATAAAGTGTTCAATACCCGCATGATAAAGAAATGGCATTGGCCAGTTTGATCATCTCAGACTTGAGAATGCAATGAAATTTGTTGTGGCTGCATGCTGTAAATGACCTCTACAATTTCTGAATGAAAGCATTTTCATGTATGTGCCTCTGCTCAGTACAACTTTTATAAACTGCCATCACCAAAATTAATTATTAGATCCTATTCCACAGCTGGAGATTCAATTTCCTCTCTGCTGAAGACATGTAAGAATATCCCCCTGCCTCTTTTTCTTCTTTCTGCAATTCAGATTTTATTAAGGACAATCATACTTAAAGATCACCTTGACCCTGCCTCCCTAACAGTGGCCATGGTCTTAGCTTCTCACTTTATCTCTCACTCTTTTCCAGATAACAGAAAAATTAAATTAAAAAGGCTGAGGACAGTCCCCCAGACTCCTGTGCAGGATTTGATGAAAAATGGCTTTTAAGGTATTTAATGGCTGAGAGGAGACAGCTGAGTTCTCCTGACAGACTCTGCTACAACAAAAGCCTATGCTCCATGCCCAAGCCCTGGTAGCTTCCCTGAGGCAAATGACATTCCCTCAGTGGGACAGGTGGGTCTCCGTCAAGCCCCATCCCTAAGGGGCCCAGGTCCACTCACCAGGAGCCTGTTTCAAATGTGGCAAAGGAGGTCACTGGCCTAGAAACTGCCCAAATCCCAAGCCATCCACCACGCTGTGCTCTCTGTGCCAGAGCTCTGCTGGCGGCCTGGCCATTTAAAGTCTGAGTACCCATATGTGGGCTCCTCCTCTATGACATGCCACAGTGGTCCACCCCCATTGCTCTGGGAAACCCACCCCCCTCCAGCCTCTAAATTCCTTGGCCTGGCAGGGCACTGATGGCTGGCAGCCAGATTTGGAGACCCCCGCTGACCCTTGTCCAGCCCAGGCTAATGCTCCAGGTAGTGGGTAAGTCCACCTCCTTCCTGTTGGACAGCTGGGCTACCTTTCTGTACAGACCTCACACTCTGGCCCTACAGTTCCCTCATAAATTTCTGTCATGAGAGTGGACAGGACCCCTTATTTCCCCCAAAGGACTCTACCTCTCCCCTGTGTCCTCACAGGTCATTTTTTCACCCATTTGAGTCAAGTCTGTCTGCTCAGTGCCTGCCTTGGGCCGTGATATCCTCAGTCACTTCCAGGCAACTGTGTCCCTGTTCCTCACACCCTCTCTGGACTCTCACCTTCTTTTATCCCTAATAACCTCCCAGGTTCCCACCCTGGATTGTCCAGCTCCTGCCCTTCCTGATCCTGTCGACCCTCAGGTCTGGGACATTCCCACTCCAGTAATCACCTCCTATCACCCACCAGTCCTGATATGCCTCAAGGACCCCACCTCTATTCCTTCCAGGCCTGTTTCCTATTTCTGAAACCTGCCTCCATGGGTTCAAGCCTACCATTACCTGCCTCCTATGTCTACTAACTAACCCTCTAGCACCCCCATTTTTCCAGTTCGTAAGCCCTCAGGTACCTACCATCTAGTTCAGGACCTCCTCCCTAACACTTAAACCTCAGTCTCCCATTTCACTATCCTGGCCTTCTTTACTGTGCCTTCATACTTCCTTTTTCTTTTACATAGGAGGACCCAGAAACCAGGTCTGCAGTTAAGCCTTGGCCAGAGATCTCTCTTCCTTTGATTCTGGTCCTAATGTACACCTCCAGTATGTAGGTGACCTTCTATAGCCCTTCTCTCATTTAATCTCAGCAATCTACCACCCAACTTCTAAACTTCCTTGGCCCCTTGGGGTACCATGTCTCTCCATCTAAAGTTCAACTGTGTTCCTCCTCTGTTATCTACTTGGGTGTCCAACTGAGTCCAGGTTCTAAGACCCTCACATCAGATCAAATCAAGGCCATATATGACTTATAGCCTCCAGAGACAGCAGACCATATCCTCTCTTTTCTGGAATTGGTGGGCTTCTTCTGTCACTGGATCCCTAATTTTGCTATTATAAGTGATCCCTTATACCAGGCAGCTAAGGAGACCCCCAAGGGGCCTCTTTCCCATCCCACCATCGTCCACTTCTCTCTCCTTAGGATCCCACCTGACTGCCCCTACATTGGCTCTATCTCACCATCTATCCCACCATCGTCCACTTCTCTCTCCTTAGGACGCCCTCCTGGCTGCCCCTACTTCTCCTTAGGATCCCTCCTGACTGCCCCTACCTCTCCTTAGGATCCCTCCTGGCTGCCCCCACTTCTCCTTAGGATCCCTCCTGGCTCCCCTACTTCTCCTTAGGATCCCTCCTGGCTCCCCTACTTCTCCTTAGGATCCCTCCTGGCTGCCCCCCCCTACTTTGGCTCTCCTGGCCTCTTCATGCTCTTTCTACCTCTGTACAGACAGAAAGTTGGGAGTGACCACAGGGGCCTTAGCCCAACTGGTTGAGCCCTCATACCGGGCAGTAGCATTTCTCTCCAAGCAGCTTGACCCCACTATCTTCCTCTCTTCCCCTCCCTGCTCCTACCTCAGTGGAGTCCACAACCACTGACCTGCCCTCTCACACCAGGGGACAATGTTCTCCTTAAAACTTTATCTCCTAAGTCTCTTGATCCCAGGTGGACTGGACCCCACATCGTCATCCTGACTATGCCATCAGCAGCCAAACTTCTAGGCCAGCCACACTGGTATCATTTGTCCAGACTCAAGGGAGACCCAACCCACGTTGGATGGTCCATGAAACAGCTGGGACCCACTATTCTCAGGTTTTCCAGATATCCTCAAGGACAAGTCTGAATGGTCGGGTATGATAGCCTTCTCCCTCTGTACTTCACCCTTCTTCTGCTCCCCCTGCTGCCACAGGTACCAGACTCTGTGACACCCCTGCCCAGTTGCCCTTTGTCTTGTTATTGTCTCAATCTTCACCTGACCAGGTGATGCTATGCCAGATTTGACATACTGCTGGTATGTCCATGCTAGGGATACCTGGACAGATGAAACTGGACAGCCCAGATCTAGACCCTCTCCTCCAACCAAGATCATCTAACAGCAAGAGGAGCCTTTCCAACCTCAGCCAGGAGACTCTTTCTGATCTTAGCACTGGGTCTCCTTCACTTCTTGCAGGAACACATCCAGGAGGTCTCCAGAGCAGTCTTCACATCCCTACATCCCTGTGCCCACAGCCCTGCCTACTCCTGACTTTCAACTTCCCAGATCAGCAGGACGAAGCCAGAGCAGAGTCATCGCCCTCTATACCCTAAGAGTCTGAGATGTTAGGTTGGGCCGGTGCAAAGCCAAGATGGCATAGTCCAGAAGGACCTTTCATTTTTTCCTGCTCTGGAGGTTGCATTTGCCCAGCCCCTGATTTGGCTTAATTGGCCAGCTTCCAACACGTCACTATCTCCCCTCCCCTGACCTTCTCCCTGCCTCCCAGAAATGTGCTTCTTCACGGTCCTCCGGATGGATGGCCATGGGTTGGCTTGAGAGAGAACGCATTTCCTGGAATAAGTGCCTACATTTATTTACATTTTAATTTGGACTGATTTGGCCTTTTCTTAGTGTCGGTCATACTTCTCAGAGTGTATCTCTCAACTCTCACCAGAGAAGCATCTTCTTGCAATTAACAGAGAGAGACCCACAACTGCTCAATTTGCAGAGAATAAGTGACTCAGCTCTAAATGGGACACCTATATCGTATTTATTTATTTATTTATTTATTTATTTATTTATTTTTATGTGTATGAGTGTACTGTCTGCATGTAGGTTGGTGCACCCCTGTCATGCAATGCCGTGGAAGTCAGAAGAGGGTGTCGGATTCCCCTGGAACTGGAGTTAAAGACGGTTCTTATGAAACTCCCCTCCTGGCTTTAAAGGGAACCCCTTCTTCTTTTTAAGTTCCCATATTGTTTAGAACTCCACATATTGTATTGTTTTTTTCTAAAGCTCTCTCTCCCACCTCAATGCCTTATTATGACCTTGAGGTATTTTCCTTCTAATAAAACTCATTGATGGAACTTGTGTCAAGTTCTTTTGTAGACCAGCTGCTATTGCTCATTTTTTTATTACAGACAATAAGCAGGATTGTAATAAAATTTGCATCTTAACCAGAGTACTTTTGAGACTAACAAGTTAATACCATTAATAAATGAGCCAGGTAGTAAGGTACAAACTGGATATTTTTCAGATAAATGGGGTGACCAGGTGTTCAAAAGCGTAGGGACTGAGAAGTCTTGCTTTGGAGGACAAAGTTCTTAAAAGTGCTGTTAGGTTGGCTTTTCTAAGCATAGAGCACAATTCACTTACCATAAGACAGCATCCACATGCTGAGTACCTTGTACCAATATCCAATCCATATTTTCTACTGCCACTACCAGGACAGGTCACTCTGTGTCATTTTTTACAGACCCTATCACTTCACAGTCCTGCACCATAGTCAGGAGATGTTACTTAAGAACTTTATTGCTCCATTGAACCTGCACATTTGGATGGGGTATAATGAAAGATAAAGTATGACACTAAGGAGCTATCAGAGAAGACAGGGCAGAAAACTATTCCAATAATTTCATGCAAGGAGTAAGCACTCACCATCAAGCATGGATGGTCAAATAGATGAATTCTGGCTTAAGGCTGAAGCCATCTTCTGGTAGGCCATTAGTCATGGGAGACAAGGTTTTTGTGGCACTTTTTCCTATGGTCATAGCAAGATGCCACCTTGGATTTTTTTCTGTAGCCATGGCAACTAGAGTAGAACACAGTGTTAGCCAGGTCAATGGTGATTTTGATAGAGCTATTAACCCTCCTGAAGGATACTCAAGAGACCCTCTCCTGTAATTCTAGCTCTTCCTCCCCCAGATCCACATGAACTGAGATGCTATACTATACAAAGAGTGCAAAGCTTGTTGAAAGATGATGTACTTTCCATGAGGTTGCCATCATGATGTGATGGATCTTTGCAGTGATGCCACTGTTTGGAAGTCATCCATGCTCCTATAAGTAACCCCTCACTTGTGCTTGGTAAGGAAGCTCAATAAACTCACTGGTCTCAGCAAGTTGGACTTTGATGAAATTATACTTTTGCCTGTCATTGGTGCATACCTGGAGTAGTTAGGTTTTCTCTTGTTTCTTCCCAGGAAAGTTTAATGAAACATGAAAAGAGCATGAGGGAGTATATCTAGAGGGCTTGTTAGTCATAGTGAGGTGTGTAGAAATGTGAAATTACATCAGTTTCACATTCCATGAAATAGCAGCAGCTAAAGGCCATACTCAGGGTAGACTGATAACCTCAGCACTACTTCTTGAATTTTCTTTAGATGTGTATGGGAAGGAATGGCATGATATCAAATCTAAATCACTGGGTAAAGGAAATCTAGGCAAATTCAGATCCATTTAAAACTTATTTTTTTCAATGCTTAAATCAGGCTCTTCCTTTAGACAGCCTTGTCTGAACACTTTTCTGTTCCATTGGAGTAAAGTAACCTGTCACCCTGCCTTCGCCATCATATACTGTACTCTAGAAGTTCTAGAGTTTTAAATATTCTACGGTGTCAGGAACTGGATTCCTTCCTAGTTCAGGTGTTGTCCCCCAAACTCTATGAGCCTAACCAGCTTTAGGAGCTCAAGACTGAAAACCTAGAGCCCTGAGGAATTCAGCTGTCAGCCCCCTTCACGAGTGGAGTAGACATGGCACTGTTTGTCAATATGCGTGTGGGCAGCCCATCCCCTGGGAACACTGTTGTCCTGGGATGTATTTTGATGGGAAGCTCTTCCAGTCCAAACTCCTCAAAGCCAGCTGGGAAAAGACCCCACTCATCGACCTCTGTGATGGTCAGGCTGAGCAGGCTGCCAAGGTGGAAAAGATGCGGCAGAGCATCCTGGAGGGGCTCAACTTCTCCGGGCCGAGCCACCCGCTCCCTTTCCCGCCACCCCCTGCTCTGCCCTTCTACCCTGCTTCCACGTACCCGCAGCGCTTCGGGCCTGTCCCGCCCTCACAGGGCAGAGGCAGGGGCTTTGCAGGAGTCTGTGGCTTTGGAGACCACTATGGGGAAGCCATAGCAACAGGCCCTTACCATGTCTTCTGGGTGGCAGCAGCATCGGGACGCTGTGGAGCTTTCTCAGGCAGTGACTGCAGCAGGACTAGCAAGTCCCAGGGCGGAGTCCAACCTATACCTTCTCAGGGAGGGAAACCAGAAATGGCTTGCACCATGGTTGGCCACTGGGCTGGGAGCACGCGAGGCTGTGAGGGCCGGGGGCCCTTCCCACTGCAGGTTGTGTCTGTGGGAAGACTGGCAAGAGGGCGTCCAAGGGGCGTTATTTCCACTCCAATGATTAGAACCTTTGGAAGAGGTGGACGGTACTATGGCAGGGGCTACAAAAGCCAGGGAGCGATTCAGGGTAGACTTCCTTACGCTGCTTCAGCAGAAGTGGCCAAGGAACTGAGGTCGAAGTCTGGGGAGTCCAAGTCCTCTGCTGTGTCCTCAGATGGGTCCCTGGCTGAAAATGGAGTGATGGCCAAGGAGAAACCTGTCCCCCAGATGAATGGGAGTGCAGGCGACAACAGGACCCCCAGCCACTCTGAAAGTACCTTGAACAATGACTCTAAAATGTGCAATACAAATCTTCATTTAAATGCACTAAGTACAGACAGCACCTGTCACAGGGAGGCTGCTCTGGAGGCAGCTGTCTTAAATAAAGAAGAATAAACTTATTTTTTTATAGAGGGTGAAGGATGCTGGAAGGGTAAGGATTTAGGAATATCTGGAGAGAGAGAGCCTGCAGTTATGTACATTTTGTCCTTTCCATAAGAGAAAAATGAGAACTTTTGGAAATTCAGATCCCTCTTTGATATCAGAGATCTAAACAACACATTTTTAGTTTTAACCAGTTGTAGTCAAAATGCTACAATAAAACAAAAAAGAGAAAAAGAATGAAGAGCATTTGACTCCCGCACTTAAAATGAAGTACACAAAGTTTAAACTGGTATGACAAAAGCCTAGAGTTGTGTTTCTTGAACTATAAAGAAAACAATTTTTGGCAGTCTTTAAGTATATATAGTTTAAAATATAATTTTTAGCACTTGGCACCATATATATGCCATTATATTTGATTTTGCATTACTGTTTCACAATGCAGCTTTAAGGCTTTGATTTTTATGATTATGAAAGAAGTAAGGCACAACCACAGTTTTTCTTTCTTACTTAAATTTCATCACTGTTGATGTTGTTCTTTTGTGTTAGTGGATTGTGGTTCTTTTGTGTTGATGGACAGTGGTGTGGTGTATCCCAAGGCTATTGAATGCAACTTACAATGCTTAATCAAAATCTTTATTCTTTTGGTATATGATAAATAAATAAATAAATAAATAAATATAGAATGTTCCCCATAGGTTCCATGTATTTGAATACTTGGCCCCAGTTGGTGGCAATGGTTTAAGGGGTACAGCTTTGTTGAAGGAAGCACATCACTGTGGATGGGCTTTGAGAGTAAATAGTCATGCCCATTTCCTGTTTATATCTCTCTCTGCTTCCTGTGCCTGCTTGAAGATGTGAGCACTCAATTTTCTGCCCTGGTTGCCATCTGCCACTTCCTATCATGCCCGCCACACCATAATGGACTGTTATTCTTCTGCAACCATAAGTCCAATAAACCCTTCTGTAACTTGACTTGGTCATGATGTTTTTTTATAGCAATATAAAAGTAAGACATAAAAAACCCCATTCGTGCTCCTAGGACTTGCTACCTGAATTAAGAATGATAAAGATTGATTCGCATTGTCATCTTGATAGGATTTAGAATAACAATGGAAAACACCTGTGGGTATGTCTATGAGGATGTTTCCAAAACGGTGTAACAGAGCAAGGAAGACTCTCCTTGAACTTGGGCAGACCATGGGTTCTAGACTGAATAGAAGTGAGAAAGTGAGCTGAGCACTGGCATCCAACTCTTCTGCTTCCTGACTGTGTATACAATATGACAAGCTGTTTTATATTCCTGTCACCTTGCCTTCGTCATCATAGACTGTACTCTAGAACTGTAAGTCAAACCAAAACCATCTTTCCTGAAGGAACTTTGTCACAACAATGAGAAAAGCAATTCATACAAACACATATGTGTGCATACATATATCCTGTTTCCCCCAGGTTCATATTCCTAGGGATATGTCTGACAAATGGGAGGCAAGGTGAGTACAAATATATAATAAGTCAGCTTTGAAACTAAGTCAGGACCTGAGCTGGTCAAGGAGTAAGTGGCTTCCTTAGGGGAAACAGTCTAGGAACCTGCTAGCCTTGCACCTACCTCACTCCCTACTAACCAACCTGTCTCCTGCCACAATCCCTGTCAAAGTCTCTCCACCCCTATAGATGTTTCCAGTTCCCAGGGAGATGCATGTTCCATCAACAAGTTATGAAAGGATTATCTTACAGTTAAGCAGTACAATTTTTTTCCTTAACGCTTCATTTCCCAGAAGATTATTCTTTAAAGTTATTCAAATTTTGTTTCTGTTGCAAACAAGGATTGTTTGATTTTCATAATAGACCTTATCACAGGCTGTATGGGAAGTTATTGTTTGGGATTTGGGTTTGGGCTGCCTAAGTTTTACTGAACACTTCTGTGTTGCTTGCAGGATTTCCATGTATGTATTCTAAAACAAAGATCAGAAACTCAGTTTCCCAGTTTCTCTTGTCACCAAAACCTAAAAAGCTAAGACAGTCCTTCAGACACAAAGTTTTCTTTTTTTTTTTTNCTTGGTGGTTTTCCTTATCTTTTCATCATGAGGACGTGTTCAGTGTTTCTCACTTCCTTCTGGAGTTTGTCATTCTCTCTCTCTAGGTCCTTCTTGATTCTTCACTCTCCTTTTCCTCAGTTCTCTTGATTTGCTCTGTATAATCTTGCAGTTTTGTGAATATGTTCCCAAATTGTTTTCTGAATCTGTGTCCTGGGCATCCCCAGAGGGATCCCACTGTAGGAATCTTCCAATAGGGTTGTAGAGCTTGGTGTGGGATTTATCCTGCCCCTTTCCTGTGTGTCGCTCTCTCTTCCTTCTTCGTGTTCCTGGCATGGGGCTTCTCCTTGCCTGTATTCCAATGTGAGTCCCAAATGCCTCTTCACTGTGTTGAGTCTTGCTTTGCTTGCTTCCTTCAGATGCCTTCGTAATCCCAGTTGGCGGGGGGGGGGGCTCTTTAACCCTTGACCTGGTACCTGCACTTCAGCTGGTCTCAGGAGATCTCCAAGTCTTTTTTTTTTTTTTTTCACGAGGGAATAACTCAGCTTATTGCTGTAGTCTGGGGTTTTTATACAGGGCCTTGTGGGGTTTGAGGAATATATGATTGGGGGTTGGGACATACACGATTTTATGCCATATGTTCCAGATCACTACAGGAATGTAACAATGCTTTGCTCACAGAATCAATCAAAGACATTTGGTGCCAGGCAGGTTTCAAAGGCAGCCTGAGGGCTGGGGTTTGCTTGCTGTTTTCCTAAGTGCTTCTGCCAAATGGAATCCCTACATCTCCCCTTTTTTCTTTTATTATATTTTTTTATCATTACTTTCATTTATTTCTTTTTAACAATACGTAATAAGTTTTGAGTACAAGCATCCTTCATGTAAAACCAATTTGCAAGCAGCTGTGCCCAAACCCACACAGCCCAAGGCTTCCACCATCCAGCTGTATGTACAATACAGCTTGTATGTACAATACAGGAGGGGCTTGTATGTACAATCAAGTTGATCAAATAAGAGTCCAGTCTATATTGCTGTAGTTTCACCATTCACCCAAAACACAGCCCTTACATTCTACCATATCCCCACTTCTGCAGATTGTTCCCTAGGCTTAGAAAAGAGGCACAGGTGGACAAGAAGCAAAACAGTCTACTTTCTCTGGAGATGTCATTTTTGGACTATGACCAGTTCTGGCTGTTTCTTTTCATGGGCTGACAGTTTGTTCAGGAATAACCTTTCAATCCTAGTAATGAAACACAGGCAATTAGATATATAGATATTTAAACAGTACTAATGATTATGGTAGGTTACTTTGGTATAGACACAGATGTTTGGATGGTATGGAAATACATTAATTATGTTTTTTCTATAAAAGATGACAAGGTCTTACTGTGGCTTATAACATCTCCTAACTGCTAGAGGATGTAAGCTTGTGGCATCAGCCATGAGTTATTCCTCCAAGGAGAGAGGTAATAGCCAATTAGGTTTGGGATATACAGGCATATGGCTGCCACTGCTGCACAGTATTTCCAGCTAGGTGAGGTGTAGCTGATGCTGACAGAGGAGTCTTGTTTGACTCAAGGAGACCAATATTTGCTTTATTGGTTTAGTGGCCTTTGGTAGCACTCTCTGGTATACCAGAGACCAACTGTTGCAAGTGTGGTCTCAATACATCTTTCCCATGCTTACATCAGGTCTTTGACAGCAGGGACTTACTGCCTCTCTTCTTTCAGGTATCCCAGTTTACAGGCAAGAAGCCTTTACCTTTTGGAGGGGCTTGGATCCCCTGGCCAACATCTCCTTGGCAGAATAATCCATTGCTGATATCAGAGCTCCTGTATTAATATATTTTGCTTAAGTGCATAGCTTAAGGAGACTCTAGTATTATATATGGTTCTGAATAGAGAATAATCCTTTTCACAGTTCCTATGTCTATTAGTCAATTAAAGAAACAGTTTTTACTGGTTTTATAAGAGATAACCTCTATAACAGTCAGCTTTAATTTACAGTTAGAGATTAACTTCATTACCATCATATTTTTCTTTGTTCTATGAAAAGGAGGTAAGAAAATCTCTTATTTTTTTTATATTTTCTTTTTTTTAATTAATAAAAACATTTTTTATTTTATTTATTTTTTTTACATGTAAAATTTTATTTTATTTATTTCCTGGGAAAATCTCTTATATTAAACCTTTGAGGCACCTAGAATGTAAGGTTTATTGGGACTCATTATAATCATCTTAAAGGCAAAGGGAGAGTCATAAGGGTCTCTTTAGAATACACCCTATTCTACCAAGGTATCCATATATGATCATGGTTTAGTTGGAAAAAACATCAGCAACTCTAGTATATTTTCTAGCAAGAACGTACATTTGAGATACTGTCATAGAAGATTCTCTTTCTATTCACAGTGGCCATCAGTTCTTAGCCAAAAGAGCCTATGGATTAGTTTAAAGCTATATGTAGTTTCATTCTTCTGTTGTTGAGCCAGGGGAAGATGTTTGCAGGGATATTGCTGTGACAGTGTCTATAACATGGAAGGATGAAGACAGAAACAAATAATAAAGATTCAACTGAACAAATACTGTAATACTATGCCATCAAATAATAAATAATTGGCATCAGAGTGAACATGAACATATCATATCAGGTCATGTAGTAGACATGGCTTAAAACAGACAGAGATATGTTACTAGCATATACAGTATGCAGCTCAGTGTAGAATGTTCTATGAAATGTTGACAGCTGAAAGCCTCAGCAGCTACCAACATCAGCTGGATGATTTCCACACATGACTAAGAATTTAGCAGTTTCCTCTGTAGTCAACTACTTTTATCATTTGAGTCTTAATTAAATATAATACTTTTGGTTGGTATGTAGCTGTTTTTACTATTGTTTTGGCTCTTGAGTCACTATTTCTGTTACTTCTCACATTCATCATCCATACTTGTGGATTAGCTTTCCATCTCTGTGGTAATATTTCTGAGATAAGCAACTTGTAAGGAATAAAGGTTTCTTTTTAGTAATAGTTTCATAAATTTCATCCCATATTAATGTTACATTTCTAGAAGAAAAGCTATTCAAAAGAAATTCTTGTGCCCTTCCCTTTTGTTAACTCACCAGGAAAACAGACCACAAAGAAAATTTCCCCAGGAATCCCATTCTAGGGGAAGGAAAATGTTGTAGCCCTGGTACTTGTTAATGAAGGAACTTGTCTCCCAGGAAGAATTTAAACACAATTTGGACAACTTATGGAACGACTTTGCAGGACAGATTGGACAATGATAGGCCAGTGATTATCAAGACCATACCTTGACCAGGACTGCTTAATTACACATGAATTTTATGAGCGTCTATTTCAGCCTACACTTCATATGTCCCTAATGATGTACTTGGGGATACAGAACCCCTTTATTTGTTTCTCTTCCCAATGTGGCAATATTGAATAAATATCCTTTCTTCTTGTCACTGTTTTTTTTTTGTCTCAACAATTGGTATATTGGTGACAGGTGACCAATATTGTGTATTGGGCTGTAAGGCCAGTTTCCATTGCTCTTGACAACTCATCAAAGGTATAGTGTGTGGAAGAGGAAAGTATACACTGTGAAGTGGCCAGGGAATAAAAAGAAGGAAAGAGGCCATAGTACCCATACACTTCTGAGGGCATGGCCCCTGTAACCCAACTTCCTTCCATTAGACACTATCTACTAGGTTCCCCCATCTCCTAATGAAGCCACAGGCTTTCAAACAACAGCATTTTATCAATGTGTACTTTCCAGAAAGATCTTTTTGAAGAGTCTGTTTCTAGCTCCACCCCAAGTCTGACCAAGAGCTTTGCTATTTATGTGATATAATTAGCATGCTATTATGATGTTAGGATTTGGGTGTGGGCAGGAATTTAATGAGACATACTTATACAGGAGAAAAAAAAATCTCTTCAAAGAACCTAGCCTACCACACTTTTGTTGTCACACTGCATAGCACAGGAAAAGCCAATGACATGGTCGTAATAAAAAAATTGACTGGTTCAGAACTCAAAGGATATGACTGAGAGAAGGAAAGATAAAAAGAAATGAACAACTAGCCATGCACTTTAGCCCAGTACTTCCTGAAATCACAGAGAAAGCTAAACCCTAAACCTAATACTAATAAGAGCTCTGACAAGATTAAATAAGGTTAAGAAATCAGGAAAAGCTAATATCAGAACAAGAAGAAAAGAATCAAAAATAAATTCCCTCAATGTGAGTCCAGGGCCCTTCCTAATATGTGGCTGGTGGTTTGTCATCTCTATGCAGTGTGTGTGTTAAAGCAGGGCTGTGGCCAGACCATGTTTGTACAGTCAGGTGTTAGGTGGTGGCCTCTAACCTGTTGCATAATGTCTTGATGCTAACTGGATGAGTCCCTCAATGTAAGCTGGGACAAATAGTGGCAGAGGCAAATCACTGATTAAAAATGAAATGCTAATCCTGGGGTGGTTTGGTCTTCTGTGTCTTGTCTTCTTTTACTTCTTCTGGCTTTTAAATATTTATTTGTTTAATTTATGGGTTGGGACATTTGCCATTATGTGCATGTGGGGGTCAGAGGACAACTTTCGCAAGTCAGTTGTCTCCTTTCACCAGGGATCAAACAAATCATTGTCCACCTTGGCAACAAGTACCTTTACCTATCAAGGCATCTTGCTGGCCCTTCTCCTGGTTTTTAATACTTTATAATCTCATAGATCTTTAGGATTCAAGCTGGCCATGTCCTAAATCATACTTTTTTCTTTACCCTCTGCCTAACAATTATTTTTTCCATGGATCAATCTCAGTCATTTGTCTTAAGAACTATAATCCAGCAGCTGGGGGTGGTGGTGCATGCCTTTAATCCTAGCACTTGGGGAGGCAGAGGCAAGCGGATCTTAGTGAGTTCAAGGCCAGCCTGGTTTACAGAGTGAGTTCCAGGACAGCTGGGGCTACAGGGAGACCCTGTCTCGAAAAGACCAAAAAAAAAAAAGAACTATAATCCAATACATTAGATCACACTACATACAATATAGTAATAACAAAGACAAAACTGTCACATAGGTGCCTTGAATTTCCCAAGCAGAAATAAAACTATACATTTTCTTTGGAAAACTCAAATAAAAGGTCTAATTCCAAATGCTTATTTCAGAAAAATAAAGCCAAAGTCCTTATGGAGGACTATTTCTTCCAATATGCCTTGTATAAAGAGACTGTCTCCAATTACAAGTGGTTATTCTCCAAGGGTTCAGGATATGTTATTCTGACTCAGCAGCAGTGATGGAGCTTCCTGATTTCGGTTTCTTTTCTCATGAGTACCAATGCTCAGTCTTTTGAAAATTTGTCTATGTCCTTGGTTTCCGTGGCTTTCCCTCAGTGACAAAAGTCTAGAAGGCAGGACTACTTTTTCCTTTGCTTTTGAAGGTTCTGATATGCTCAGATTCTCCTGTTTTTACTTTCCCTAGTCTCTTAGCTTTCCTATGATATCACCTAATTTGTTCCTTTACCATGGCCTTAAAAGTGTCACCCAGCCCTGTACTTACAGTCCTTCCCTATTGGGCTTTTTCTTCACTACTGTGCTTACCACATCTTTATGAGCCATCACTCAATATACATGTGCATTAAGTGATGCAAACAATGGTTAACATTGCCAATATCTATGGATTAACAAATATTCACACTCGGTTGCAAATATGAGAATTTATTTTCTTTATTTCAAATTCATTACAAGTTATTCTGTACTCAACTGTAAACATGCTTGAGATTTCTTTTTGTAAAGACACTTAAAATAGTGAAATTTAAGACAGTAAAATAGGGGGCTGGAGAGATGGCCTAGCAGTAAAGAGTGCCGACCGCTCTTACAGAGGACCCGGGTTCGATTCCAGCACCCACATGGCGGCAGAGAACCGTCTGAAACGCCAATTCCAGGAGAACTCCAGTTCCAGGGGAATCCGACACCCTCTTCTGACCTCCGCGGCATTGCTCGGCATTGCACGACACAGGTGCACAAACTTGCATGCAGACAGTACATTCATACACATACAGAAATAAATAAAATTAAAAAAATTAAAAAACAATGAGATTCTTTAAAAAAAGACAGTAAAATAGAATAAAAGAAATAATAATGGGGAAAGTCTTGACCTACGAGTGATAAAATGCAAAAGGAATTCTTCATATAAAAAATTGTAAAGCAAACAACAAATGAATGGTTCTTTTCAGAGATTGAGCAACAGACAGTAACAGAAAGCAACTGCTAAGAGAGAGGGAACAAACAAGAAAAGACCTATAATTGCTTTAGTTCATTTCCAGGAGGCAATGTCTGGGCTGCAGCACAGGGAAGTGAATCTGTAGACATTGAGAGTTCTCACTGAGTTGAAAGAGTAAGTTCTGAGGAGGCAAAAACAACTAGAAAGTGCAAAGTAGAGCACTAAAGGAAAATGACCCACAAAGAAAGTGTTTTGGAGAGTTGCAGGGGACTCCCTTTGCAATGACCCTTCCATTGAGAACTCACTAGTACAAGAATAGAATGGCAATCCACAAAGAATAAGAAGAAAAGCATGCAGCACCAAACAAAGCAAGCTACCAGAACTCACACATGGAGAAATATCCACATCTTAGTATATAGGATGAAGGGTACAGGCACCAAAAGAGACATATCTTAAAGGTGAGTTTAAAGTAGCCCTAGACAATGGTTGCCTTACATTGTCCAAATAAAAGTTTGCAACCAGTCCATGGCAAGATCTGCTTGACCAAACAAAGTAAGGGTCCACTAAAGGGATTCAGCAAAATACAACATCCAATAATGAAAACTTTACCAATGTGGAATCCAATTAAAAAGTACAATCGTGCAAAGAAACCAGAACTTGTGAGGAGGGACCTCAATTAATATAAACAGATACACAGCTGAGATAAATGAAAGAAATAAGACAGGCTTAAAATAGCTTTGACAGCACATTCTATATTATAAATATTTAAAAATACATTTAGGATCTAATAACACTCTGGGAGGCAGAGGCAGGCAGATCTCTGTGAGATCAAAGCTAGCCTGAGCTCCAAGCAAATTCCAGGCAAGCTGAGGCTACAGGAAGACCCTGTCTCAAAAAGGAAAGGAAAAAAAAAAAGAGGAATTCAGTTCCAGATCTGGAGAAGAAAGTCAACAGTACAGAGGAAACATGAGGAAATGAGCAAAACAGAAGAAAGACTCAGCAAGGAAATTGATATTTTGAACATGTGTGTGTGTGTGTGTGTGTGTGTGTGTGTGTGTGAGTGTGTGTGTTTGAAATAAACACAGTGGAAAGTATCTCCCAAAAAGAGAACAAAATCAAAGATGGAACACACAGCTAAGGAAATACTAATTCAAATGTTAATAAAGAAAAAATAGAGTCTTCTGCAGCCTACAGCATCCCTAAATCCCAGAAGGCTTAGCTCAGGGTTGTGTAGCCTGTTCACCAGCCCATCCTGGTGACTTGCCTAGATCTCAGCCTGTCAGTGCTGTCTTCACACTCCCAGGCTAGCTTGGACTTCACAGTGAGTGACACGACTCCTTCCTACTGGCACTGACCCCACAAACCCAGACCTAGCTGGGTTACAGCTTGTGCACCAGCCCAGCCTGGTGAGTGGCCCAGCCCCCAGCCTGACCACACCATCCTCAGTCTCAGGCCTACACAGCTGCAGCCTATGCACCAGCCTAGCCAGGTAACTCCCCCAGAACACTGCCCACATGTGCTGTCATCACATTCCCAGGCCTATCTCAGGTAGCACATAGACTATGCACCAACCCAGGCAAACTTAGCAGAAAGACACATTTTCAGGACTTTTCATTACTTTGGATGGGAATCTCACTAGTCCTCCAAAAAAAATTGACACTGTATATCTGAAGGAATAATCTACCAATTCTTCATACATGATCTGAATTCCACACAGATTGGGTAATAGCCAAAACAGAATAAAACTTCCACCAATAGAGGAAGGCTAGAATCTCCTATCAAATTCATAACCAATAAGAGAAGTCTAACATGCTCAGGTCACATCACAAAAACACAAACAATATGAAAGTTCAAGGCAATATGTCCTCCCCAATATTCTCCAGTAAAAACTAGCTAAATGAACCCTAGAACACAAATTTTAAAAAATCATAAACATGCTCAAAAAAAGAGTCTCCAAAACTTCAGGGATCATTTCAGAAGTGGTGCAGAAATATTGTAAGAGCCAGAGAAGGTAGATGACCACAGGGAGACAGAGTGTTCCAGACACCTGAGCAGTTATTCATAAGAACTTATAACAATGGCAACAGCATGTATAAGACCAAGAAAGCTCAAGTCAGACAAAATCCCAACATAGAAGTGGAAAAGTGGGTAAGAAGCCCCAATCCTAGCTGAGTAACTATTGGCAACCAATGGCTGCTGGGAGAGGGAGACCCAATTATCTTTAAAAGTCTGACCCTTTTTTAAGACAACTTAACCAAACTCCAGTGGATGACAAATTTGACTTGATAAGGCAAGCACACACACACACACACACACACACACACACAAGCACACACACACATATATATATATACATATATATGTATATATATACACATATGCATATATATGTACATATATATGTATATATGTGTATATATGTACATATATATGTATATATGTGCACATATATGTACATATATATGTATAATGTATAAATAATGTATATATGTATATATATACATATATATGTATATATATATACATATATATGGAGAGAGAAGGAGAGAGAGCACATGAAATTGGGTGGGTATATTAAAGGCAGTGTAGATAGGGGAAAGGGCCTAAATATTATCAAATATTGTTTAAAATTCACAAAAAAATCGATAAAAATGAAAAAAGAATATATGCTGTGTAATTTCACATATATGCAGATATTCCTCTACTTACAACTGGATTGCATCCCAGTAAAACAATAAGCAGAAAATATTATAAGTAAAAAATTTCTCCTACTAAACCGAACCTACCGAACATCATAGCTTGGCAACAATGCACATCATTTGGAACATAATTTGTTTGCTCATGACCTCATGAGAACTGGTACCTACAGCTCTTCTCTGTTGCCATATCACTAGCCCAAAATAGATCAAAACTGAGAATATAAATTCTACCAAATGTATATCACTTTTGGATCATCATAGAATAAAAAAGAAATAAGAATAATGTTATAGAGCATCTTTACATACTTCAGAAAAGTCTAAAACAGAAGTCCAGGAGCTGCAGGTTCTGTGAAGAGGGAGAACTGACTGGAAAAGAACAAGTAAGAGTGTTTTAGGTTGAAGCAAAAGTCCTATGTCTTAATATGTCTTTGGTTCCATTGCTGTATTATCTGTTAAAATCCACTAAACTGGAAAAATTTAAATGGATGAACTTGATTGGATATAAACTATATCCCAATAAAATGAACTCAATATTTCTCATGCTGTCAATATTCTACTATGGTAATCATTTTCACTTTTGTGTAATTATTCTGAACTGGGAAAATCCTGGCTGAGTTTCACATAACTTGGTATTTTATGTTTCATTATATAGGTTGGCAAGACTCACAATTTTTTGTGTTTGATATGTTTTTTACTTGCTCTTTCAGAATACCATACAATCATACATACATACATACATACATACATACATACATAAATACATCAGACATACATGCGTACAATGAATTTTCATCATATTTACCCCCTACGTTTCCCTTCAACCCTGACCACATCCCCCTCCATCTTCATATCCTCTTTCATCATTTTTTTTGTTTTGTGTTTTTTGTTTTATAGCACCTAAGTCCAATCAGTGCTGCCTATGTACACATGGGTGTGGGCCATCCACTAGACCAATGTCAACCTACCAGGAACCACACCCTTAAAGAAAACTGACTATCCCTCCTGATCAACCATTAAGGGTGTTAACTGTCAGTAGACTCTCTGCTGGGGTGGAGGCTCACAATCTCTCAGGTCTCCATGTAGGTAACAATCCAGCCTAGAGAAGGGAGAGGCACATGAGCTTTCACCCCTAACTGAGACGATATTAACTGGCTTGATCCTGTCAGGTTTTGTGCATGTAAACACAGCTGCTGTGACTTATTGTGTGCAACCATCCTGTTGATGTCCAGAGAACATTCTTTCACTCTAATCCTCCTTGGCCTCTAGTTTACAATCTGTCCACTCCTTCTTCCATGATATTCCTTGAGCCTTAGAGGGAAGGGTGTCATCTAGAGGTCTCATTCCTTATTGAAGACTCACATTTTTTTTAAAAGAAGACAATCCTTTTATTTATTTTTAATAATTTTTATTTTATTTTTATTTTATTTTATTATTTTTCTGTGTATGAGTGTACTGTCTGTATGTAAGTTGGTGCATCCATCTCATGCAATGCTGTGGAGGTCAGAAAAGGGCATTGGATTCCCCTGGAACTGGAGTTAAAGACGGTTCTTAGCCACCATGTGGGTGCTGGGAATCAAACCCGGGTCCTCTGTAAGAGCAGTCGGTGCTCTTAACCACTGAGCCATCTCTCCAGACCAAGACAGGCAGATCTCTGTGAGTTCAAGGCCAGCCTGGTCTACAGAGTGAGTTCCAGGACAGCTGAGACTAAAGGGAGACCCTGTCTCAAAAAGATCAAAAAAAGAAAAAAAGAAAAAAGAAAAGAACTATTCTGGGTGTCTCTTGGACTACTCCAGTTTGTGTTCCTTGCCAGACAGCCCCCAGGTATACACATGCACTAATGTCCAAACACCACAGTGTATTTCTCATGGACTTCCAAGGACAAATCATTTCTCTCTGGCTTCCCATGCCACCCAAGCTCCATTTATCTCTCCTTTCTCACTGCCCTGTCCAACCTCCCTCCTTATTCCCCAGTCCAAGCACCCCCATTATCACTGCTCTCCCCCATAACACTGGCCTCCCACCACCCCACCTCTCCTGAGTTCCCTCCTCCCCCACCCACATGGTCCCCTGCATTTCCTTTCCTCCTCCCCTCTCGACTAACCCTCCCACTCCCCGTCCCAACATCTGTTCCCTACTATCCTCCACTTTGGAGATCTTTCTCTGCATGTTTCCTTTCCATTTTCCTGACTCTTATGGTTACATCAGGATATATATAAGGGATGGTGCTACCATCTGCAAAGGAGGAAGAACATATGTTGCTAACTTTTCTGAGTTTGTGTTACTTCACTTAGTACAACAGCCTTTAGTTTCATTCATTTACCTGCAACTTTCATAATTTGGTATATGGAGGAAGGATATATATGTATACTTTAGAGTAATAGAAGATCAGAGGAATGCAGAAAAAACTAGTTTGTCATGACATTATGTCTAACCACAGTATTTATTTTATGGGAGTGCTTCTTAGTATTTCTTATACAAGGCTGCTTGAGCTTTTGTCCAAGCATTTTTTAGAATATTATAAAGTAGTTAAAAGCACCCAGCTGGTGTAACTTAGCCTTTCTGGCTGCTTAACGACCATAATTTCATCTTTTCTTACTACTGAGTAGAACTCCGTCGTGTAAATGTACCACATTTTCATTATCCATTCATCAGTTCAGGGACATTTAGGTTGTTTCCATTTCTTAGCTATTGTGAAAAGAATAGCAACAAATATGGATGTATAGGTATCTCTACAGTAGGATGGAACTTTTCGGTATATGCCAAGGAATGGTATAACTGCATTATATGGTAGATTCATTTTTAGTTTTGAAATAGTTCTCCACACTGATTTCAAGAGTAGTTGCACAAGTTGCATTCCCACTAGCAAGGGATGAGCATTCTCCTTTCCCCACATGTTCACCAGAATTTGGTGTCTATTGTTCTCTTGATCTTAGCCAGTCTGACTGGGGTAAGATAGAATCTTAAGACAGTTTTTATCTGCACTTCTCTAATTACTAAGGATGTTGATTACTTTTTAAGGTGTTACTTAACCATTTTTATTTTTTGTCTTTTTGAGACAGGGTCTCCCTGGAACTCTGGCTGTCCTGGAATTCTCTCTGTAGACCAGGCTGGCCTTAAACTCACAGAGATCCACCTGCCTCTGCCTCCCAAGTGCTAGGATCAAAGGCGTATGTCACCACACTAGCTTACTTAAGCATTTTCATTTCTTTGTTTGAGAACCCTCTGTTCGGATCCCCCCCCCCAAATTTTTATTGGGTCATTCATTTTCTTGTCCAAGAGCAACTTAGTTAAGAAAGGGATTATTTGCCTTACCCTTTCAGGTTACCGCCACCACTGAGGGAAGTCAGGGAAGGAGATCAAGCAGGAACTAAAACAGAAACCACAGCTGCCTCATGCCCAGCTAGACTCCTGACACAGCCCAGGCCCACCTGCCTAGGGATGGTGCTGCCCACAGTGGGTGGGCTCTCCAATATCAATCATCAATCAGGACACGCTCTCACAGACACAACCACAGGCCAAGCTGACAAAAGATATGCCTCAGTTCAGGTCCCCTCTTCCTAAGAGATTCTGGGTTTGTCAAGTTGACAATTGAAGCTCTCTATGTAATTTCACACGAAGGACTAATGCAAGAATTGGGGATTTTTGACAATGGGGACTGTTTCAATCCAGTGAGAAAACATGACTTAGCATTAAAATATTCATATCCTTGTGTCATATGCATTGGATAAAATCTAATAACCAAGCTTCAAATGGCCCAATCAATAAAGGAATAAAACATAAAAGTAGGAGGGAGACTAATTAGAAGAAGAAAGGGCTCAATAGGACAGGGAAGGGACAATAGAGGGTAATAGGGGGAAACCTGGTTAGAATACATGTGTCCCTATAGGATAAATATATAAATATATAAACACACATATTGTGTTTATTAAAGAATAAATCAACAATGGGAAGGCAGGTACATCAGAGTTCCTGCCTCTGTTGCCATCAAATGTAGAAATTTACAGTGATTTCATGTATAAGAAGGCCATTCTTATTTTTAGAACTTTATTCTGTATTGAGGAGATAGTGATGATTTCAAGACAGGTAATGACAGTTTATATTTTCCTATCACTCTCTAATTATTTTCATCATATTTCTCGCCATTTGGCTTTTAGACACCTAATGTCAGTGCTGGGAACCCAGCGTGGGCCCTCTGCAAGATCAGTATGCACTCTTAACCATTTAAAAATTTTCTCAGGTCAAAATTCAATAAGCTGATATAAAACAAAAAGCTAAAACCAAACCAAATTCATTATTTACAACAAT
Organism: Rhizomys pruinosus; assembly: GCA_009823505.1. Lineage (NCBI taxonomy): Eukaryota > Metazoa > Chordata > Mammalia > Rodentia > Spalacidae > Rhizomys > Rhizomys pruinosus. Next base: position 152,871 of record VZQC01010532.1, read on the forward strand.
AAGTTTTAATATTTTGAGAAATGTAAAAGAAACAAACTTTCTTTTCTATGAACCAATTAAATAAGACAAAACATGATGTAAAAAATTGAAAGAAGCTGCTTGGCAGAATTTTAAATTCCTCCATGGTCAGCACTTCTTGAAATCAAAATATGTACTCACCTTTGAACTTAGTGCTGAAACTTCCATTCTATTTAGCAACTGTGTTGCCTTTAGTCAGCCCATTCCTGGAACTGGGCATTTTATTTGTTAGTTTGTGATGTTTTACATAGGCATTGTCTACCCATTACTGGATAATTCCATTTAGCCTCTGCTTTTATTATTTTATTTCTGATAAATTTCATACATGAGTGTTGTATTTGCATTACTCCCATCCCTTCAATCTCCTTACAACTCCTGCCATGTCCCCACTCCCTCCAGATTTCTTGCCCTCTTCTTTGATCTTTGATTATTATTATAGGTACATATGTTTATATATGTATATATATATA